>JAKSZP010000144.1:0-174128 GCA_022478985.1 Massospora cicadina
ACCAGTGTCAAGTGGAAAAGCTGTACCGCCAGAAGACTTTGTAATAGTTAGTGAAGCCACACTTTGCTTGGCATACAGTTTCTCTTGATGTCATTGGCCCTCTACTAATGGGAGTTAACCAGTCCAAGAATATCCTGGTGGCAATTGATCACTTGACCAGGTGGGTTGAGGCATGGGCCATTCGGGATCTGGGGGCAGTTACTGCGGCTAAGTTTGTAATTGAATGCATCATTTAGTATCATGGCTGTCCACAGTTCATCCTTACCAACAATGGCACTAATTTCACCTTTCACATACTTCTCAGGCTCAACGAATTGATTGCCATCCGCAGGATTCTAACAACCCTGTATCACCCATAGTCCAACGGAATGGTTGAACGAGCTAATGGGACCCTGGTGAGCATACTACAGAAGTTGGTTACAGATGGGACCTCTTATTGGAGTACCCTCATTTCTACCGCAGTATTTGCCTACAACATTAGTTATCATTCTGCCACAGGGAAAAGCCCATCATAATTAATTTATGGACAGCACCTTGCTCTGCCTGCACTTCTATATGCTTGTGTGGAGGACTCAGGAGGAATAGATAAACAACTCTATTTGACCACCCTAACAAATATGCTGATTAAACTACAACCTGAAGCGTACTCATTCAGTTTAGCCAAGAAAATCAAAAATCAGGCTGCTGATTAGTTATGGCGAAGTGGCCTAGCACAGTTCAAAGATGGAAACATGGTCCTATTCCATGATCAACATGGGTTCAGGCAGAAACACAAGTTGGCCAGCATCTGGATTGTGCCATTTGAAGTTATTGAAAAGACAGGTGTGGATGCTAATACTATTAAGGACCCTGCTAGCAGTTGGATCATCAACCAAGTGCATGCAAAGTTCCTCCAGGCGTATAGTTTATAGTTGTCTTATCATCCAGTTAAAGAGGGGGTAATGTCACAATTCTGATTTGACTGGACAATAAGCCCTAAGTTGTTATGGCGGAATGATAAGATCAGCCAAGTTTAATGAGAGTAATGAATATTCAAGCGCCTCAAGGTGAGGAAATATTGGGTTGATGGGAAAACGCCCCAAATTAGGCAATTGTGAAATTAACGAATGAATAATTGATGGAACCAATGAGATATGGCTAATCAAATTACTAAGCCATGAAAGTGGTAGCAACCAAAGTCACTATAATATAGACGAGACAAGATAATCAAGAGGTGGTTGTTGATAGTTTAGAGAAAGCGGAACAGTGAGGATGCTTTGTATTTATTATATTAAATAAAAGAGTGTGGCGGAAGCAAGTCTTCCATATTTATTATTTAGTTTATTCTGTTGTTTTAAAACAACGATCATCATATCATTGGTCCTGTTGCTCAGTGGGTTGAACCCTGTGCAAAAAACCTTACGGCATATCTTAATGATTCCGCCTATTTTATAACAGGGCCGCTCACTTGCTGTGCTTCAGGCATTTGCCATGATTAGCCCAAATTTAATAAATTGTCTTTGTCAATCACCTCAGCGCGATCATTCCTTCAGCCCCCAACCACCCTTTCTGGGCCCATGTCAAGGGTGGGAAGACAATCTGCCCTTCCTGCTTTGAGTTGGATTACTTAAAGTGTAAATGCCCCTCTCTTGATGCTTCCACGGGACCTGTGTTGTCTCCATCTGTCCCCCAAGTAGCCACACACCCCACGGCCTTTCTGGTTTGGGGTACAATCCTCCCCCTCCCATAAAGCCTGCTGCCACTATGGTGCCAGAAACTGCCTATCAACCCCCTCCTCCGTCCAGTGCCACCTGCGCCTCAACCAATCAGGAATCAGCTTGGAAAACAGTTCTTTCCCACATTATTCTTCAATAGCCAGCCATAGCTCATCAATTCACTGACTCCGATTTCCCTTATGACTTGAATCCATGTATTTCATTGGATGAATCTGATGAAATGGGCAATGTAATTGAAGACTCAAATACCCAAATTGAAGAATTTATAAAGGTACAGCACCCCATTCAGATCCCTTGGCATTTTTAGGTCACATGGACAAATGCCTCTGCGTTCTGCTCTGACCACCAGCTCGCTTTTGCTGCAGCTGAAAACCCAGATAACACCGCCATTTGTGAGATAACCAATTCTTCAGTAGCAATACTTGCCAAGGGTCTCACTCCTCCCATTATAGCTCCAACTATAGCCCCGCAGGGCAAACATGACATACTAAACCTCCACAAACAAGAAAATGCCGCCATCTAGAAAGATGTTATCGCTTTTCAGGCTAAAACAAAAACCACCTGTGCCACTGTAGATTTATTATCCCAAATTCCTTCCATCCGCCTTTATGCGGAAAACTGCTTTTCCAAATACCTAGGTGCAATTTTTGATGCAGCTAATCTTGACAACCAGCTGGACATCAGCCAACTCAGTCCCCATGTCACTGATCACCCCACACCATTGCTCTCCGCTTTGGCCCACACTCTCGCCTTTGATATGAAATCCAATAATAAGGATGAGCCACCCAAATCCCCTTCACCTTACGCCATGATGGTTTGAGTGACTCGTCGCTGTCCCACCTGGTTAGTTGTATTATCTTTTGGTTGTGTTTCACCTGCTCTTTTTAGGTGGTCAATCATTCTGTTTGGGTAGTTTGTGCATTCATTTTTTAGCTCTTTACGCTTTGGTAATGTCCATTCCCTGGTCAGCAAACCTCGAATAAGTTTAAAATTTAATAGGTACCAAAACATCTTCTTAGGTTACAATATCTAAAGGTTTATATGAGATCATGGATTATTTTGGGGCATGGTAGGGATTTCATCATGGAGCGCCTCATCTTTAATGCTGATGGCACTTTCCTGCCTCCTCAGGAAGTTGTTTCCAGCATGTTTTAACAGTGTTGGAAGTTATTATTAGGTGCATTGGGGTCAAGAATTCTACTGGGTTCCAATCACATGGACCTAAAGACGGTTGAAGGAAGCTGAAGAGTTAGCCTTTCAATGTAGGAATGTTTCAGGGACCTTGTCAATTTCTTCCTTGATTTCTCAAAAGAATGCTAACCCATAAATTTAGATAATTATATGCATTTAAGCTTCAGGATATGATCACAATGCTGAAATGACAGCGGTAATGGCGTCATCCATGTAATACAATTGGTGGTAACCAAGGGTTAAACTTGGGCATAGAAACGGCTGACAGAAAATAATGAGTTCTCCCTTCTTTTCATGCGGACACCCATGTATGCTTGTTTTTGTTTGGTTAGGGCTTATTGATGCAAAAATCTTGGTTTAGGGCTGTCAGACCTGCCCCAGGTGTTGAATCTTTCAGGTGAGGAGTCATAATCTCCCAAACAGTGCTATTAAGGCAGGAGTGTAAGTGCTTATTTTCTGCCGGTTAGTGGCCTCTTCCATAGATCTCTCATAGTCGTAAAGGAAAGCGGCGATGCTTTACTGGGCAGGAATGAACTTCTGTTCAGAAACTAGGCTTAAAGTTACAAGAGTAGTCAAGAGGGTCTTAACGCTAGAAATGGGTGCATTCATAAGGATCTCAGCCTCTGCATAGTTGTGGGAAAACTTATGGTCCAACTGTCATCTTATGCCCTCGAGGTCCTCTTGGATATTGTCCCAGTTTCAGGGTGAGGAGAAAACAAAGCCTTATGAGAAACCTGCTTTTTTATGCTTATACCAGCGCCCCAAAGAAGAAGCTGATTTTCAAGGGTGATTAAATGGGTCTCAAACTCTTGGTAGGTTTGTTTGAGCTGAAAAATTGGTATCAGAAAGCTTGGTGAAGGCGCTAAAATTATCCAATTTGTCCAGAAATGCCTCAATGGATACCCTAGGTGGAGGGGGACTCCATCTATGCAGAATGTACATTTTAGGGGCTATTTCAGGACCATGAGTGATTTACCACATATTCATTTCTTTTTGAGACCAGGGGGACCCAAAACTCCTGGGTGTTGGGATATGAATTTTTTATTTTTCATGGTTGAAAAGTCTTTACTCCAGATACCACGTCTGGAGTGGTAATTACTAAATATGTTGACCAATTTTTACTTAAAATGGCGAAAAGAGGCTAAAGTTTATTAGCTTAGACTTACAATATAAGGGGAAAAAAGGAAGCTCTTTAGGTAAAAATCAAAGCAATCCAAGCTAAGATCTTTATTTGTCACTATTTGGGATTTCTGAGGCAGTTTAATTAAACTTGTCAAATAGGATTTGATCGCCGCTTGGATCCTGTTTGAATTCAGATATTAAGAAGCTCCAAGGGAGCAATATTAACTGCATAAGTCGGGGCTAATCCCCAACTTCAAGAGCCCTTGAATATCGTTGAGGATTATACCCAAAGATGTTTGACTATTTGGTTGGATTAGGATTAATTCCCTTTAGCTGGCACATTTAAATCTCCAATTCAGGTAGGATTCCCAACAACGCCCCCTCTAGATCTTGGCGTAGGGGGGAAAACGGATGGAGAAAGTGAATATTTACAAGGTTTACAACTGTACACTGAACAACCTCTAGGATTGGTTGTTTATTGCCCTACAAATAAATGACATTGTAAGGCCCTGTCAAGTTGGTTCCCAATTTGTTGTCACGACCTCCAGGCTAAAGAGAGTAGAAAAGGACTAGGTCACCCAGTTGTAAGGTGTACAGGGGGTCATGCTTATCATTAAATTGATTAATGTCTAAACTATTTGTAGCGGATAGGTTTTTGGCAGCCAGGGCCTAAAGACAGATAATTTTATTGGCACTTCTTTGCATAGTGACTTCAGGGGCTTTGAATGAGGCATGGTCAAGCATAGCCTGTACTTTAGAAGGCATCTTAGGAAACCTTCCATACAACGCTTGGAAGGGCAACATTGTAGTTATTCGATGATAGCTGATCCTATAGGCCAGAATTGCACTAGGCAGATATTGAGGCCGTTGAAGGGGGTCAGTAATAGCCATTTTCCTTAGGGTTGCAGTTAGAGTACCATTTGCCAGCTCTACCATACCATTAGTTGCAGGATGGTAAGGGTTGAAAATACCCGGGTGGTTCCCATCAGTTGAGTTTAATCTTCACCATTGTTAAATAGAAGTTTTGCCGTTTAATGGAAGGAATGATATAAGGGCACCTATATTGGGTAATGTTCTGATTATATAAAAACGTGATGGTAGTTTTTGCTGAATCTGAGGGTAGCAATACTGCTTTGATATACTTAGCTAAATGGCCCACAATTAGAAGGAGGAACCAACTACCATTAGAGGCTTAAGGGAGAGGTCCCACAACATCAATTCTCATAGTGTGGAAGGGTTCACAGGGCGAAACAAATGGATGTTGAAATCAGGGGATTAGGCCTGGCTTGACTTTTGCATACCAGGCAAGACTGTAATACATCCTGGATTGAAATAAGCTTTCTTCCCAAAAACATTGAGTTTTAAGCCACTGGTAGGTTTTCAAAATTTCTCCGTGGCTGACTTGACAATGTCCCTCTGATATGACGTCAGTTTGAACTGAAGTCGTACACATGGCACCCACCTTTTGAACACAAGTTTACACAATTGGCCGTTCTTGACTTGAAGACATGCCACTTTTTTGAAAATCCTTTTGAAGGGTTGGGTTTCATCATCCCATAAATGCGATTGGGTTAGGAGGTCATAGATTCAAACCTCCTCAGGGTCAGTTAAAGTTAATATGGGGAGCCACAATAGGCAATCCGCATTTTGGTGATTGTGACCTGGTTGATTAATGTTTAAAAAGTCGGAGTTTTGAAATTAACGCCCATCAAGCTAATCTTCCATCACAATCCTTCATTTTTCTGTAGCCTCTTCAAGGAAGCATGGTCAGTAATTATGGTGAACAGTTTCCTGTTTAAGTAAGGTTGAAATTCTTAATGGTCAGTAGGATCACCAAGAATTTGCATTCAGTAACGCTATAGTTGCTTTTGGATCTGGATAAGGTCTTGCTATATTATACAATAGGATGGTCCACTAAGTTTACTGTCACGTTGAGATAGTATAGTCTCAATGGCTATATTGGTAGCATTGGTAAAGAGGAGAAATGGGATATCAAAATTTGGACGAATAAGTACTGGAGAGTGGGAGATAGAGATGCGTAGCATGTCAAAGGCCTGCTGTTGCTCTTCATTCCACAGAAAGGGTATCCCTTTCTCCAGTAAATACAATAGAGTCTCGGAGGTGTCAGCAAAATGGGAAAAATTGGTTTAATATCCCATCATCCCTAAGAAAACTTGTAAATTTCATAGGGAATTAGGAGGGCATCTTGGAAATGGCCAGGACCTTGTCATCATTGGGGATATTCAGGATTTACTTACCTTATGGCCCAAAAATTCCATTTCAATATGAAAAAAGAGCATTTTGACAGTTTAAGTTTTAATTAAAATTGCCATAACTTCTGGAAGTCTTACCTGAGGTGATTTTGGTGCCTGGTAATTGTTCTCAAAAAATTATAATATTACTGAGATAAATTAGCATAAAGGAGCGTTTTAAAGCGCCCATGAGCCCATCTAAGGCGCGTTAAAAGGTAGCAGAGGCGTTACATAACCCCTGCGGCATTTGAGTGGGCTCAAACTCCTTCACTTAAGATGGGATACATATTTTTCATGATCCTTCAGTGACAAAATTAACTTGCCAGTACCTTCTAGTAAGATATATAGCCAAATATAGTGGGATCCTGACATCAAGCTTAAGAAATCATCTATACGCGGAAGAGGACAGCTATTTTTCCTATGATAAAATTGTGGCGGCAATAATCCATGACAACACGGTGGCCACCATCTTTCTTCCAATTAGTAAGAGTGGGGAAGCCCATGGGCTTTTAGAAGGCACTAATAAACCGGCCTTCAACAATTGTTGTAACTCTAATGCCACTTGAGCTTCCTCCACTTTAGATTTTTGGTGTGGCCAGGAATTATGTGGAGGGTGAGCTTCAGTATCGATTTGGTGAATTACCTCAGAAATTTTCCTATAGTCACTTGGTCCCAAGGAAAAAAATATAGCCATACTCCTAAAGGATGTCTTTGACAGTATAGTGCTTCTTAGGGGTAAGATTATCTCCAATACTGCTTTTGACCAGAGCTATAGTAGGAAGGGGATTGAATCCTAGATTCTGTAAAAATCTAAAATAGCTCACATTGGCAATATTCTCAATACGGGCATTACTTTACATAAGTGATAGTGTCATGCTGAGGGACTTGGAGGGTATTATTCGTTAAATTCCATTATAAAATAGGGATATATTTCTCATGGGCGGGATCCAAAATCCCTGGGAAGGTCAACGTTTCCTTAATTGAAGTTTTTGGGTGTCACTTAGCTCCAAAATTGATTAGGAGGGGTGAGAATCCGGATCTCTTTTTTAGCACTAGTGGTGCCCAACCCAAAAAGGGGGAGCCGCCATGCATCTTTATTTGCAAATGGGCCACACAAAGGGATTATTAGATTTAAAAAAACTTCTAATATGGCATCCTTGGCTTGTAGCTGAGGTGCCATATTAGAAGGGGAGGAAGCTTTAGGGAAACTTTAGTCTAGCGCCCTCTTTAGATGGCGGACCATGGCAGACAGAATTGGGGTAGAAGATCAGCAACATGAGGCATAAGGGGGGATAGTTTGGGTTTTCTTTGTTTATGAGGCCAGCGATGTCCATTGCCTCTATATTGAGTAAGTTGATGTGCAGCAAAAGTGATGAAAGCTGGCATACAATTAAATGACTTGACGCACCGGTGGGTTTCAGGGAATTAGGGTCAAAAATAGATGTTTTTGCTGCATTAATGCAGACACGGCTCACACCAAAAGCCAGCTCATCAATCTCATATTTTGCCTCTTCCTCAAAATCATGAGGGAAATTGGGGATTGGAATCCCCTCAACCAGGGGTTCCATTGCCCCATGGAGTTGCTAGCGAGAATCTTGATCTCGAAATCCACAATATCTTGTAAGCCAGAAAATATTGTGATAGGGTGTTGGGCATATAGAGAAATCCCATCTTTGGCATCCTGAGCCTCTGGGTGTAGCTTAGTTTTTCCATTAAGACTTGATATTCAACTTTGTAAATGGAGGATGGTTATTCAAGGAGGCATGTTAATTTTTGAGTGGCTCCTTTACATTTTGATGTGAAGTATGAATATTAATTGGATCCAAAACCCTAGTATGGACAGGTATTTTTCTTTGTGGTTGATGATGCAGTTAAACTTTCGCATTAGTTGGACCCCAATAAGCAACTCATAAGTATTTATTCTAACGCTATGTTGGGGAAGCAATTAAAAGTTTCCCAAATTGAAGGTATAAGGCCAAAAAAGCTCCTAACAACTTAGTTCACTGATTGCCAGATGTCCCATATTAAGCTTTGTGAATCAATTCTGTAAACATCCATATCTTTTGTTAAGTTGGGAGGAAATAACGTTAAGTAGGGAACCAATGTCAATTATAGTTAGGACTTTAATCTTATGTATGACTACCTCTACTCAAACCATCGAACATCTGAACAGGATTTAATTGCTAGTAAACTGTCATTAGGGATTTGTAGTGAAGTATGCGGAGGATCTGCCGCGGCCAAAATCAGAGGTGTTCAATGCATTAGAAAGTTTTATCTTCCAGAGCTTTTTCTTTCCATAGAAGAGCAGAACGCCAAAATTTGTTTTGGTAACTGACCAACATAAAAGTAAGAAAGCTGGAGATTTTTATTTCTTTTGATAGAAAAAGGTACGTCAATTTCTGCAGGCGCAGCTAACAAAAAACAGCTTGAAGTGCTAGGAATAGAGCTTGAGTTAGAACAAGGGTCATGAGGCACTTGATTTCCGTCAGCATAGGGAGCCTCTTGCCCTAAACTGACTGATTTTTTGCCGAATTATGATAAGGGCACAATAAAAGTCCATAGTGTGGTTATTTCTCTTACAATGGGTGCAGTATAATTCAGGTGTAGGCGAGGCGGGGGAGTAATGTCTAACCCTTGGTACTGGGGCTTATTATTGTTAGAATGAAGTGTCCCACAGGTTTATGTAGTTCAGCGGGAATTTCCAAAATATCTTCTTTGATATGGAGGAGGGACGTCAAGTTATACTTCACCGCTTTAAGATAAAGTAGAATAATAGTCATATTTCTTAAATGCCAAACATGAGGCAGTGATAGCATCATTTAACATAAGACAATTCCCTGCGACCAGCATTTGAGCCTTGAGATAAAAATAATGGGCTAATTCATTGATAGATTCTCTCCAATTAAGGCTGATTCAGATAAAGACTTTTTAGTTGGATAGAGTTAGGTCACTACCAGAATCCTGGAGCTAGGTAGGCTTATCGTCAGTCCAAATATGACAATGCATTAAATTGGTATTTAATGTCTTGATCCATGAAAATAAGAAAGATCGTCATGTGCTTAAGCCTTTGATGATTAGTCGCTTCCTCCATAGAGCTTTCATAGCAATATAAAAACGTGAAGATAATTCCCTCTCCAAAGGAATACTTTTCTTTAAACAAAAAGTTTAAACGTACAACTTGGGGGGTTGGAGGCTGAATGACATGAACCCATACTGGAATCCGTGCATTCACCTAACAAAGAGGCAGTATCTTAGGCATATGCTTGAGGATGAAGCGCATCCATTTGATTTTGCATATCATTACTATTGTCAGTTATTAGATCTACTCATTAATAGCCGCACTAAAAGCTGATTTTGTGGCGATGAGTTTGTTTCTTAGCTGAAATTGTTTTTTAAAGTGGCATCGGCAGCTTGGTGTTTGAGTTGATGTTGTTCAGTGGCAAGCACTCTTTTTTCCATCCAATGTACCACAGCAGGTAAGGCTGCCACTTTCCTGAAGTGTTTATGATGAGCAGTTAAGTAAATTTTTGGGAAGAGGGTAACTCCATCCTGAGTGAGTTTGATCACTTGTGTGATGTTTCCTAATTGGACATTGTTGGACATTTGCCCTCCCAGTCACAAAAAGAGGAATGTTTTGGGTCAAAGTCCGCTGAAAAGGGGAAGTTTCATCCATTTGCAAGCTTTAATGATGTTTTGACTAATTTAAATAATAATATCACTGATATCAGCCAAAAGACCCTGGCCGATTCTCAGTGGAACCCCACTAATCAGGGTAACACCATTTTGAAACCTGCATGGGCAAGAAGCATAAAATTGAGCGGTCAAATTACTTTGAACATGCAATGGACCATGGTGCAACCATCAGAAGGTACACCCCCAACCACCAGCAGGTCCTTCAAAGCACCTACGTGGCGACCACCCTCTTTTATAGGCTTGGCTGAGGTCCTCAAAGGTGAAAGCATTTTATCAAGCGGTATTGGTTGAGAACATCAAAAACATTACCACATGGGTACATGCTGCCCCAAAACCCCAACTATCATTTTTACAAAAAGTAACTCACTTTCCCCAAGGTCTGATAGAAGCTCATAACATATTACTTAAAACAAAAGCATCTAAGCTATTCTGAACCTAAACTCAAATTCCCCCTCAACCCTTGAAACAGTTTAAATACTGATTGGTCAAATATTGAGAGGGATCACTTTGAAATTTTACCCCGTTTACTAAAAACTCATAAAAACCCAAGTTTTTTATTAGTGAATTTTTATTAAAATTATTTAAAAATTTGTAGGATCCAGTGGTGTTAGCCCCAGAGCACCTAAGAATCTGGATCCCTAGAGAACTCAAGGTTTATAACTTGCTGAATTAACGCCTGGAGTCGTTCATCAGTTATTCCTGGGTCAACACTAGGTCCTGGAGGTCCTTTTGGCCTAGGGGTCCCCACCCACCATCCTGTCCGCCATGACCAGGGGGTCCTTTTTCACCATCCTGTCCTTCAAGAACAGGGGGTCCTTGTTCACCATCACGCCCATCATAACTGAGGGTCCACACTCACCAGCCACTCTTTGTGGTCCTGAAGAACATAGGTTATTCTGGTCATCACGTACTTCATAGATGATTTCCTCCAATCTCTGGAGGCTCTCATCCACAGAAAGATAGTTATCAACTTCAGCTTGTAATTTGTGGGTACAATCTATGACCTGATTATGAATAACGACCTCTAGTTAACTAAAACAAAATATTGAGTTTCTTCTGAATGTAACTCATAATTTCTTGATCCAGACGGGTTAACACTTCTTGTATCTTGTTAATGAACTGCCAATTTTACAATATAGCGTTTTTGTTTTTCCTTCCCCACTGGGAGGCAGATTGGTAGAATTTGAGGAGCTGCAAGTGCGTTGTCTCAGATAACTGCAAGTGGCGGAGTAATTCCTGATGTTTAACCCAGCTACTTTAAGTATATAGTACAAGGTGGGATGTAGATAGTAACGCAGATAGAGTTCCGTACATCCAACTAACCTGATCTAAATCAAGAAAAGAGCTTTGAGCCAATATCATCATAGGGGCCAACACTGCAAGAGCCCACCTTTAACTAGCTTAGCCTCCAGGGACAAATGCCTAAGATAAGACGAGCTGGAGGGCTTCAGCGAAGTCTGATAAGTGTAAGTTACATCGTTCTGTGGATGAAGCATGGAAGGTCACCTCCATTGAAAGGGAAATAGTATGTTGCATGTCGCCGCTGTATCCCCTATGTGCATGTTGTTTGCCCAGTTGCTGGAATGGGAAGCTTCAAAAATCGAGGAACTTTAATAAGCTGAATCATTATTATCCATTGTCTTTTAATTTTTACCTTTATATTTTCACTGTGAACTCAGGAGTACCTTGCAAAGTGCACCATTTTTGTTGGGACCACAGGGGCAATACCATATATCCCTTGATTATAGAGTCAGGGGACCCAAAGCTCCTGATTTTGGAAGATACTTTTTTGCTTTTTTGGTCGAGAAGTCTTTATTCCAGATACTACATCTGGAGTGGTAATTCCTAAATATATGTTGACCAATTTTTACTAATGTTGGGTTTTTGCCCACCTTTCTAGCTTCCTAAGTTAACTGCTGGGTCGCTAGGGGATAAATTACACTAGAAAATGGATCTGGATATCAGATGACCTCGATTTTTGGCTTTTATTGTTGTTTGATTTCTTGGGTAATTTTCCAGGCTTTATCCATCAGGGATACTCTAAATAAATGTTTAAATCTACTTGGCAGAGTTGCCAACGAAATTGGGGCATTTGATAGTTGATTGTTGATTACTTATTGGGTTTACCTTTAATATCGGTCAGGTTTCATCACCAACCAATAGGGAATATAATTAGCAATTGTGAGGTGAGTGTTGCCACATTCAACTAGCGAATCACTCAGGTAATTAATGACCTGTCATAATGGGTAAAGAGTCACATTACCTAAGCAGGTCATCAACCAAGTATGGTTGCTTTACTGTGATAGAGCAGGAAAAAAGGATGCGTTTTCTGTCTCTTTCCATTTCAGGTTTTGAGGATGTCTGATGTAGGAATCCCTAATCCGGTGGAGAAGACCATCTCAGGTAGAGACGTCATAGAGATGTTCAATGGCAATGGCTGCCATTTCATGGCTGAGGCGCCAACCAATGAGTTGGGAGCCAAATTCCCTCTATAAATTCCCTCACATTTAATATTAATAAAAAGATTCTTCTAATTGGGATATAATGTCTATTCATCCTCAGTAATTTATTGCTGTGGTATAAATTCATTGTGGACTCTTTTGTGTGTATAAAGAGCAAGGATCAGATACTTAGAAGAGAAGCAAACCTTAGATGTGAATCTCCGCAGACTCATCATGCTGAGAAGAAAGGCTGGGAACCTCTGAATCTGAAGGTTAATTAAGTTCAGCCAGAACAGATAAGAAGTTCTTATATTTAAACTAATCAGTGGATTATTAAAGGTCTAGCGTTGGACCGTTTTGGACTTATCTATTCAACTATGGACAATATTCATCATAATATTATCAATTAGTACCAAGCAATGTGAATCGTGCACATACCAAACCCGTGAAGTATTCTGGGAACTATTGGTTTTTAACAATTAAGGACTAGTCCCAGATTTTAACATTTGGTGCTCACTACAGGAGTAGTAGTGTAGCCAACAGTTTTCAGATTTCTAACATCAGGTGCTCACTACAGGGGGTCTTTGAGTAAGATAAGCCAACTTAAGATGACATATAGGGAAAAGTTAAGAAAACTTTGGATGGAATTGGAAACCTTTAACAAGAACATATTGAATTCCGCCACTCATAGAGACTTTGCTGCCTTGGAGGAGAGAGTCACTAATATTGAGGAAGTAGTAGAAGCTATTTCCTTATTGGCAATGAGCTACTAGGGAAAAAAGGTCATTAAAGAAGAAAAAAGAAGGTTTAGTCTAAGAATTTTTTCTTTAAGATGGATTTAAAACAGATCACGTTCAATTGCATTCACTCATCTCAGACATGAAAAAATTGAAGCAAGTCAAAGAAACTAAGACTCAGAAATGCAAAGTTGAACCCTATGAATTAACTGACACCAAAGAAAGGATCCCAAGAACTCCGGTTGTGAAGTCTACAATTTTTGGAAATATGCTGACTGCATTTGCTGCCATTTTATAGATGACCCCAATATTACTCCTCAAGTCAGTTGGGTAATCAAGCTGATAGTGGAAGTTAGAGAAACTTTAGAGAAATTCAAAGCCTTTTTTGAATTACCTATTATTCATTAGGATAATGCTTCTGCGTTTTTCTATTTGTTTGTCATGATTATGTTAGGGTATGACAATAGAAAAAATGCTTTGATGGTCATTAACTGTTAGAATACAGACTATTAAAACTTAGTATTACCTCATTTGAAGGGAGACAGATGGGTTTACTTGGATGCTAAGGCTGCAATAATAAAGGAGTTTGGAAGCTCCTCACATATATCAAAACATAAGCTGGAATTTATGGGATCCAATTCCAGAAAAACGAGACCTTAGAGAATTTCACCAACCATTTACCCAGGAATCACAATTTTGGTTACAGCAAAAGTATTAATATAATTTTTTATGTGCATATCGTATTACAAGTGCCCTTCAGCCTTATCACAAAAATTTACATTAAATGACATCTTCCATGTTAGAAACTAAAATAACTACCTTGAAAATTGTGGATCACTTGAAGGTACTAGGAGCCACATTTGAGGCCACTAAAAAAGCTTCAAGTCAAGTCCAGACTAAAATTTAAATCCTACCAAGGCGACTGAAAACACTAATGAATCAAACTTTAAAACAGTGCTAGGAACAATCCTGAGGAGTAAAAATAGACAGACAAGAATAACAAATGCTGTCATCAGTGCGGAGGGAGGGGTCACTTCGCTGCTTTGTGCTTTAGCAAGAAGCCTAAGGAGCAAATCACCGTGGTTCAGGTAAAGGAAACCAACCTTACACAGGATCTAGGAAAAGGGCTCCAAGTCTAGATGAGGAACAGTCTAGAGCTTTGGTGAAAAACTATCCCCTAATATCCTAAACGAAATTATTGACATTAGTGATCTGTTCATCAATGATGACGCACAGGATCAGCTTTACCAAGTGGTCAACTTAGACGTCAATGCGGTAATTAGAGCTGAATTGAAGGGGATTGACCCTGAAATAATCAAGGAGGTCGCTCGCCCATATGTGCTCCAACTAGCGGACAAAAAAGTGATTCAATGAAAATCTGGATGATTTGACTGAGGTCAAATTAGATGAGGCGAATCTGTCAATCCCCTAAGCGCAATTTAGAATTTATATGCTGATATGTCAGTGCATATATTCACACCTCAATTCAGCGAATAATGACACTATAAACTTAGTAATTACCATTTTACAATACTCAGAGCATACATATATTGATATACTGGTCAATTGAGGATGGGTTCAGGCGATTATTTACAGCGGGGCGCCGATTAATATTGTCTTTACCAAGCTGGTGAAGAAAGTGGGAATCTCACTTTATTTGTAACATAAGAAAGAATATTGAAACGCTGAGCTAAAAATGAGAATCTTCAGTGGAGCGTATAGCGTTTTACCACTCATATTTGAATCCTTAGTGGTATCTGCTCAAGAAATAGTTTTGGCCAACAAAAACTACAATACTAATTGGGACTGATTGTCAAAGGAAATTTAGATTATATTGTAACTTCGAAGATAATTTGTGACCATATTGGGTGAGACACTACCTCTAGTTTATCAGAGAAGTGGGGAAACTATGCTTACCATGAAAAACAAAACTCTTCAAACTGATCTATAATGATAGCATTATCCCGATTTGCTATCAATTGGTTGTATGAAAGTGAAGAGAAAGCTGATGGAAATCCTAGAAAAGTGGGAAACCCAGCTACAAACCAAGAGTTTTTGGGACCATACATCTAGGATTGCAGATCATAGTTGATATGGGATTGATGTTGGAAATACCTGAGATAATGTATGGATAGGTCAATAGCCCCTGGAAGAAGCCCATAATAAAGCCATGTGTGACTACTGAGATAGTTATGTCGGGCCATGGAGAAATCTGATTTCTCCTGGCGAACTTGTTAGAAAACAGATGAAGATCAAGAAGAATCAAATTGTTGCATTTGTCCATCTGATCCCAATGGCGGAATTGCAAAAATTCCATGATTCTGGGACCTTCTCTGATATGGAATTGCTTGCAGAGTGGCCAAGATTATCAATCTATTATACAATAGGGAGTAGCTTGCTGATCTGATGTAAAGACAGCAGGAGGAAGTGCTCAAATTATTCAAAAAGTACAAAGAAATATTCACGTAGGACAATCAAAATTTGGGATGTGCAAAGTTTGTCATACATAAAGTCAACATAAGGGAAACTTACCAATAAGAATGAGATCAATTTGACAGTTGAAGGCTGCTGAAGCAGTAGTGGAAGAGGAAATCTGCATACTAGTGAAGCAGAGCTTCTAGTTACATTGTCAAGTCCCTGGGTGAGCCATATCCTGATTGTGAAGAAGAAGGACAGCTCTAATTGGGTAGTGATCATATATTGGAAGCTGAAAAAAATAACAAAGAAGGATCTGTATCCATTACCAAAAATCAACAATACATTAGATCGATTGGAAAAACAAAGTATATCTACATAATGGATCTAATGATAAGAGTTGGAAAATCGATTTGCTGATTGAAGACTAGGAGAGATGTGCAATATCACCACGCATGGGCTATATTAGCCAACTCAGATGCAGCAAGGTCTTTACAATGCACCTGCAGCATTCTAGAGGGCTATGGACGCCATATTGAATGATCTGAAGTTTTCATGCGTCCTGGTGTACTAGTATGACATAAATTTGTTCATTAGGACCTTTAAAAACCATTTTTATCGATTGAATTAAATCTACAAGATACTGTCTATGGCTAACCTAAAGATTAATCTAAGAAGTGTCATTTCTTCAAGTAAGAGTTGGAATATCTAGATTTGTCATCAACTCCAGTAAACTGAAGCTGAAAATTCAGAACATTGAGGCCATAAAGCGGATGGCCATCCCAAGAAGTGTATAAGATATTTAAGTGTTCCTTGGAATGGTTGGATAATATACCAAAGATTTATATGAGATTTTGCAAGAATTGCTGAGCCCCTTTTTTCCTTTATTGTTTTATCTGAAAAAAGGATTCGTTTGGAATGAAAAGTCCCAGAGTTCTTTTAATGAGTTATGTCATTACACATCAATGAATCCCCCCCTCGGGTTGGGACCATCTAGTACTAAAAAAAGAGTTATGTCATTACTTGATATATCTGCCAATTTTGAAATGTCCAGATCTCAATTGGGAGTTTATTATGTGACTGATCTTTTTTAATGATGATTGGCGCCGTCTAGAGTCAATTAAAGTTCTTAGGGATGAGCATCTGGTAGCTTATGTGAGCTTACGTTATCAGCAGCAGAATGAAATTACACCATTACTGAGTTTGAATGTCTTGCGGTGATTTACGCCTGTAAGCAGTTACAGGTGTATATTCCCTGTATGAACTTTAAAGTAATAATGGACCACTCCTTGCTGCATTGGCTGCATAACTTAGGAGAATTGGAAGGACTTCTGGTCCATTAGGCATTTTAGATTCAAGCTTCCAACTTTGAGATAGTTCACCTAGTGGGAGCTTCTCATCAAAACGCAGACAACTTATTAAGGTTACTAATGGTCCAAGTTGTATACCAACATTCTGAGGAGCTGTTTAAGAGAATGGATAATGGAGAAATCTAGAACAAGCCCCAAGAGATCCAAGGTGCATTTTGGAAAGCAATTGAAAACACTGAGACCAAGGATGAACAAGTATTTAATTCAATTGATGAAAAATGACTAAAATTCCCATGACCATCATAATGAGTGGCCATTGTTCAGGCCGCACATAAGGTTGTTGGGCATGGAGGCCTGAGGAAGATGACTTACCATATTCACCAATACTATTACTGGGAGTCTATCAACTATGATGTGGCTGATCATCTGGCTTGCTGCGTGGAGTTTAGGTTGCACACACCAAACAAGGACACAACCAGATATTGACTGTTCCACCCTGGACTCGCCTGGCATACAGTGTCCATCAATGTGATTATCATGGTTGGATGACTTGATAGTGGACAAATGCCAAAGATAAGGCTGGGCGACAGGAGGCCCAGAAGGTGGAACTTCAGGCTCTTCCTGACCTGAAACACACCTTAGTTTAACGCTGGTTGTAAGAAAAACATGCCTAGGATGGTACTAATGGGGTGCAAAAGCCCAGCCCC
Organism: Massospora cicadina; assembly: GCA_022478985.1. Taxonomy (NCBI): domain Eukaryota; kingdom Fungi; phylum Entomophthoromycota; class Entomophthoromycetes; order Entomophthorales; family Entomophthoraceae; genus Massospora; species Massospora cicadina. The sequence goes on from JAKSZP010000144.1 coordinate 17,584, forward strand.
TTATCTCGGCCCAGGCACTATAATGAACAATCTACATAACAAACGAAGACGGTTTGATTCAATTAATTGGAGAATGAGGGTTTTAATCCCGTTAAAGTTACAAAATCATGTGCTCAGGTAGAATACAGCTTCAATCAATCACTCGAGTGAAGGCACTTTTGGTGTATTTTACCAAATGGATGGAAGCGTTTGTCTATTGGGGCATCAAGGCTTGGGCACACTTCCGCATACCCTTAATTATTTTGACCCACTTTAATATTTTTGTGACAAGCATTCCTTGTTGTTCGACTTTCTCTAATCAATTTACCCATTATTTTACGTTTACATATGGTTCCTTAGGCGAACTTGGGGCGGACCTCTTCAAGGAGGTCTCCAACCATGTTGGAACACTACATCCTATCTCAATTTACAAAAATTCCAGGTGCTCCCTTGGGCCGCTCAGGTCCCCTCCAGATCAAGGCACTCAAGCCTACTGGCACCGATTTACACTTGATTATGGACTCCCCTCTGGGGTCCACCCAAGCTGTGTTGTTTCTCGCTTACCTGGTACTGTATATCGCGCTCTACACCCTTGCCTTGGCCCCTTTTGTACAGGCACCGTTTGAGGTGCCTTGTTTTCCATTCCCCTAATGGCTAGTTCCCTAGAAGTGTGGGTTTGCATCCCACACCACCTTGCTGGGAGCGAGAGAGTTACAGACACTCTCTTAACATTAGTTGACCAACCTTTTTATTCTATGTGCATAAGAATTATCCATCTGGGGATTTTGTTATTAGTAAACTGGGTGCACTAGCCGTTTGTCACTGCCACAATAATGCTCACCTCAGTTTTCTCGTTTGGTTTTGTTTTGGTGCATCTCAGCATTATTCTTACAACTACCAATTGGAAGTGCCCACCCTTCCTGCTAGTACCTGGTGGTGTCAGAATTTTCGTGATCCTGTTATCACAATTCCCCGCCTTTCTCCTGAGATTTACTTAGAAACTCAACAGGCCTTGGCTTCCCTTGAGCCAAAACCCTCTTTAGGAAATAATAATTTGTCTGGTTTATGTTCACTTTTGCGGTGAGTGGATCTGTTGTCCCAGTTGTCTCCAGAAGCGGTGGACTGGGTTTTTTCAGTATTCTGCACCCAGCCGCTCTTGTGGAAAAAGTGGAGGGCTTGGAGTGGGTCTTAGAGCAGAGTCGTCCTGATGGAGCATCCCTCTGTATCTTCTGAGTTCTTTTTGCTGCGTCAATTAGGTTTGCTGATAGCATATTTAAATGACTTCTGCAAAAAAAGCCTAGGCTTTACTATTAACTGACAATATTAAAACGTCACTTATCCATTCAATCTTGGACATATCGATGTGAAACTCCCCAATTTGGCAGTCACCCCCTTACAACTTCAATAATTTTGTCAAAACCCTTTGGGGTAGTTTCCCCACCCCAACCTGGAAGGGGCCAAGTAATTTGCCATCATCATATTGAACCCTATAGATACAGAAGCTAAAAAGTCGCGTGCATCTCTTAAAATGAAGGAATCCTATCCTTCTAATCCTTTGAGTTCTTCTGAATTCAAAACTGAACAGTGGTCTAGCCACAAAAATGAAATATAGGTCTCAGATGATTCTGCCACGATGATGTCACCTGTGGTCACCCCTATAAATACTGCATCCTTGACTAGTGATATTTCCTTGAATTGTGAGGTGTTTCCCACTGATTTCCTCCCCGTCCTTGGAAATTGAGAGAATATGAGGGTCTGGACCTGAATTTAACCAAAAAAGATACCACATTAATTGTTTTTCTTCCCAAGACGTTTCTGAGGTGCATGCCAATGCATTGGTTCTGGGCTTGGGGGTGATGGCCCTGGATAACAATGCACACTGAACCATCAGAATAGGTGTGGGTTCTCTGGAGCCTGAATAAGCGTTTTATAATGTGAGCAATTTATCCCAAAACGAGCCGTTTATATGCTCATATGGCCTGGATGAGGACCCTATTCCAGTATATCAGATTACCCCTGAGAACCCTCGTTTGACCCCAACCATGATCCAGGGGCACTCAGGAAGTGAAAATTGAACTGCTTTTAAATATAAAGATGTATATGCACCTGCAGAAGGTGTGATGGGATTGTGGCCTCAGTAGTAAGAGTGTCCCACTTTCCCTTCCCTTTCTATGATTCCAAAACAAACCCTTAATGCTTATCAAGCCAGATGATGAGTTTTCTGGTGAGATGTTGGCGTTTTCTGCTTTGAATAAATCACATTTTTAAATACTTCTTGTTGACTGCTACCCTTAAATCCCCTTTTGGGAAGTTCAGCACAACTATTTTAGTGGATACCTGTGCCTCAAAAAATTTTATTGACCAATACCTTGCTGACTACCTTGAGTTGAGTTACTCACTAAGTGGTATAGTTAGAGGTGGGGCTTTCAAGATATTCCCACACTGAACGTCATGAGGTTAGTTAACTTCCAGTTGGGCTTCTATCTTCTGTCTGACCATTTTAAAGGAATCATAAACCTCTTGTTCCCCATTATTTTGGGTGTGAAGTGGTGGAGAAAGTTTGACGTCAGGACTAATTTGAAAGAAAACACTCTATCCTTATCTATGATAAATTGTCATATATTGATTGTTCCTTTATCAGATAATAACGCCCAGGGCAAATTATCCCTCTGGACCAATGTTCACACTCCTTATCTTGCCCCTTTGCTGAAGCCCTCCGTGGAACTCTCCTTACCTTCCTGTTTGGAGGAGTTGACATCTTCTTTTTATGCAGCTTCAGCTAGTACACTATCAGATCATTCTGAGTTCAATGGTGAGTTCAAACTCACTGTGGATCTGGTGCATATATCTTCCCCCATTTACCCATTGACTTTCCGGGAGGAAGAGGCTTTAGATGTGTGGGTGAAGTAGCAGTTGGCCAAAAAAGCCATCTTTCAGCATACCTCCCCTGTCTGCTCCCCACTTCTCTTTTGGAGAAGGCCAATGGAACGTTACACCCTTGTGCCAAATATGGAAATTTAAACAATGTAACTGTACCTGACCTTCATCCCATCCCTTTAGATTCCCAGATTGTGCATTATGTAGAAAAGGCAAAAGTTTTCTCCAATTTGGATTGCCTCAATGCGTTCAATCAAATCCGGATAAAGAAGGGCCAGGAGTGGTTAACCGCATTCTGAACCAGAAAAGAAATTTTTCAGTTCTGAGTCATGACCTTTGGGCTTAAGAATGCCCCTGCCATCTTTCAACGCCGCATTGATGCAGCGTTGGGGATTTGTTGGGGGTATGCGCGGTTGCCTACATGGATTATATCCTGATTTTCCCCTGATCAGGAGTCACATTCAATACACCTTCAACAAGTGGTGGAGAGATTGAGGGCCGCTTGCCTTATGCTCAAGATTAGTAAATGTGAATTCTTAAAGTCCAAGGATACTTTTCTGGGCAACGTCATTTTTGACTAAGGCCATATGATAGCTCCAGACAAGGAGAAGGCTATTCGTGAGTGGCCCACCCCCACCTCAGTCAAGGAATTGAGGAGCTTTTTGGGGACGTGTATGTTCCTCAAGAAGTTCATGGCCAATCTCTCCGAGGTGGCAGCACCGTTATATAAGGCCAGCGGTGCCAAGGTGCTTCATTAGTCCCCAGTTATTGAGGATGCTTTCCAAGCGGTAAAGTGCAACCTGTTATCCACATCCATTCTTCGCCATGTCAACCCTGCAAAAAAGTTCATTGTGTCTTCTGATGCTTCCAACTTTGTCATTGCAGCTGCTATGTTACAGGTGGGTGAAGATGGGACTGAGCATCCGGTGGGATATTTTTCTAGGAAAATGTCCCCGCCTGAGCTAAACTACGCCGTATATGACAAGGAGTTATTAGCGGTGGTGGAGGCGCTGATTTATTGGTGTCCCCACTTACATGGCTCCTCTAACCATTCCATGTACGCACAGACCACCAGGCCTTGTTGTACTACCGCGCTCCTCATGTCCTAACTCCATGTCAGACCCGTTGGCATGAGACCCTTGCCCAATTTTCATTTTCCATGAGTTCACCAAGGGCAAGGAGAATGGTTTTGCGGATGCTTTAAGCCGCAACTCTGCTTTGGCTCCCAATCCAAAGGAGGTAGAAATTCACAACACCCGGTTGATGATTCTGCTAAGTGTGATTCTGCCTAAACTTCCTGATTCCATGGTCCACACGCCAGCTCTCGCACCTTTGGAAAATGTGGCAGAATATAGTATGCTCAGAAAGGTGGTTTCTTTCTCAGCTGTTATTGGCCAAATATACTGTTGTTCTCGCTAAGAGCGCCCTGAATCAGGAGGACTTATCCAGGGGTTATCATTAAATGATGAGATGGTGTTGTTTCAGGGGCGCCTATGGATTCCTGCTGGACCACTGCGTCTGGAAATCATCTGGGACCATCATGACAGAATTACCGTTGGTCATCCTGGTAAAGCAAAGAACTTGGAGTTGATACGACGCACTTACAATTGGAAGGGCTTGCCTGCTCAGGTGGGGCGGAACTGTAAAGAGTGCCTGATCTGTAATCAAATGAAACCCAATAGGCAACCTTTAGCAGGGTTGTTGGTACCATTCCGAAAAGGGGAAGGGCCCTGGACTTCCCTATCAGTGGATTTCATTGTAGAGTTACCCATTTTGGATAGTTATGATGCCATCATGGTGGTGGTTGACCGCTTTATGAAGTTCGCCCACTTTATTCCTTGAAAAACGACCATAACCGCTGCTGGAATGGCCAGGCTCTTCGTCACCCATGTATTTGCGCTTCATGGGGTTCCTCAAGAAATCGTTAGTGACCGGGGACCCCAGTTCACCTCCATCTTTTGGGAAGAATTGTGTAAGACTCTTCAGATTCGCCCCTGACATTCAACTGCATATCACCCAAGTTTAGATGGGCAGACCGAGAGAGTGAACCAGTGCTTGGATCAATTTCTGCGTTGTTAATACACCGCAGATCATTAAAATTGGGTTTCTCACCTTCCCATGGCCCAATTTAGCTACAACAACACTTTGCATTCGTCATTCAATTGTTCACCCTTTTTTGCCAACCATGGCTTTTTTCCTGATTTTAACGTGGAGCCCAGCTGTGGTTCCAAAGTGGAAGCGGTGGTGGACTTTGTTAAGACCATCAAGAAGGTCATCAGGGGGTGTCCACAAGTTTGGAGGCGGCTATTCTAGTTTATAAGGGAAACGCCGATGGAAAGTGCCAAGTGGGTCCAGCGTACAAGGAAGGGGATCTCGTGATGCTTAACTCTCACAACAACCCTATCAAGCAGCCATACAAAAAGCTGGGTCCAAAGAGAATTGGTCCTTACCGTGTAGTTAGAAAGGTGGGTCATGCCTCATACCAGTCGGATCTTCCCTCCGCATTCCAGATCTTCTCCCTCTTTCATGAGAGTAAATTGATGCTGTTTGAGGGCCCCCACCTGTGACTCCCGAGGATTATCTCTTGGGATGGGGCGCCAGAATGGGAAGTGGAGGAAATATTAGCCTCCAGCTGGGTTAAGCAATGTCTCAAGTACCTGGTAACCTGGAAGGGCTTTGATGCTGCAGAGAACAGTTGGGTTCCAATGTGCGACTGTGTGCATGCCCAAGACCTGATCAAATTATTCCATAATCATTTCCCTGAGGCTGCAGATCTAAGCCATGGCCAGCCGTTGCTGCTATAAAGTTGCCACCCGCACATAAGTACTTCTCCCTAGCGAACGCCCCTGGAGGGGGAGCCCAAGAAGGAGGAGAGGGTAATGTCATGGTTAGATGACTTAATAGTGGGAACTAACGCCAAAGAAAAGGATGGGCGGCAGGAGGCTCAGAAGGTGAAACTTCAGGCTCTTCCTGGCCTGAAACACACCTTAGACCAACGCTGGTTGTAAGAAAAACATTCCCAGGTTGGTACTAATGGGGTGCAAAATCCCAGCCCCTTATCTCGGCCCAGGCACTAGAATGAACAATCTACATAACAAACGAAGACGGTTTGATTCAATTAATTGGAGAATGAGGGTTTGAATCCCGTTAAAGTTACAAAATCATGTGCTTAGGTAGAATACAGCTTCAATCAATCACTCAAGTGAAGGCACTTTTGGTGTATTTTACCAAATGGATGGAAGCGTTTGTCTATTGGAGCATCAAGGCTTGGGCACACTTCCGCATACCCTTAATTATTCTGACCCACTTTAATATTTTTGTGACAAACATTCCTTGTTGGTCGACTTTCTCTAATTAATTTACCCATTATTTTACGTTTACATATGGTTCCTTGGGCGAACTTGGGGCGGACCTCTTCAAGGAGGTCTCTAACTATGTTGGCCACTACATACTTTCCCAATTTACAAAAGTTTCAGGTGATCCCTTGGGCCACTCCAGTCCCCTCCAGATCAAGGCTCCCAAGCCTACTGGCACCGATTTACGCTTGATTATGGACTCCCCTTTGGGGTCCACTAAAGCTATGTTGTTTCTCACTTACCTGGTACTGTATATCACGCTCTACACTCTTGCCTTGGGTCCCTTTTGTACAGGCTCCGTTTGAGGTGCCTTGTTTTCCATTATTCTAAAGTTTAGTTCCCTAGCAGTGTGAGTTTGCATCCCACACCACCTTGATGGGAAGAGAGTTTTACAGACACTCTTGTAACAGTGATAGGACCACTTACTATGAGCACAGGGGAGTCAGATATATAATACTTGCAATTGATTATCTGACCAGATGGGTTAAGATATATGCCCTGACGGAAGAGGACGCTACAAGTACCATATTGTTTATCCTGGATCAAATTTTATACTGCCATGGATGCCCACAAATCTTGTTAAGTGAATAATGGAACAAATTTTACATCCCATGTGATCCCAAGTTTTAACAAAATAAATGGGATCCTAGGAGTAATTTTAATACCTTACCAGCCAGAGAAAAATGGACTGGTAAAAGGAGTACATAAAATGTTTAGCCATGATGCTAACAAAGCTGGTCACTGGAAAAATCTCTACATGGGTAACATACCTCAGTTTTGATGACGTTTGCATATAATATCAGTCACCATACATCAGCAGGAAAAATTCTGCTTGAATTGTTGTACAGAAAGCAGGCCGCGTTACCACCAATTCTATAATTTGTAGTCAAACCAGTATTGTAAATGAGTGCAAAGAAGTGCCTTCTCTGACTTTTAAATATCCTGATAAAGATGCAGTCACAAGCATTTGATACGACCTTGAAGAAAAAGATCAAGGGCAAAATGATTGACATAAGAACTGACTGACATTATCTAAATACCATGTAGGCAATAAAGTAGCTTATTGTGACACGCATGGCTTTGAGAAGAAACAATTTAGATGCGCTATGGTTGGGTCCTTTCAAGAAGATCACCAAGATGGTGATGGGCGCATATTCCATCAAGACCTTGCAGATGGGAAGATTGTTAATTAGGTCCATGCCAAGTATCTAAAGCAGTGGATCCAAGAAAAAAAAATTAATAGTGTCCCTGAAGGACCTGTGAACCATTGAGATAATAATGTCCGAGATATTTTAATTAAGTCTTAAAAAGGACTGATGAACCAGATTAAATAATTAATTATTAAAAAATTAGACCTCTGAACCATGAAAACTGGTTGATCAGAGTATACCTGTGGAACAGTTTTGGGGGATAGTAATTAAAAAAATGAACCGCTAAACTAAGTGAAGGTCATGTCCATATTTAATAAAGAAAGAGAACAATAAAATAATGATAAAAATATGGGCAAAAATAAATAATACTACACATAGAAAAGTCACATATTTTTTATAGTTTTTATTGGTTATCCTTGACTTGAGTATTTTCTCTCTTGTTGTAATCACTAATTGCAACAAATTTGATTCAATACTAGGTAAGTATGATAATACCTTTGAGGAGATTAGTGTGCACCCAATATTAAGTAGCAGTTGGGCTAACAAAGTAAACGGTAAAAATTGGGCTCTGCAACATCCAAAGTTCATAATCACCCCAGCAACACCAGAGGCTTAGATAGAAATAAAAAAGAGGCAGTACTTATTTCCCCAGATATTTTAGCCTGGCAAGCAAAATGTAACCAATTTAATAAATTTTCCGCAACTCCAAACCCAGTCATTAGTAGAGAACGGGGTTCAAGTTTTCATGGATATTATCAAATTGGCGCTTTGGGAAAAGATCTGTGGAGATGTGCACAACCATTTACCAGCCACAGTATATGTAGCACTGCAATCCATGACCCACGGTAGGTTGAATCTGGGGCTTGTAATAATATTAAGCAGCAGATGAAGCTGCACAGGTGCATGAGGTGGTAGACCTCCTGGATGGTTAGTGGGTGGTCAAGACAAAGTGCACTCAGTGGACCTAGTAAAACCAAATTTTTAACTTTTCAACTTTCTCCCCACAAGATAAAGCGCACAGTGATGGAACTCCACCTCAAGGAGGTCTTAAAAGCCATGGGGAAATTCACTCCACCAAAATTCAATGCTTTACCCTCATGCTGGACCTGTGCATGGGAAAAGCAATTGCAGTGATCACCCCATCCGCAGTCATTGTGGAAGATTTGACTTTTATCCCCCACACCACAGTTGTGTTTGAGATAACTAGGAATCCTGTCCGTTACACATCACAGTAGATAGCGCGCCCCCTATCTGCACCTTTTGTTGCTCTTTTGGCCAAAAGGCCCACAGCTGCTTTTCCAAGGTGCATCACACAAAACGAAATCCTCCCCAATTCAATGGGCAGTGCAGACACCCATTATTAACTGGCTATAGACACCAATGCCTCCTTCCCAAGGAGTGCTCAGGGGAATTCCATTGAGGTCAAAACTGTGTCCCCTTAAGGTCGCAAAATGGCCAAGAATTCCCGAAGATCAATGGCCAAACAGCGGCCATGGCCATGTCCATGGTCCTGCCTGCCCAGACCCAGGATGACATCAAGTCATTAGCAGCTAAAGCAGTTCATGAATCCGTTCACCAATAAGATTGGGCCAACCAAACTGATGACCCAATGTGAAAGTTAGATTTACCCAAGAAAAATTACCAAGCAGCTATCAAAGGTGATTCTACCACATTTTTCGCCAAAATTTCTGTTGACCTTCATTGATGCACAACAAGAGCACAACAATTCAAAATGTCAAAATAAAGAAAACCCAAAAATTGAAACTACATTCAAAGCAAAGTAATCCCTTAAGCCCACATATAAAGTGCTCAATATGCGGTCTACTACTTATGCTGAGAAAGCAGAAAAGGAAGGCCAGAGGGGCCCTTCCTATTGCACCTAAGGTGTAATGGCGGGGCCTTCACAATAGGGATGTTAAGCATTGCCGGTTTCAAGGCCTTAGATTCCCAGGCTATGAAACTAAGTTTTTCTAAAAAAATCTACCTGTGGACATCTTGTCCATTCAGGAAACCAACTGTCCACATGGTGCCAAGGAAACATGGGCAACCATTCTCCTTTCCTCCCTTTATTTTGGCCACATTGTGGGGTGCTTATAAATGTGTCCCATAATTTTATAAATTACTTTTTAAACATTCTTACCTTGATGGCCATGTGCTTGTAGTGTCATTTTTGTGGGACAAAGAAGTGCACGCTATCATTATTATTTATGCCATGTCCTCTGTGCAGGCTAGCCAGTAATTCCTCTCATAAATTACCTCCCTCAGCTTAATCCTGACCCATTTGTGGTGGGCGACATGGAATGCTGGGCCAACCCAGCCACCAACTGCTGTCCTTCTGCACCTGCCCCCACAGGGCCAATAAAATTTTATGTTCTAAAAGTCACTTTTGGGGATGTTTGATACCCCGCCTAAGCATGAACTGCTGCTCCCCACCATGTCCTGTCCATTGTGCACAATGGTCAGCTGATGTCTATGTCCTGAATTACCATTATTCTTGCCAGTTGAATTTTTGGTCTCAGGTTGCACACTTTATGATGACAAAAATTGATTTTTCTGACCACAGTTTAATGTCAATTTCCTTCTCTTTGTCATACCCAGCAGCACAGGCGCCAAAGTGGTGCAAACTTCATCCAGCCAAGCTCACGTCGCCCAGGTTTTCCTAATGGGTGGACACCAAGACTTTGTCATAGGAATTCACCACACCGTTTTATGCAGACCCACTTACTACATGGTCAACCTTCAAAGCAAACACCATCCGCCAGGCTTGCCACCTCTCATTGCATCGCTCTCAGGCTGCATCAGCAGTCATTAAGTATACGCTTGCAGAAGTGGACCACCTAAAGTCTAACGTCCCAGCAGTAGGCTACAGCCCGTCTTGGGGTATAAGTGGGCAAATCGTCTGCTCTTCTCAACGCACTGGTAAGACAACATAAACATCGCATTTGTGTTCAGTACAAGGCAAAAAATATAATGGCAGGTGACATATGCTCTGACTATATTTAAACAACTCTTTGCACTTCAACAGAGATTTGCCTGCACACAGGTGTGGTGGCTGGACACTCCATCGCAGATACTCCAGCCAAAGTGGCAATTGAAGTTCAAAAATATTACTCTGAATTGTATCACTCTGATCAGTTTAACCGGCCAAAGTTGACGAATTTCTCAAAAAGAGCACATTTCTGCACCGTTTCTGTTATTTGGAGTTAATGGATTTAATTTCTTGGGATGAACTCTGGTATGCCATTCACGGTGCACTGCACAGGAAATGCTCAGGTCCAGTTGGGCTTCCTTATGATTTTTATAAGAGATAATTTGATTACCTCTCATCTTTGTTGCTTTAATCAATGAGTCAGTGTTTGTTAAAAACGCGCCTCATTCCTGGGGCCAGAGGGCGTTCACAATAACGCTGTATAAAAAAGGGGATTATCAAGACTTGGCCAACTGGCGCCTCATTTCACTTACTAATACAGATACTAAGATATTTACTAAAATTATGATCAACCGCCTAAGGGGAAGTTGCCTCTGACCTCATTTCCTCTGGGCAATTTGATTTTATTACCAAGCGGTTTATAGGGACAACATACACACCGTGACCAACATCTGCCCATCTACGGCTTCTGGGGAACTTGTTTTTAGACCAGCAGAAGTCTTATGATAGAGTCAAATGGAGAAGCTCAAATCCTGCCTCCACAAGTTACACCTCCCCTTTCAATTCATTAGCTGGGTGATGTTGCTTACAGAATCCGCCACAATGTCTGTGTGTGGCCCTGGCTTCCTCACTGACTTAATTCACCCTCAAAGAGCCTCCGCCAAGGGGACCCTTTAAGCCCACTCTTGTACAACTTCAGCCTCGACCACTTTTACACAATGTGAATGTCCGCCTTACTGGTATCCATGTGCAAGGCCAAGCACGATTAAGATGTTGGAATTTGCTGATGATTGTGTGGTTGTGGCGTCTAACAACCAAAATACACACACTCTTGAGGCTCCTATCCAGGTTTATTCCAGGGTAAGTAACGCTGCACTAAACACCTCCAAAACCAAAATCATTCTCCTTGGTCAGTTCCAAGCTTGCTGGTCACCAGCATCCCGTTTCTTACCTGCTTAAGCAGCTAGTTCACGGGTTCGATTTCCCGCCTACCCCATACCGCCCCACTTGTGCCCCCTTTTGAGCTAAGACCCAATGCTGGTCTGGTACGCCATTTGGGAGCGTGGCTGGAGGCGGGATGGTACGCCTCCTCAGTAATGGAGCACTATGTTCTGTACAATGTCACAAAGTGCATCACTTCCCTCAGAGCCCACTAAACTACCCTCCCAGGCAGGGTTGTGCTTGCCAACTCTATGCTCCTGTATAAAGTCTAGTTTGTGGCCCATACTATCCCCTTTTCTCCATCTTTATTCGCCTCGTTATATGCCTTCCTACAAAAGTGGCTTTGCTTAGGCTGCGCACCGCCAGTGCGCTTGGATGTCATGTTTGGCCCTTACCATAGTGGTGGTATGGGCCTGCTAAACTTCAATGCCCATGCCGCCAAAATACTTTGCACCTGAATCACTGCAGCCACCAACCTCACACTCCTACCCAACACTGGTCGTGCGCAACACAATCCAATTTTGCTGCGACATTAGCCTCCATAACCCTACTAGCTCTAACTCTCTTCTTACATATATGGCAACTCACTCATTTGCAGCAGTCCCACATGGGAATACCGCCCATTTTAAAAAAATTCTACTTATTATGAGGAGTGCAGAATGGAGGATCAGTATCATTGGGTATACCTCGCAGAGGGATCGTCCTACTCCCCAATTCATACAGGAAGTTCAAGGGCAAGCCATCCTAAACAACTTGATACTCAGGAGGTCTCCTATCATGTCCAAAGTGAATTATCTGGACATTTTTTCATAAATACTTATTAGAAACCCATAAAGCCATCTAGAAGTTTACCCAACACCCCCTTTTGCAGCCACAAGTTTGTTCCCATGTGTTGCACTGCTTGAAATTGATATATATACTTCTGAGCGATCTAATGCATCACACTCCTAAGTGTTGTGTGCAACCAATATGAGATTTTTATTTACCGCCTTAAAAGTGCCCTCCTTCAAAAGCGATCTGGCGCAAAGTTCAATATCTCTTTTTCCAGACTCAAACACTGAACTTCAGCTTCTCTAACGACATCTTCGCCTGGTCCTTGAACTTCCCTATACAGCCTTCCCTCTGAGCCTTAGTAGTTGCAATTTCTATGTGGACTATCCACACGGTTTTCTTGGTAGCCATTTCAGGCTATAAATCCACCCTCCAGGAAGCTGTACGCCAATTCCAGCCGCACCTTATGAACCACTTTCAAGCATGGTTGTATGGTTATCTGCCATCTCGTCAGCAACAATTGGTCTCATCCTGGTTTCCAGTATGATCATCACTCCAGACCCTTTCATTCATATGTGCTCAATAGTGGCACAAGCCTCTACTAACGATACCCTATTCCTTTAATTGGCGTTCCCGCTGGCAACAGGAGACAGCATAAGCTTCTCTGGTATGGCTCTAGCTTTTGTTAGTGTTTGATAATTTTACATATTGGAAGTGTCCATCTCATGGTCAGCCTTCCCCAAATTTTGTTAATTTATCCTTGACTTGGAGATTAATTCTGTCTATGTCACACCTTGTGGGAGGGAGGATGTATAACAGTAGGAGTGAAAAATATATCAAGATATTATAGATTGAACGCTAGCAAGGGCTAGACCTACATAAAGACAAGTTTGTTAAGCAGATGCTGAACCCTAAGATAATGTAAATAGGGAAATAGAAGTTGAGATGTCTTACTTGCCAATCACAAAACCACAGATTGGGGAGGAAACAACAGAACATGAAGAGGCAGTGGGCAATTAAAACCAAGTGATTTCAATATGGCACTGGAGCCAGAAGTTTGGTCTTAAGCACTTTCAATGGGCTTCATCAATAACTTTGGACATGTGAGCCAACATAGAGCAAAGGATACTAGGCGGAGGTTGCAATCATGCCCCCAATCAGAGCCATAAAAGGTAGATATCAATGCAAAGCGCCAGAAATAAGGTAGTCATGCAAAGAGTGGACAGCATACTTAAGAAAACAACTACATACTTCCTGAATTTGAAAACAGTATGAATGATGGAATTTGGGGTAAACTGGAAGCTTTGTGGTTCAACTTTTGAAGAACTTGGCCTGCAAAACAAAGGGTATAGGCTTTAATGTCCCAAATTAAGATGCTTGAGAGATTGGAGGGGTTCAAAGCTATTTTAGTGCTTTTATTAATCAGCTCATTATTCTGCATAATGGAGCTCGAAATATTCTAATTTCCTAATAGCCAGTTCAGTTGAAAAAACATCTAGCTTATAAATATTGGCCAAGGTAAAAGGGAGCTCAGGAAGCAAGTCAGATTAAAATGAAATGACTGACTATTATAGGATTGCATTGCTTCAGGAGGCTCAATGATAATAGTAGTAGTATCCGCTTAAGGAGCTGAATCTAGGAGAGTATTGAAGTCCAATTGGGAACTGATGAAAGATGGAGAATTGACCATGAGTCGTTTGAGATGGTTGCTACTCTAATCTCATTGGTATTAAATATTGTTGCTGGTAGTTTAGCTGAAGGAGTACTTTGATGTGCTTGACTTGGAGTTTGGGTCCTAAGGGGACCAAAGAAGAGATTTCTACAAGAAGAATGACTTATCAATCGGCAGAGCCAGGCATCTTCATCAAAAAGATTGTCAAGTTATTGCTGGTACTAAAAAATTTGAAGCCAATATATGAGCTGGACAAGAGGGGAGGTTTCAGAATTTTTTATAATGGTTGAAATTATCCAATTCGGTGTAGATTAAGCTCTATTTGTCCTAATTTCGGCGCAACTAATTTCTAATATATGAAATAAGCTGTAAAAGAAAGAAAAAATCAAAAGAATGATATGAGCCAATAAAGTTATTAAGAGAAAAATAACAAGAGCGAATATAATTAATTATTCTTATTTATGACATGAGAGACATTGATGGTAATAACCTCCTGTCATTAACGAGGAGGGAGATCAGGAAATTAAGAATGCCAAACCAAGATCCTAAATATGACAACAAGTTTTATGCCCTGACCAAGGGGGAAACTGGCTTCAAGAACTAGCATCATCACCAGTAAATTGACTAGACTGGAACAACAGTTTGCCATGAGGACCACGCTCTGAGGAGGCGGTAGTGAGGAATAGATTGAAGAAAACAGCATGCCAAAGGTTGTCCTGAGTATCATTGGGTGCATATAAGCTGTGCTCCAGTGGAAACTAAGAAATATTCCACCTAGTCTGAGGTGGCATTCTCCTGTCCCAATCCTATTCTCACTGGATAACTAGGTAAGAGGGGGGAGGTGTTGAAATTTTTGCCCGCCTTTCCAGCTCTTAGGTTCATTGATGTAACCTAGGAGATAAGTCCAACTAGCGTTTGATTGGATATCAGTTGACCTCAATTTTAAGCCTGATAATGTTTGGGATTTACTTGGGTAATTTTCCAGATTACAGATCCATTTGGGATCAATCCAGGTGAATGCTTAAGATCTTGTCAGGCAGAGTTGCTTATGAAACAAGGGAATCTGATAGTTTATTGTTGATTAACTATCAGGCGTCTAATTGGGATCGGTCTGGTTTCATCACTAACCAATTGAGAATTTAATTAGCAGTTGTGAGGAGAGTGATGCCACCTGCAACTAGCAAACAATCAGTTGGTTCAGGACCTGCCATGATGGGTAAAGAGTCCCATTACCTAAGCAGGTCGCTGGCCAAATGTGGTTGATTCACTTTTGATTGAGTGAGAAACATTAGGAAAACATTTTCTGGCTCTTTCCGTTTCAGGTTTTGAGGATGTCTGATTGAATAATACCTAATCTGTTGATAAAACCATCATCAGTTGAGACTTCACAGGGAAGTTTAATAGCAACGGCTGCCATTTCATGGCTGAGGCGCCAACTAATGAGTTGGGTGCCAAATTCCCTCTATAAATTCCCTAGCATTTCATATTAATAAAATCTTTTCATTCATTTTAGATATAAATTCTACTTAGCTTCAGCAATCTATTGCCGTGATATACAATAATTGTGTATTCTTTTTGTTTATAAAGAGTAAGGATCAGATACTTAGAAGAGAAGCAAACCTTAGATGTGAATCTCAGTAGACTCATCATGATGAGAAAAAAGGCTGAAACCACTGAATCTGAGAGTTGATTAAGTTTATTTCAGAACATGGAAGAAGCCCCTATAATCAAAAAAAACAGTGGATTATTACAAGTCTAGCGTTGGTCCATATTGAGCTTTTCTATTCAACTACAGTAATAGGCACCATACTATTATCAATCACATATAAATTACTATCAAGTAATGCGAATTGTGCACATACCAAACCTGTGCAGCTAACTTTGGAAACTATTGTTCTTTATCAATTAAGGAAGATTCTCGGATTTTAACAACTTAAAATGGCAAAAAGAAACTAAAGCTTATTCTATTAGGATTCGCAATATATAGGAAATTGTGGAGGTCTAATAGAAAATTTCCAAGCAGTCCAAGCCAAGATCTATAATTATCAAGAATTGGGGATATTGAAGCAGGCTAATTATCTCAGTCAAATAGTATTTTCTCGCCGCATGAATTGGGTTTGAACTCTGAGGTTAGGAAGCTCCAAGGGAGCAATAGTCAGCTGCATAAGTTAGGGTTGATCCCCAACTTTGAGAGCCCTTGAACTTAGTCAGGGATTATCTCCAATAGATGTTTGGCATAATTGGTCAAATTGGGATTAATTTCCTTCAGCTGAAAAATCAGAATCTTTAATTTGGATATGAATCCCAACTAGCTACATTCTGAAATTAATCACATAAGGCAGCTAGGGCTTCCAAGATATCATTTCTCCATGGGTCCTCGAGGTCTCTGAGAGTCAGTGCCATAGGGCTGAGAGGCCCTCAAGGCCCATGGACCCTCTGGTCCTTTGGGTCCGTCACATCCCTAAGACCTTTGGGCCCCCTAGTCCCTTCAGGTCATTTACTCCCAGAGGAGTAATGTGAGGCCAGCTCATGATAGTGTTGTTGTATGTCCCGTACCAGATCTTCAACTTGGTGAAGGTTCTGGTTCCAAACATCCTCAAGGTTTGGATATTCTGAAACAGTTTGTCTTTAAGGTAGCCAAAAAACCTGCTATCCAAAACCGCAATTTGGCCTCAAAATTATTGATTGATTTTCGTTATAATATTGGCCTATCAGTTATTGCTGATAAAGAGGGAGGCTGCATTGTAAAAATTGACAACATGGAATTGTAAAGTTTGGGTTAGCCCTAGGTGGTGGGAGACTTCATGATGATACAACCTGGTAACTAGAGGAGGTAATGAATAGCAGGGTGAACAAAGTTTGTAAGGTAGCTCTCAGTTCCCAAGGACAGTTCTCCTACTGGTAGCTGGGCCAAGGTATGGTTATCCCGCATGGTAGAGGGCTTTGAAGAGGCGTGGGAGTGGCTGGAGAGGGTACCCACGGATTAAATGCCATTTATTAACAGTTGAACAATGTCGTTAAAATTCTCATACTGAAGTTGATACTGATTTCGTCAACCAAAAGTAGGGAGAGCTAGAACGTGGCCTGAAATTGTAAACTTTCAAGCTGCAATGACAGTGCTTCATACTGAGAGGTACTAATCCATTGATATTTTTTTTAACTGATCAACAGATAGATCTTCAAGAATGCATTATTCTCCATTGTTTGTTGTAGACATTTTTAATCTGGACAACTTGGAGCCCCAAGTAGTGAGTACTATTACTCTCAGCATAACAGTTCTCTTGACTGTCGCCAAAGTCCAGAAATGGGCTCAGACCTGAAATTAATGGAGGGGTTAAAACAAAAGGATGGAGCAAATATAGACTACTTTATTGAGTTAGAAAGTTTCAATAATTATAGGGCGTGTGGGGATATGGTGTCTCAGGGACTTTTGTGGTCCCACAAGATCAGGATCTAATACTGCCTTCTGGATGACCACCTAGTCAGCACCCTTATTGTACTGGTTCAGACAATTGCCCTCCCAGCTACATGATAGTAATATTGTGGGTCAAATTCAGCTGAGAAAGGGAAATGTTGTACATTTTTAGTCCATGATAATACTAACAATTTTAGTGATATTGAAGAAATTGGCCTAAAGCCCCTGGAAATTTCTCGGTGGAACCCCAAAAATTGGGGTAACCCTAGTTCTAGACCTTGTGAACAATTTTGCTATTTTAAACAGTCAGATTACTCCAACTTTGAGGCGGACTCTGGGGCGTCCATTGGATGGATCTCCCCCATCCCCTACCAATCCCATTCAAGCACCTACCTGGGACCACCCCCTTTTATGGGTGTGGCTGGGCACCCCCAAGGTGCAAAATCTTTCACAAACGGGGATTGGTTCAAATATATTAATTCATTACCCCACAGTTATGTCTTACCCCCAATATTGTTCCCCATTCATCATTCAGCCTAAGTGAAGTGAGTTGTCCAAGCTTTTATAAGTTAAATTTAAAATTCCTTTTTCAGAATGTATCAAGCCATTCAGACTTGCATTAAATTATCTTGACCCTCAATTCTGTTTAAATACATATTAGTTGTATATCAAAAGGGACGTTTTCTTATCTTATCCATGGTGGCGCCTATTAAACTTATAAAATTCATATTTTCTAAGTTTTTAAGTTTAAACATTTTTATTATTGTGGTATAAACCCCTCAGTGTTGGATTTGGGGGAATAAGCACCAGGTGAGAATCTGTTACACCCAAAATCCAACATACTATGTCATCTTGTGACTTCAGCAGTGGGGCGGCATCTCTTGTGATTTGGTAAGTGGTGATGGGATTTCTGAAGATGTTGTTAGATTTTGATGGTTGACTCAAAAATAAACCTTTGAGAAAACCATCAATGCTGATAAATTACTCCCTTTGATGGATACTTTGATCCTTCCCAATTTATCTGCATAATCTGATAAAACAGATTCACCTCATATCCGCTTTGATTGCATCTAAAGTAACCTGATTATCGTAGCTAATAATAGCTATGATATAATCACATTATGGCTGATTATGAGTCCACTTGGGTGCAAAGTGGTCTCACGGCATTAACTTAATTGCACCTTCTAAATTAGTGCACTAATTTAATGCACTTAGGCAGAATTTTGGGTTTGATTAATAAAATTGATTTATTAAGCACTTAAACATAGACGTCCCAATTAAGGACGTACTTAGTGCTATTGAGAGTCCTGCTGATGTCCCAATTAGGGGCGTGTTATCTTTATTGTTCAAAAATATTATTATCCCATTTATTGTTATTCGTCAAGTTATTATGTAGCTCTAATTAGAAAGATTATGATGTTGAGTTTGCAACCAAAATCGTCACAATTATGAGAGTAAAACTGCCTTCAATTGGGCTGAAACAATTGTTATTTTTAGTCAATTCATAGGCTAAATTGACTTGAAGATATTTTATGATTATTGCCATTAGCAGCAGAGGATTGGCATAATATGAATGAACTCATATAATAGATGAGTTTGTCCAGGAGATGCTTGAGAGGTATATAATACCAGCGCCTGGCCAATTAGTAAAACATTGTGTTTTATCATTTAAATATTGATCACTAATAACTACTATATCTTAGTTTATTAATTATTCTTGTCCTGCTTCCACCCTAAGTGCAGGTTTGAGTTCAAAACCTGTACTGGCTAGAAAAATTCTCAGTGTGGTATATTTGTCCCAAGGTCAACCCACCTTGAATAATTAAACTTGCCCATCTGTCGTCTATCTGATATTTGTATCTGTTTCCTTTACATCTTTATTAGATAGTTGTGTGCAACTATACTTCCCAAAGAGAAGTACTCAGTTACCTGCCAGAGAAGTAGTCCCATTTATAGAGAAATAATTTCCTAATTTTATACAAAGACAGAAGGTCTCATGATTGTTGTTGCCATTAGACTTAAGAACGGTGAGTTTACAAGAGTTACTTGGCTATTATTGAGTTTTATCAGATAATCTACTTCTTAATTACAAGCAGAAGTTTCATTTGAAAAGCAAGTATTTATCCTTAAATTCATTGTTAAGTCATTTTAGCTTGCACCATTGGCTGAAAACTTAACAGGTGTTTCATTGATTCTCTAAATGCTCAATGCTTCCTGATCAAATCTTTTTTGTCACCTGCAGGGTTAGGTTCCATTCATGCTGGTTTGAGCGTTGATCTGTTGAGGCTCAATTTGGGAGCAGTCATTATGGGTTGCTTGTCATCTCAAATCCTGACAGGGACATCCCTTGAAAACCAGAGCCATCGCTTTGAAGTGCTCACAGTGTGGTTTCATTGCAAAAAGTCATTGCAATCCCAACGTCAGCCACAGATAACATCTCCACCGTTACTAAGACATGTGCTTTAATAGTAAAAAAATCAGAAACCTTATTTAAAATATTTCCTCTGGAACCCAATTGTCATATATTTTGCCTTTCATTGAGCTAATATAACCCCATACAGGCTAACACCATTTTTAACATCCTGAAGTTGTCTGAACTGTTCTTCAGGTGAAAAGTCACCTAGTCGCTCTCAACATCTAAGATGGATATCAGTAGCTTAGCCTAATGGAGGCCTAAAACTCCCCACAGCAAATAAATGCGCCTGAAGAGTCTATGTATGTTTAAATCCTAATAAACGAAATTTATCTATGCAAAAATTCTCATCCCATTAAAGGCTACAAGCTCTTGGAGTGAACTGTGGCACTTCTCATTGGCCATAGCATGAGCAACAGAAATGGGAGGATGCAGAAGTAAGGGCGTTTCCAGCTTTTCCGCATGATTAGTTGCAGTATGGCTTCTTCAGCCAGCAACACAGTGAACCCATAAGGAACTCTTTTTGGTGAGACATAATCATCCCTGGAGCTTTCACTATGTGTAAATCAATTCACATTGCCTGTCTGCCTGGTCTGAGAAGAGCTCTGCTGCCTTCCCTTTGGATTCATCATTACCCCGGTGCCGCTGTGCTTCTCTATTATCTTTTTTTCACAGTTCTACGTTGTAAACTTCAATGTTAGGTTTTCTTTTCCAATTTCTGTTCAACCTAGTGCAGCCATTTGACAGTGTTACTGAGTAGGTCTGCTAATAGATTTCTTACTGTCTAAGGGTACATAGTTGAGTGAATACCTTCTTGAGCTGATCCATTAGGACTTTACGTTCTGAAGTAGCTCGTCGTTGGTTCAACATAATGTATCCAGGGAAATTTTATTCTTGGTTTATTATGCCAACTCAATAAACTGTGACAG
This sequence comes from Massospora cicadina, assembly GCA_022478985.1. Taxonomy (NCBI): domain Eukaryota; kingdom Fungi; phylum Entomophthoromycota; class Entomophthoromycetes; order Entomophthorales; family Entomophthoraceae; genus Massospora; species Massospora cicadina. The sequence continues at coordinate 38,237 of JAKSZP010000144.1, forward strand.
TTTCTCATCATCTCTAGATAAATCTGACAAGTTTTTGATGTAATTCTTTTTGGGTGAAAAGTGGGTCCCCTGTAGTGAGTAACCACTGTTGTATTTCTGACAGATGGAATGTAAACCAAGGGAAGGTTACACAGTAGTAAATACCCGCTGATGCAATGAGAGGGTTATATGATAATGGCTGTCCCACATTCAAATATAATAAACCAGAGAATGGAAGCAATGAGCTTCTATTATATCAATATTCAATCTAACAGAAGAGTCACACTGCATAAACTTCAAGGATTTTGCGCACAACATGGGGTACGCTGCAGAGTTGCACTATGGATTACTATCCTCTAAAAACATTCCTCTCTCTTCTTTGTTTTCCTTTTTACAATTAGCCCTATGGTTACTTCACGGCCCATCCAGCGTAGCTAACTCAGCTTCTTTAAATTTCTTGATACTCATTTCATCATTGGAGGTTCTGGTGGAATTTTCACATCTGGCCAAGTTTGGAACATTTATTATTGACCCATATTAAATCCCATTATAAGGAGCTTCCCTTATTGATTCTGGCCGATAGTTAATGACTCATAAGTTAATAATTTATGCTTATCATCCATTCATGTATATATTTTCCTGACTGTTGTCAAATTGCTATATAATTTCATATGGCTTACCTTACCCCACATCCCCATTGCAATATTTACTATTTATCTCTTGCTTTTTAGCAAATTCTTAAGCTGATTTATTTAATTTAGTGCAATTTACATTGACCATTCAGCTGAGTATAGTTGCATTGCTTAGTTAGTTACTAACCCTGGCCACAGAGCTAATGAAAATGAGTTATTATAAATGGTTTATAAACATCGATGAATCCCCCCTTGGGTTGGAACCATCTAGTACTAAAAAAATAAATGGTTTATAATATGTACTTGCCTCACTTCAGCATAAGACTGTCACTATTTAATTTAGCTATTCCCCTGTCTTTCCAGAAAAATCAGAAAAATATTAACTATTCATAAGAAGAGATTTCTACCAAGTATCTAATACCAATAGAAACTCAGGAATAAATACTTTCATAAGTAAGGGATTAGAGTTTTATTAAGTGATATATTTGGATGTTTAGTTACTATGAAACTAGCATGTATTGGAAGAACATCACTTGAGAGCCTTTCTGCCATCATAAGTAACGAAAACTATATTGTGCATTATTACATTAAGTAAAAACTTGTTACAACCACTTAGTACTTTAGCACTTTTATCTAGGTATCTGTCAACAAAGATTACCTGTTTTTTGTGCAAAATTACCTGTGCTAAATTATATGATGCCTAAGCGCTGATAACAACATCTAGAGAAATTATATGTGGCAAATTTTTGCACCCTCTCTACCACATTTATATAATGTCTCAGCCAGTATACTATTGCTATACTGATATAGAGCAGTTTATTAATGCTGAAGCGGCTGACCCTGAGGCCCATCAAGCTTGTTAGAAATTCATCACATCAAAGTTTTGATTAACTTATGAAGTGGATACTCTTTATTATACTGTTAACCCACAATTGACTAGTTACCAATAATGCCAATAATTTTACTGACAAACAACGCTTCCTTAATAGTCTTAGTAAAGTTTGTAGGAACTTTTCTCTCCAATACTGATCTTATCTTTATATTGAATCTCTTCGAATCCTAGTCCACTCTTAAAACCTGGATATTTGAGTGTTATAAACACAAATCAAGACTTACAAACAGATTTTTTTCGTGTTGAACACAAGCTTATGGTAGAATAGCACTACTTTACTAGCCTGATAACCAAAATGGCAAATTTTTACTTAAGTCTCATCATTGGCGTTTGACCTTGAAGGCACTGCAGATCTGTGTGTGCAGAAATTACCTATGGTTTTTTGTGCATTCTGGTCTACTTATAACGTAAGCCCATTGCTATGCTGATAATCCCTGCTTGCAATTTAACTTCATGCCCATATTACTGTCATTTTCTGCTTCCTCAGTTGTTTCTTAACACAATGTGCAAACTTCTATTCCATCTTCTCTAGCAACACAAAGTTGTTTTATTCCTGATAATTAGTCCATAATCCTGAGGCTCAATTAAAATTATTGCAGCCTGTTAATTCTCAGCGTAAAGGTCTTGATTCCGCCAAGTCAGTTTACACATGGTATTAGCAACTGAGCAATCAAATCAGACGATATGAAGATCACCAATTCTAATAAATCCCAATCGATTATATATGGAGAGATCGCTCCTATCAACCCTTTATTAACCTTCTAATAATTGCAGACTAATCTGCAACAACCTACTAAAAAAGACCTCCTTCTCAATCCTCTGTTCAACTCTTTAAATCGCAGTCCCCCAAGCTGGATGCATCCTCATCTTGTTAATATCCTATTTGTTTTCCCTTTTCTAGGAGTTCTTTTCAATCTTGAAATCTCACCATAATTTTCCTCAATTTGCTGAGCGGTCAATACTTTGATCAATTTTTCATATATCTTTTCCATCAATCTTGAGACTCATCTCAATTCCCACTTTGGTCCACTGAATGTGTAGTGTATTGTCCAGTCATATCAATTTCTTGACATTGCCCCCCTTTGACTGGATGATATGCTCTTATTGCTTATATGCTCAAATTAATTTTGCATGAACTCAGTTGATAATCTGACCCCCCGCAGGTTCCTTAATGTTGTAGGCGTCCATGCCAGTCTTATCGATTACCTCAAATGGCCCAGACCAGATGTTAGAGAGCTTGTTTTTCCACCCAAATCCGTGCTGGTCTTAGAATAAAACATGGTCCCTTACAGCGAATAGTGGGAGTCCACTCTATCTATTCTGATCGGCTGCCTGATCGCAAATCTTCTTGGCTAAACTGGTTGAGTAGGCTTCCATTTGCAGCTTGATCGATGTATCCATAAGAGCCTTCAAATATCGCTGAGGGTCCACACCACCAGTGTCCTCTATACATGAGTAAAGCAAGGAAGGCAGATCCAGATGTTGACTTTACAGCAGTTGGAATGCGCTCTTATCAGTGGACGAATGGAAGCTGATATTAAATGTAAACACATATGTAGGTAGGAGGGCACTCCATTCTGAGGGTCAATCCTTTACCAACTTATGGAGTATGTTTACTAAGGTTCTGTTAACCCGTTCCATCATTCCATTTTGATTTTAAATGGTAAGGGGTGGTCAAAGCTTCATGGATCGCCATCAACTCGTTCAACTTGGACAAGATGTGCAAATTGAAAATTGGCTCTATTGTCTGTTAGAGTGAACTGCGAGCAGCCATGTCGCTGTATAACGTACTCAAAAATAAACTTGGCAGTAGTGAATACTCCCAAGTCATTAGTGGGCCCTGGCCTCCATCCATCTTGCCAAATGATCAATTGTGACGATTGTATACTTAGATCGTTTGGCACTAGTTGGCAAAGGTCCCACTACATCAAGTAAAATGGTGTGCCAGGTGAATCGGTGCTTAACCAGCTGGTATGTGGTCTTCTTGTGGAATGGCTTTTCCACTAGACACTGATGGCAACAACTTACATTTTTCTAATACATCGTAGTGCATGCTCTCCCAGTAGTAGCAAGGTTGCAAAAACTCAAACGTTTTCACAATACTCCATGTCCTACCACATGATGGGCATCCATAATTATTGCAGGTCTAGCAAAGGTTTAAGGAAACTCAGCGTTGAATCTCCAATATGCTTATATAGTTCCCCCTCATGTAGGAAAGTGTCCTGCCTAAGCCTGTCTAGTACCTTAATTACTTTTGATGGCTCATCATTATATTGGTTCACCACCATCTTCTCATACATAATGTCAGCCAAATCCGCTGTGATAGCAACCATTGGTAGTTGGTAAAGACAATCCGCATTTTGATGTTTTGCTCCCAGATGGTGTATAATCTCAATATCGTACGCCTGAAGCTTTAGTGCCCAACGTTTGATCCGTCCTTCTGGTTCATGAAGATTCTGCAGCCAACGCAAGGAAGCGTGATCCGTCACCACTTGGAATTTTAACCCATGTAGATATACTTAAAACTGTTTGTATGTGTAAATCACCGCCAAACACTCCCACTCAGTCATGGTGTATTTCGTTCATGACAGTTCAAGTTTCAACTACAAAATGTGACAGGATGCTCCAAGCCTTCGTCATCCTTCTGGGATAATACTGCCTCTATAGTGGAGAGAGATGCATCCATTTTTGCTGTGAATTGTTTGTCAAAGTCGGGATATTGCAAAGTGGGTGTGCTTGCTAAAGCAGTTTGTAACACATTAAAAGCGTTTTGGCATTGGTTCATCCAATCAAAAAAGGCATTTTTCTTTAACAGCTCAAAAAGCGGTGCCCCAATACAACTGAAGTTAGGAATGAACCATTGGTAGTACCCAACCATCTCCAAAAACACTTGAATAGCCCGCTTATTACTTGTCTGAGTTATCTTATGTATAGCTTCCACTTTTGCCAGCTGAGGTTTAAGCCCTTTTGAATTTGCTACAAACCCAAGATATTCTAATTGTCCTTTAAAAAAAAGACACTTCCGAGGCTTGATTTTGATATTATCATTAGCAAGGCGATGAAACACTTGTTCCAAGTGGGCAAGGTGCTCTGTAAACGTCCACAAGAACACATTGATATCATTGAGGTAAACTAAGACTCAGTACAGCTTTAAGACACCTAAAATTGTATCATGAAATTGCTGGAACGTAGCCAGGGCGTTACACAAACCCTGTGGCATGAATGTCATCTGGAATAACTCCTTTAAAGTAATGATAGCGCATTTCTCCCATTCTGCCGATGGCAATTTGATCTGCCAATACCCAGAAATCAGATCCATAGCAGAAAAAATAATTCTCCTCACCCAACTGACTAACGCGTCATCATTCTTGGAAGAGGGTAGGAATTCTTTTTTGTTATGCTATTGAGCTTACAATAGTCAATACTACCCAATTTGTGCCATCTTTTCTCTTTACAATGAGCACCAGCGATGCCCATGGACTGTTTGACAGCTCTAGCATCCCTTGTTTGATAAGTTTATCTACCTCGTCAGAGACAACCTCTTCTGTCACCTTGGAATGTCTAATAGGCCACGATCAAAATGGGAGGGTGATCTTCTGTATCTATCTGATGTACCACCCCCTTGGGCGCACCCCAAATCATGATCATCATATGCAAAAATATCCCAATTAGATTAAAATAAAGCTATAGCCTTACCTTGCTGTTCTACCGATAATCCAGTTAGTGCTTCCTGCAAATGCCTGTCATTACGCCAAATGCTTAATTTTTCAGTAATCTGAGATCTTCCCATTATCCAAAATCGTGAATATGGCAAACTTCCTCTATAGTAGCTAATTGTAGATAAGCCACCACTTGGTGCCACTCGATCATTTTCATTTCCTCCTGTAAATTTGCTAGCAGCACCTTCACCTTCCCATTCCCAGGAAGCAGTAGCCCTGGAGCCACATGTGGTTTAAGCCATGAGTGCTGGTGAGGCCCCATAATTTCCCTGTATAGCCTTTTAGGGATTTCAATTTTTGAGCTCAGTTCCTACTATGCACTGATGTCCAGATGGTAGGCTCAAAGCGCTTGCTGCTTGAAGAAGAATCCATTTATACTCATAAATCTGGTTAGGAAGGGCTCTGGTTCTTCGCTTTATTTGCTGATATCAGACAGGAATCACTACATTGCTATACACTAAATTAATTTGACTAGAGCAGAACAGATCCGTTGGGATTCTTATAGAGTAACATAAATGGGAATATGTTGTCCCAAAATATTAAGGGTTTCTTCCGCCATATCTATCACAGCTCCAAATTTCCTCATAAATTCCGCGCCAATTAACATGACATAGTTATTGTTTGGTAGAATCACCGCTGAAGCGAATGCCCTGACTGACCCAAATTGTAAAGGTAACGCGCTATGTGCTCCTTTGGACACAGTACTCTGCTTCCCCGCAGTCCTGTATACTACTCGGTGGTCCACGCCCAGCTTTATCAGAAGCTTAGCCATTAACCTGGTATAAATTATATTCACAGGGGCCTTCATGTCTATGATAGTACGGATTTATGTTTTGAACAGAAATGTCATAGTAAGTGAAATCCAAGTAAGAAGAACCATCAGTGTTTATTACGTGGACATCCAAAGGCTTTTTGTTACTCAGAAAGGAAGAAATGCCCAAATCAACATGAGGATACTCCATAGCAATTTTTCAACCAGAATTGCTACATTAAGCCCTAAAGAGGCAACGTCCATAGAGGGATTTGCGTTGCTCATGCAAGTTTGTTCCAGGATCTTCCATTCATATGGCTTCTGAAAATCCTGGTGGAACTCAGAGCTTGGGGGCAAATAATCACTCTCTGGAATGGAAGCAGGGGTATACAACGGAAGCTGTTAGTATAACAAATCGTCTATATGAGTTCTAAATCCTACGAAAAGAGATTCTTGAAAATCAATGGGAACAATTGATTTGGACTTAGCGGAGGTAGAGCGTCCTGTCTCTACTACACTCAAGCTTTTCCCTGATCTTTCTTTTTAATTGGCATCGCATACACCTGCAGTTTGCCAGGACTATTGCCCACATAATGCCCTCTTTTTCCGCACTGGAAGCAAGTATTCATAAAGGGTTCACATATATATAACTTGCAGTGGGAGGACCAGTTTAAAGATTAATGGTATTATTTCAAGGTCATGGAAGAACTGGTGAAGCGTACGTAGGTCAAAGAGGATCCACTGACTTTATAAGATGGATTAATATGTTCAGTGGTTGATAGCTCAGATGCTGCGGCCTATACCCCGAGGGGTATGCTACAGTGACAGCAGGGGTCTTTTGGGCTACATTAGGAGCGCTGATCGTGGCGAAGAGTCAACATAAGGTGTTCACAATTCAAATAAGCCCTGCATCTTCATCCAAAATGTGAGACATAGCATTATGTAATTCCCATATGGTTGATGGCTGCCATCATCACTATAACGTCATCCTCAGCAGATAAGATGTTGGCTTCAAGTAACACATGTGCTTCTGCTGAGAATTGTTTAGTGAATTCTAACTTGGACTCTTTTTGGAGGAACTGTACGGTCAGGAATTTGGCCTTTCATTGATCCATCTTGGCCACGCCCCCAAACAGCTGGAGAACAGTCGCTTTCACTTCTTTGTAAGATACCAAGCTATTTGGAAGGTAGCAGGTGACTCGATTGGTCATTTCCATGTCTAAAGCAGACAACAGTTTTGCTTTCCGCTGATCAGAATCCCCTTCCACAGCGAATGCAAATCACTTAAAGTAGCCATGCATATTCCCGTCATGACTGAAGTGAGGTAATTTTTTATTTGAACAGCTTCACCTTGCTCTGGGCTCCAGCCATAAGGAGCAGTCAAATTAGGTCCTAAGTGACTAGGGGATCCGCCCCCTTGTGAATTATCATATGGGTGGGCGGAAGAAAAGAATCCATTAAAATGGACTTGGAAGAAGTAGTGTCACGTGGAGGATCCACCACAACTCCCAAGGGATACCCATTAGCTGATCAATAGCATTCTTCCCCCAAATCACCACTAACTGCACCACTTCCCCTAGCTCTGGCATGCTCAGCAAAACGTTTGCTGATTATCTGTTACTTTTTAACCAAATAGGTTCTACACCATCCATTCTGAAATTTCTGTTGCAGCATCTCATATTGATGTTGCAACTTCCAATGGAATTCCCGCTCAGCGTCCAGTTTCTGCTCTACTTCCTGTAGTTGTGAGAGGACATCCTCCACGGTGTTCTGCATTCTTTCATGCTGCCTGCTAGTGTTACACGCTTGTCATTTAGTATCATTTATTTGGTTAAGGAGGGCGGATTGTTCTCGCACCAATTCCTCATTGGCCCATTGAAGGGTATCAAGTCATACTTGCATTTCCGCGTACTCTCTAGTCTCACTGAATGAAATAGGAATGGCTTGAGTGTGCTCAGACTGGCTAACGACATCCAATTGTGTAACCTGAGGTATTAACTGAAGATATTTGGAGGACTTTAACCAAAGGATGAGCACATTCTCTGTCATCCACTGATTACTACACTCAATGTGAAGTTGGCTAAATTCAGCTGCTATGGAACTGACATGATCCGTTACTTGCCATTCCATCAGTGTTATCCTTTCCCTAATCTGAGCTATCATGGCTTCAAGCGCTTCTGACCATTATGATAGGTCCATCATAAAGCACTCATTATTGCTTCCCAACGTTGTTATGTCCTGAATCCATTCCGCCAATAGGCCATGCCAATCCAACAGTTCACCTAGCACCCGAGGTAACTCTAGATTTAACTGCAGCACCAAAACGTCCAACTGACAATGGACATCCCCAACACAGTGGTCCACTTGTACTAGCACCCCTGAACCTCCAAAAAAGAGCGATCAGGGTGGTCAATCAGGAGGCGAGTATTGATCTGCTGGGCTTTAATGAACCACCTTACATCCCCAATCTCAATATTGTGTCAATCCAGCACATGCAGTAGCTGGCATATAGACGGTTGCACATAAGCAACTAGATACTCATCAGTTCTGTGGGTACTAAGTTAGTGAGACAACCCCATTGTAGTCACATTCAAGTAGGACATATACAATGCATAGTAGTTTTCTTGGTCTCTTTGGTTGTAAAACAAAATCATGGCATGTTCCCCCACCTCATCTTCATAGAGTCGATACCCCCACAAAAGCCATTCCATAATGTCACACAGCTGCTGAGGTTTCAAATTCGTAGAGCGACCTTATTGGTCAGCCATCAGCTCAGGACAAGTTTCTAATTGCAAATCAACCATAGCGTCTTCATCAGCTAGCTCAGTTACTATAAATAGTACTGGTTCATTGTAGGATACTTCCTGCGCTTCCTCAGCATATTGCACCTAGAATCTGATCAAGTTTTTTCATAACGATTGAGGGCTTACCATTTTACCCTAGTGTCAATAAACTACAGTTGACCAGTGGCCCCATGTAGTGAGCACCACTGTTAATTCTTGGCGTAAAGGATTTGATTCCAAGGAGTCAGTTTACACAGGGTATTAGCCACTGATCAATTAAATTGGTTGATATGAAGATTGCCAATTTTAATAAAACTTGATAAATGATATATGGAGAGATTTCCCCTATCAACCCTTTATTAACCTTCTAATAATCACAGACTTATCTGCGCCAACCTATTAAAAGAAAAAGACCTCCTCCTCAATCCTCCATTCAACTCTATAAATCTCAGTCCCTCAAGCTGAATGCATCCTCAGCTTGGTAATCTCCTATTTGTTTTCTCTTTTCTAGGAGTTTTCATCTATCTCAAAATCTCAGCGTAATTTCTCTCAATTTGTTAAGTGGTTGACACTTTGATTGATATGATTTTCATCTATCTTTTCCATCAATAATGAGACTTGTCTCGATTCCCACTCTGGTCTGCCAGATTGTGTAGTGTATCATCCATTCATATCAAATTTCTTGACACAGCCTTTGCAGGCCTTCAGAATTGGATACAGTTTTCCTTTTACGCTAATTACCTTAAATAAGCTTGAGTAAAGAGAGAACTACAACTTTGAGAAATTTTCAGATTAGTATGGATAGTGCCTACTAGTCCAACAACTAGAAAAGATAATAGGTTTTTTGACTTCTACAAGTTAGGAACTAATTGTTTTAAAATTAAAAAATCAGTATGACTTACTGTAACACATAAATCACATTCTTTTAGAGTTTGGGAGAGCGGATAGATGACTACTTAGAGACTCTGTTTATTGTTTACTACTTCAATAAGGATATTTCTGTTAAGTCTTGACCAAATAGTATTATTATGATGTTCAGGAGTTATATAGGGCATAATTGTTAATAAAACTGAATTAAAGGTTATTCTTTGAAGGGCCTTTGAGACTTATAAATAGCTAGTTAAATACCACTAACAGTAAAAATGCTGAGAATACCTTAACAAAATGGTTCACTATCCTTACACTTCGCTGTCATTTTTGGGGGTTTCAAAATAGTCAAATGGAGCCTTGCAAAATTAGTTTTAGTCCTGTTTTACCAAAACAAGCTTTAAACTGACCTACCAATGCCTTTCCATAAATCAGTTGTTGTCAAATCACTTGTTTAGTATGCAAATATAGAATCACTCTGCAAGTCACTGCCCTTATATTGTTACTGAACCCACCATTTTTGTGCTAGATCAAATTACTAATTATAATTTAAAAAAGATGAGGCGAAATATAAAAAAGCTTTCTATATATTCCAAATTTGTGTAAACCCAAAGTATAAAAATCACTATTATAAACTGTGAATGATTCTAAAGGGAAACCATTGCACTTTGCCGCTGTTGTCCAGACAGTAATCACTGAGAAAGTGGAAGTTAAAATACTCTGCTGCTACCTCAAAGCTAAGCTATATTAACAAGTGAGTTCAAAAGAAAGCCTTATGTCCAGTAGTTGGAACAAATAGGGCTTCTGGACACCTCTGAAAATGTTCTAAAGAAGGCAAGTTCATGTGGCCATACATATGGGGCCAAAATAGAAATAATCTTTTTTGAAAAGAGCTACAATCTACTTTGGGGCATGCAAACACTTTGGATGTAAATCAATTGACTTGGCTGATGTTTACTATTTCAAGTGCAAATTTATTAATATTTCTATTAATAAGCCACAAGTAAGAGATATTATAGACATGGAATACAGATAGATATTGTCAACTAAATTTGGTAAAAACTTTTACTCATGCCTGATACTGATCATTGTAAAGTATATGGAACCGTGGGCCCATGTCATTAACATCAGAAGAAGAATACAGTGTGTTGCCACTGCAGTTTGGCTCAGTAGTAAAATTATTACAAAAATAGTTTTACCAAATTAAAATTAAGACTTATCTTTTGGTAAATCTCTTATGAGGATATTTGGGATCAATTTTGGTTTAAAGAAATTACTTTAGAAATACTTGGCCAAAACCTTCCACAATATTACAATAGGAAGGCCAGCTGTCAAGGACAGCAGATAAAGTTTGGCTTTTCAGTCAGGATACAAAAGCACCTAAAAGTCGAGCCAGAATGCTAGAGGCATTGCTGCTCAAATGACGTTAGAATAAGTTGGGCAATAGATAACAGCAGGGTGCCAATGACCATCTTTAAGAAAAACAACCTGACGAATAGCTAAGATGTTACAGTACCAGAGCTAATAGCCCTGGGTATAAAGACTTTTGAAACCTGGAAGATATATATAAAGATCTTTACTTAATAGCCGCAAGTGACTATGGTAGAGGTTAAAGCTAATAATAGGACCAGGACAACCTAGTCAATATATGGCCATAGGGCCTCATTGCAAATGTCAAATGGGTTCAGCAAGGGACATTTAAACTTAAATTAATTTGAGCATGGGAGAAATTTTTTAGATTTTAAAAATAAACAATTAACTGTCAATTCTCCCAGTGTGTTACAACTGTTTAGATAGACAGTTAATTTAAGGAATAGCTTGGGAAAACGCAGTATTGGGGCCTCAAGCTTTACCCTAATCTGGCAAAATTTAAGTGATGGGGGGAAGGATGAATTTAATTAGAACCAACTTCAAAACTACTTTCAGCAGGCTGAGTTGCTGTCAGTTTATCCACAAATGCCCAAATTGCTGCTTTTCTTCAGTTTTTGGTAAAAGGAGCAATGGCATCTCACCTGATGGGCAGTGGGAACCGCCCAAGGCCACCCCACATAGGGGCAGTCCCAAGAGGTCAGGAATGGGTCATAATGCCCAACCCGCCCTCAACTGGTCGCTCCAGCATCCGTTTATCTAAGAGGGAAATAATGGACAAAGATTTTGATGTGTCTGGGGTGGAATTCGAACTGTGGGCTGCATTTCCCAATGGCCCAATGCCATCAAGTTTTGCTGACAATTTGACAATTGATACTTCATTTTCCAAAAGTTCACGCCTTTTTGCTTTGTTTCTGAGGGTTTAGAATTCTTGGGCCTTGATGTTGAGGGCTTGTTGCCATTGACTTCATGTGGGCTCTTGGCCCCATAGGTATGCCAATTTCCAGATACCTTGGAACAAATTCCCTCAATTTGCCATACTAATTTGGCTGAAGTTAATTCAGGGATGGGTGGTAGGATCTTCAAAGGGAGGGCTGTTACCCATCACTCATCTACTACATGGGTGAGATTACCCTATGAGACGAGAGGGAAAACTGCCCTTCTTAGACCCCTCCTCATAGATAACAGGCATGTCACCTGGTCCGAGCAGAGGGGATGCTCCCCCAGACTTATACCAGTGGACCTGAGATGTTAAGCCAAATGTTTATTTAACTCGTCTATAAGGTTAATAAAGTGCCTACTAGTTATCAAAAAATTCAGAAACGTTTATTGTGGTTTGTGATTCAGATTATGTAATCTAAGGTTTTTTACTAAGAGCTATACGTAGCATAACTACTTTAGCGTGGCATCAAATCATAGTAGAAACTAACTTAATTTAAAACACCTAAAAAATTGCAGCAAAATAGTATGCCATTTTGCATTTTTAGAACAGTTCATTTTCCCACTCCTGGGTAGATTCTTCTAAGCATGACAAATTTCAGATCTTTAAATTAATTTATATTTATTTTATTCGCCATAAGCCATCAATTAGTTACATCTATTCATGCTTTTTTAGTAAACAACATATAAAAATATTTATGACTATGGTACTCTGTGTCAGGCCATGGTAAAGCATCTCCAACTCGCGCCCATTATCAATCAGGGCCACAAAGCCCCCAGTGAGTTATTAGGCCATTGAGTCCTTAAGTAAAGCTAAATAGGGAAAAGACATAGGTGAGAAATGGTGTTTCATCAAAATAAGCCTTGAGGTATTTGTAGGACCTTGAGGGCAAAGTAGGACCGGGAAAGTGAGGATTTGGAACAGGGAAGTGTTGGTATTGATTGCTGATGACAAGATAAATATTTTTAAATATTATTAACACATTGGGAATGGAACCATCTTGGCATAATTCGCCAGTATGACCCAAAAAGGCAATTGATTGGGGTGTGAGCACTAGGATGGGATTGACCATGACTCACTACGTTTTGACATCCTTGGCATCAGTCACTGTTGTCAAGTTTATTCATTTTATAAATATTATTGGGGCTGATCCCTGATAATTCAGATTTGCTCAACCCAAGAGAATGGGGAGCCTAATCTGGCATCCGCCCATAGGCAGGTTTCAACCCCTAGTCAGGGCTTCCCCTGATAAAGGGAGAATCCTGAAAGAACCCCTCCAAGCCTTGACTAGGGGTCAGAGATGTGGCGGGGTCATTGGCGTGAGAGCTGGCATCAGGATTGACACCTGGCATTGGTTCTGGTGCTGATATCAGGAGGTGGTCCCAACAACGGGTTTGACACCCAGCATCAGTGCTCATTCCAACATTGGGAGGTGTTCCAGCATCAGGATGACACCCGGCATCAGTGCTGGTGCTAGCATCAGGAGGAGGTCCCAGCATCAGGGTTGATATCTGGCATTGTCATAAGAGCCATTATTAAGATTAATACCCAGCATCAGCACTAGAATCGGCATTGGAAAAGGTCCTGTCATTGGTGCTGGGGCTGGCATCAGCCTAAGAGCCAGCATCAGAGATCAAACCCAAGTGACCTGGGCTTGGCTGCTCAGGCTAGTTTTGGGGGCCCTTAGTCCACCCCTCATCCTGTCTTTCCCTCTTGAAGCAGGGGCCAGGGTAACATGGGCTTGTCTTCCCAGTTTCATCATCAGACCAGCCGGGGGACTCCCTGACTGACCCTACTGCTTCCAACCTGGCTTGCCTTCTTGGACAGGGGCCAGGAAGATCATACCTCCTGGATTGTTTAGCCCAGGGTAACCTCAGGCCAAAGGCCTCAGCAGCAATCACCTCTCATCCATCCTTGGAATTAGCTCTCACTGAGAACTCTGGGGCACCTGGAAGGAAACACCAATTTTGGTGGCCATGGGGAGCAACTCCAACCCGCGCCTGTCATTAATCAGGGCCCCAAAGCATCCAGCGAGTTGATAGGCCATTAAGGCCTTAAGTAAAGCTAAACAAGGAAAAGAGATAGTAAAGAGACGTTATTTTATTAAGATAATCTTTGAAATATATATAGGACCTTGAGGGTAAAGTAGGATTGGGAAATTCAGGATATGGAATAGGGAAGTATCAGCATTGATTGCTGATAGCGAGATGAATATAAACACTAATACATGGGGAGTGGGACCATCATCAGCATAATTCACCGGTGTGACCCAAAAGGGCAATTGATTGGGGTGCAAGCGCCAAGATGAGATTCACCTTAACATGTAGGTTTTGTCATTCTCAGCATTAGTTGCTGGTGGCAAGGTATTTATTTATAATATTGGGGCTAATGCCTAATACTTTAGATCAGGCACATCCCAAGTTAATGGGGGCCAAATCAGGCGTCCATCATAGGTGGGTTGTGACCTCTAATCAGGGCTTCCCCAAATAAAGGGAGAATCCTAACACTCTTGATGAACTCAAGCTTATAGTCAATGAAGGTGATAAGTTTGTTCTTTAGTACCTTGCAAAAAAAATTTCTGGGTTAAAGGAAGCTGAAAAGGACTAAGCAATGGCCCTATTAGAAGAGCATAGCAGTCTTTCTGTTAAGAATTACTTTGATTTGGGTTGTGCACAAGACCTGATTCTCCATATAGACTTAGTTAATCATTCAAAACTTTACTGCATTATGTTAGACTCAAAAATGACCTATGAAGCTAAAAATGGAGAAAATTCAACAAGCTGGTGCAACTGGGGGTGTTAGTGCCCTCTAAGTGACATTGATCCGCTTAGTATTGATTATCAAAAAGAAGGACAGTGTTGGAGTTTTTCCTTATATGAAAATTCAATCACCTTTGATTTAAAGGTTTAACCCAAATTCAAATATTAGCAAGTATTAATGTCAGTGTTTAACCCTGACCTAAAAGATCAATTACCTCTACTTTGAAAAGAGTGTAAGATATCTTTAAAAATTGGAAAAAGTAATTTTGGATATAGACTTTATCTCAGAAGTTCTGGTGACATCCCCATAATTTGCACTTCATTCCCCATAAATATCAAATTTTTGGAATAGAGCAATTATTGTTGCTTTTGCACATTTTGATTACTGTTACTAAACTAGCATAATCCAAGGATATTTTTCAATTCAATTTTACTTTTTCATTTAATTGTATACTTAACATAATTAGATAAAAAACCTTATTCACGGGTCTTTGGATGCCCTGATCATATTCTTGGATGGTTAAATTTTATCTTTATTTTTCAAGAAAAATTTTTAATGATTTTTTCCAGCTCTTCTAAGTCCCAGGTGAACATGATCAGCTGTGATGAACAATAGTGATTTGATATAAGTTCCCTCTTCCTACCATAAAAACCTCCTTCCTTATAAGTAGGCAGTCATTGCGCATGTAGGAGAACCTGTGGATCAAGTAATCTCCAGTTTACAGCATCTATGGAGCTGGACCTTACTACCTACTTTACTGATATAAAAAAGTCTAAAATATCTGATCAGGATTAGCACAACTTATATAAGCCCAGAGAACATCCTAAGATAATTTGGAAAAGACCAAATCAGTTAAACTGAGAGAACTAAAATATAAAAAACTGGAAACATTGAGTAATACTTGTTTTTGGTTCTCTGAGGATGCAGAGTTAATCTAGACCCCCAGTCTTCAGGGTCCAGCAACAGTTTAGCAATTTCAGGCAATAGAACTGTTTCTCATTTGCAGCAAGTGAAACTGCTAGAATTGATCAAGATCACGTTTACTAGAAAAGTGAACTCACCCAAGACTTGATGTCTTTTTATGCATAAGTCTTTTTATTTTCTCTCAAAAGGTAGATTGTAGCCTTGGCACTTACCTATCTCTGTATGAGTAATGTAACAGCGAATACTCTTTTTTTAGAAAGCATCATCTTGAGCTTAAGACGACAACTTTTATTATAAAAAGGAAGTCAGGAAGTTTACTCAAACTTTTCTTCCAAAACTGCCCTAAAATCTTTCCAAAAATGAATTGTCTTGCTATTGATGATCTTATTGAATTGTGCAATCAAGGTAATACCATTAAGCCTATTCTTATTCCGGAAATATCAAATTCTCTCAGTATGAATATGTTCCTCCTGCGTCCATCCCTGTAGAAACACACCAATCCGTCCAAACAAAACCTTTAATCTCATTTATATAAAATAAATCTGAGAGAAAGAAATGTCTTTTCGCTCATTTATTTTTAAGTGTTTGCTCTGGAAAATTGTTATAATCATCAAAAATCTAAGCATCTATCTAACTTCCTCATCTGAGTTGCCCAAGATATTATGGACCCACACTTAAAAATTGTCACATTTGGGCTAAATTTAAGACTTCACTAATTAGTGAGTTTGAGAATAATCTACACTTGGAAAACCAAAGATAGTCAATCATGAAGATTATCTTAATTTAGAAGGATGACGATTAGATTGCTTAAATGTTCTATATTGATTCTAAAACTTTATATAAGTAAATGGTGTTCCTTTGGATATTGCCATCACAGCTGTTTTATTTGCATTACAAGCCATGTCCAATATCCAGTTATACCTTAAGTTGAGTAAAAACAAACTCACATCATTACTGCACCTTAAGGAGGCCATTATGGGGTTCCATCTGACCTTCTTAGGACTAATTAACCTCCTTGTATTGCACCTAATACTTGATCCCCAGTTCTAGATGTGACTCGTCCTAAATTTCCTAGACAGATAAGGTACTGTATATACTGCAAGCGTACCAATCATACTGTTGATAGCTGCTCTCATCGCCCTCTAAGTAATGAAGTAAAAGATCTGTCAAATTAGGGAAAGAGGCTCCCTTATGACAAATCCCAAGTCTATTAGACTAAGTGGTCCATGCCTAGTACTTTCAGATGCTTGCTATTAACCATCCTATATGAATTCAATGTGCCAACTTCTACTCAAGCCAATAAAGACCTAAGTCTTTCTGAATCTATATTGAATCTTTACCAAAACAAATCATTACATGCAGCTCTTACAGTGAAAGCCAAATCTTAATTATCCAAACTTTTAAGCAAGTTGATACCCAAAAGTTTAGCCTAAATAAGAAAATCAGCTAGCTTTGCTGAAATTCCCTTTGAATATCATCTAACAATTAATTCCCATTTTCTATTCTCTTTCTTTTATAAGTAGAAATGGTAGTCCATAAAGCTAAATTATTGGGCTTAGTAGAATCTGGATCCACATTTAACGTTAATTTCTCCCAAGTTGTTTAAAAAATCATTTGGCTCCTAAATTTATTCATTAAGTTGATTATAAAACACCAGGAACTCATCCCACATAAAAATTGTGGAGCATTCTCATCTTTTTTGTTGACTTTAGAAACTTTATATCACTTCTCAAGTTATTTTTTAAAATACATTAATTTATAAACTACTCTTAAGAATCCAACTAATTAGGAAAACTAAATTATAATCAACCATAAGGAATAATATTTTTTTTCTTTTGGGATACCACATACACTTCTAATTAATCTCACATTTAAAAGTAAGCGTGGCCATAAAGCATTCATGGCTCATTGATAATTTTATTTCAATCTTCTAGATAGAATAACAAATACTAGTGCCTAAAAATAACCTTCCCCAATACTGTGGATGCCAATGATCGAATATCACTTCTCACACTTAATTTCTTTAAATAGCTCTATAATCTTTCTTGTGGTGGACTCCCAGGTTAATTTCCTATTCCACATACTCATGTTATAGAAATATATTAACAAAACAATTCTCATATCAAGGATGCTTTGACTTGTTCAGAATTCAAGACCATGATTATGAAACGTTTTTGTGGTATTAGATATTTGATCTATCAGACTATTCAATTCCCATGCATGCTTCCATCGCCTATGCTAAACCATGTCCCAATTAGCATATTATTGATGTAATCTTTTTGCACTCTACAAGAATTAGGATTAACCCGTTTACCACAATCTCACTAAGAAAAAATTTGAATAGTAACATTATTGCTTCAGACCAACGTCAAGATGTAATATTCCTATTAGAAAAATATGAATATTTGTTTTCTAAGGGACCTGGTTATTATTGTAAGTTGAGTGAACTAGTTTACTAGCTGTAAACAAGAGACAAACCCTCTTAAAATCTTGAGCTTATTAAAAACCAAAAATAAGATGAGGCTCAAGTGGCTCCTGAATTATAAAGCTATTAGATGCCGGACTACTTGTACCTTTATAACCTTTATGCTTCCCCTATGCTTTTAATCTACAAAAGGGTGGAGGTTAATAGTTAATAATAGATTATTGCCATCTATTTCCTACCACACAAAAGGATAAAGAACCCTTTTCTTGTATAGCCAAAACTTTACATAATGTCTGTAAAAAAGTATTTTTGTCAATGGATCTTGCCAGTGGTTACTGGCAGATTTACATATTCCATGAGGATGCAAAAAAATTCTTTTATCTATGGTAAAGGGTTAACTGAACCCACATGGATGCTCCAGGGTCTATTTAATGCCCTGGTACTTTCCATAGAGCAATATATGGCTTATTAGATGACTTAGAATGATCCTGTGTGTTAGTCTACCTTAATGACATGACTGTCTTCTTAAAAAACTTTCTCTTCACATTTAGCTCACCTTAAAAAGTCTCCGGTGACTATAACAAAATTAACTAGAACTATGACTCTCCAAATGTTCATTCTTCTCAAAGTGAAATATATATTTTTTTAATAATGTAAGTTAATAAGGAATATCACTAATAAATAAACACTTCTCCCAAACTTAACTAAAATGCTACCGCTTTAGTCCCTTTGAGATGTAAAGAATTTTCTAGGAATTCTCAGATACTAACGCCAATTTATTCTTTAAAATAAAGAAATCAATTATATAGTTTGCTTTTGAAGATGGAATACTTTTAAGTACAAACATCATTGATTCTTTATTGTACTATGTTTTGCTCTCACTTGCTCTCCTGATTCTATATACCTCAACTTTGAATACCCTTTTTTACTCTTCACTGATTCTAATGTGATTGCTTTAAGAGCAAAACTATCCTAAAATTTGATTCTTGTTAGACCAACCCACTGCCTATTACATCAAAACAATATGTTAATCTGAAATCAATTATAATGCAACATAACAGGTTTGCATGAATGTCTAAATGGCCATCAAACATTTCTGACCCTATTTATATATGCCACTTCAGTATACTTACTTATTATGTAGCATTGTAATGTCTTCAGAAAATAAAATATACTGATGAGCGTCTGGAATGATGGGTTTTAAAGTACCAAATTTAAAGTTACTCTATAATACGTCACAGGGAGGGTACCCCAATGGTAGAGTATGGACTCAATGGCTTTTGCCTCCTGAGTTTGATCCCAGTAGATGAAGTTTGGGAAGGGTACGATTATAAGTGTGTTGACGTTGCGCATTAGTGTCCAAAACTGAGATACCAAATAGCAAGGTGGTCCATTGAGTTCCTGGCTTATCAGAACACTGAACGTGGAAGTTTTTCAGATTTTATCCTCCTTTCTTATTCATTGATTTCCCCTTAATCAGTGCGGTATCATCCCAGGTTGGCCCACCTTGAAAAAAGTTAAATAAGCTTGGATAAAACATAAATCTAATATATAATCTATCACCCTGGATCAGTAAACCAAAATGTAGATTTTTGTACAGATTACTAATTTTAAAGCTGAACTTTTTGATGAAGGTATACTCTACAATTTCCAAATCTAACCTCAATTGTGGTAAAACAGCTTATCTCAATCTAAAAAATAAGAAGTCCACTAATCTTTAGGATCTTTGGTGGTTAATCTAAAAAATTCTAGAGGTTGCAAGTGTTTTAGTATAAAAATACAAAGAAATAAGTTAATATTCTCTTATATAATGAACTTATGCTCTTATAATTCTAAGATAGATAAGATAATATATTCTAGATAATGCCGAGTGTCTTAAGGTACTAAGACCAGTTGAAATCTTAGAGGCACAATTATAAATATATAGACTCTTTGGTCTTTTCTTGGACTCTATCTCTTAATTGAGAATTTCTTTTGGATGCATGCGATAATAAATGCTAAGATTCCTTCTAAGGTATCTTGTAGCCAATCCTAACATTAACTAATAGCATAACGGTGATCACCTTATAGATTATATAAGAAGAGTGATGAGATAAGCTAATTTATTTTTAGTTGATTAAAATTTCACTAAATACTTTTCAATTTTTATAATCAGCATTAAGACAGTATTCTATACCACTGAGCATATCCTAGCCATACTAATCTATAGATGAGTTTAATACATGGCAACCAAAACTCTTCTTTCCACTTGATCTCACTTTGAACGAATGAATAAGAAAAATCATTTAATTTACTGCCGCCGTCTGGCCACACCCATTTCCCAAAGATATGTCCGCGGAACTGCCACCTGCTTCTCCAATGTGGGGTTGTGGTGCTCCACCACCTAGCGTTTTCTGCCCTGTGGGCAAACAGATTTGCATGGGGTCAAATAGCCTGCCATCTTCTTCTGGCCGTTTTGTCCCCCCACAGGACTTAGTGCTCCACCTGGCGCTCATCCACCCTTCTTGCCTCCATCCTCTCTCCCTCCCTCATTTCAATATCTGATTTTGTCTATGAGATGACTACAGGCATTTGTTCCCATATGTCTACAAGGCAAATATTGAAGTGTCCACCACTGCATTTGCGCTGGCTGGCTTTATTAATTTCCGCCCATTTAAAGGCTATTTTGACATAGGTTTCCAGATGGAGAAGGACTCTTCAGCAACAGCTTTAACTCCCCTTATTTACAAAAACATCCCATACCTACTACCTAAACTCACCTTCCTTCAAACACCACATTGGTGGTGCCTTTTGCATCCCTCCCATCTCAACTCCCACCCCAGATATTATATGATCAATTGATAGAGGGGCTTCTGGCTTATGGGACACAGCCCAACCTTGTCTTCACTTTTCCTTCTGGTGCAGAGCGCCTTGCTGCACCTCACGCCACTGCCACCCTAATTCCACACCGCCCAGCCATAGCCCAAAAAATCCCCCCATGCTCAATTTTCAGCGGCGCCTGAGCATTTCTTTCAGGCTCAGGTGGATAATGATCGCCAAATTTGCCCCTACTGTTTTGAACTCAACCATTCCAAAAAATCCTGCCACAAGCCACTTCCTCTAGTGTGGCTTCTGAGCCATATTTAGCGGATTTTAAATGTTGCGTTTTGTTGCCCCCCACTCAACATCCTTGTCTGATGGGCCAGAGTAGAAAATCGGCCTTCACTAAATCACACACCCACATTAACCACATATTTTCACCCATGCCAATCAGAGTTAGGCCTGGACCACTATTAGCACCCAAGTAGCCCATTTGACTCATACCCACCCAAATTCTTCATCCACTATTCCTGTGAACCAAAATCTATGGAATTTATTGGCCTAGATTGACGAATCAGGTACCATTTTTACATATGAGCAATCTGATGAACCTAGTTGGCAATCTCAATTGTGTTTGGGCCAAATATACAATTTGGATTTTGACAAAAACCCACCCCCCAAGCGATTCTCTCCAAAACCAATGCCATCCCCTACCAAAGTGACCACCAGCTCACCTTAGCACCTTGGGCTCACCCCATTGCCCAGACCTCTGCAAAGCAGTGGCCCAATCAGTGACTCAATTCCACAAAGGGATAAGCCTAATCAACTACTCCCTGAAGCCCACATTCAAGCTGAAAATCATGTTTTGGAATTAGTTGAATCTGTCTTCAAAGCTGATCTTGAGGAAGGTAACCAATCTTATACCAAATCCACCCCACCACGCTGATGCCCCAACGCTCTTGCTCTCCACTTTTGTCTGTTTCTACAACTTTAATGAGTCTGTCCAGCAGAATATGTCTGTAGAAAAGCTGCATGACCCCCCTCATCCTCTGCCATGGTGAGTTAGCAGTATTCCACTACCCACCTAAATCGGATGTTTTGTTATATTTTATTGTTCCAATTATTCATTCATTCACTATTTGCTTTGTATATATTGGTAATATCCGTCCCCTGGTCGACATACCTTGAATAAATTTGAAATTTATTAATACATGGCAATATATATGATTGACTTGCCAATGTCTTAGAAAATTTTACCATGTCAATGAAGCCCTTGAACTTGACTTGATAGAAATTGTTTCATTTAATAGTATGAAAATTGCTCTCATAATTAGGAGGATTTTAGGTTAAAGATTGCAACAAAAAGGTACATAACTGCCTAAGATCAAATGATTATAGCTACGTCATATTACTGAAAAGCAAAATTAAATGGGACAAATATTAATAAAATACCTTATATAAATGTTCCCAATCAAGACGTTGGCTGGCCTCTCAAAAGAAATAGGTAATCCATATTTGGGCTGCCCATGTTTAAGTGCATATAATGCTTTTTACAATGACCAACATACAATCTCCTCATTGCGTGATATTAGTTTAAAATAATTAAAGCAACTTAAAGAGTTCATAAAAGACTTTGTTACACTCAAAGAAACCGCACTTTTTGCATCAATTTTAAAAACGTCAAGTCTGAAATTCTTAATTATGAAGAGTGTAAAATAATTTCATAAGGTTACAATGAAATTAATGATTATATTATGCTCATAAATTTGAAAGTCCAAGAGATCCAACAATGTAAGTAATCTAATAAAATTGAGGGTTTTTTAAGAGTTACTATAGTCAACCACCAAAATTTAACAATTACCCTGTTAGACTAAATTTTAAGCCTGAGTTTCTCAATTAATCCGCAATGTTTTGGAGCGGGGGAGCTCAAATTTGCTCTAATTTCAACCTGGCGGTTTCAGATCAACTAAAAGAGGAACCAAGAAACTGCTGTTCATGTGTGGGTCTGCAACCTTGTATCCATCTTAGGCTCAAACATTTCAGCAGGAGCATGTTGGCTGTGATGCACTTCATGCTGCACTAAAAATGCTCTTCATAAAATGGTAAAAATCTAATTATTTATAGGAAAAATTGTTTTTATTAAAAAAAACAAACTAGAGAGAAGAATAGGCCATCATCCTCACAATTAAGGGCACTGTCCCTTATATAGGGAAAGGGGTATTGCATTTCATTGCACTCATCTTAAGTTCTGTGGTTCTTGGATTTGCATCTTCTCATGCTACAGGTTTCGAGATTTGTGCTGAGGAGGAAAGAGTCAGCTCAAAAACTGTCATGGGAACTGCGGTAGGAAGAGGGCTAATTTGTGAGGTGGCACAAGAACTGAGGTTAGGGGATTTGATGGGGCATGCCATGGTTGGCTTCCCACAATTTAACTATCTTTAAAAAACTTTAAAATTTTAAAATTGAGGCGCGCTCCAACTTCAGAGGTCCATCTCTCAATTAACTGCAAATTTCTAAAATTTCAAAAAGGATATAGGAATTAATAAAAGGGAGGGTGAAATTGAGTAGGAACAGTCAAATTATCTGAAAAAATAAGACTTTTTATCTGAGACGTTGTAAAACAGTCAGGATTTATGAAAATTTTGGAATTTTTTGAAATGGGCAGCGGTATTGTGGGACTTAACTGGAGGACATTTACAGTTTTGATATAGTTGAGGATCCTTCTACACATGAATTTTATCTTTTTAACATACCAAATGCTATGCAGGAAGGGGATTGGAGTGGGTGCAATTTAGGCTATCTCAAAAAATTAAATTGGCCTTTCCTACCTGATAAAGGGTAGCAGGCACCTCTTGGCTTCTTGATCTTAATGTAAAGCCTTACATTACCCTTTTTTTACCAACCTTTTAATAAGGTTGGGCTATTGGGGCGCCATCCCTGAAGGATAAGTTTGTTGGTGGGGTAAGGTGGGTGTTGGATATTTGCTCTCACAGCTAAAAAGTAAGAATGTCTTAGGTAGAATTCAGCCAAAGAGGGGAAATGTCAGCCATTTGCAATTTTCTGATGTTATTAAGAGCTCATTTAATAACAATAATAAAAAGAATGAAAATATGGATATCAGCCAAAAACCCTGGCCAATTCTCAATGGAAACCCATTAATTGGGGTAACACCAGTTCAAAACCTGTATGGGCACTAGCTGTAAAATTAGTCAGTCAGATTACTCTAATCTCACCATAGACCTTGGGGCGATCCTTGGAAGGCAATCCCCTGACCCAAAAAAGTCCTCCAATGCACCTACTCGTGGACCCGCCCTTTTATAGGCTTGGAGGGGTCCCCCAAGGTGCAAGAAATTTCTCAGATGGGTATTGCTCAAGTTCATAAAAATGTTACCTCACAGGTACATTTTGGCCAATCAGAATTCCTCTTGTTTCATTCTGCTGCCCTGAAGCAAGTTCCTGAGTTGTGATATGTTATTCCTTCTTATTTCTTATTCAGACTAGGTTATGCTATTCCAAACATATCCCCAAATTCCCCTTGACCCATAAATTACTTTAAATACTAAATGATCAGATGTCGAGGGGGGTCGTTTTTTCCTTCTATTGCACTCCTAATTAAATTTATAAAAATCCAATTTTAATAGAGTTTTATATTTAACTTTAAAATTATTTAAAAACTTTTGTGGAAACCAGCTGGTGTGAAGCACCTGCGAGAAAAATCAGCTGGTTTCCTATAATGTGGGTGTGATACCAGGGTTTTGGGATTGATCCAGAAGGATGTCTACCTTCTGACATGAATAGATTACCCTATTCTGAGAAACAGGGGCTGTATTGGGTGTATCTGGGCATGCTTTGGACAATTTGGGCTGGTAAGGGATAAAAAGAGACTTGAGGGGCAATGAGGGGAGGTCCTCGTTGCACTAACAGATTTTATACCTTTGACTAACATATTATTCTATTCGTGGCAGAGCCCAAGTAAGCTCTGGTTCCAACCTGGCGGGTTCCAACAGCAACCAGAAGAAATAAGCAACATCTGTCCATGTGGGTCTGCAACCTTGTATCTATCTAGGGCTCAACCATTTCAGTGGGATCATTTTGAGTGTGATACGCTCCATGCTGCACAGAAAATGCTCTTCAGAAATGTCAAAAAATTAAAAAATTGGTATGAGGTAAAAGTTTCTATTTAAAATAAAACAAAACCTAGAGAACAAAATAGGCCAGTATCCTCACAAGTAAGGGCACTGGCCTTTATATAGGGAAAGATTATTACGGTTCATTGTTCTCAACTTAAGTTTTATGGCTTTTAGATTTTCATCTTCTCATGCTGCAGGTTTCCAGTGTTTGTGCTGTAGAGAAGATGGCCAACTCATGAACCGTCATGAGAATTGAGGTAGGGAGAGGTGTAATATGTTGGGTGGCACAAGAACTGAGGTTGAGGGAGGTGATGGGGCATGCCATGATTGGTTGCCCCCTAAATAACTATCTTAAAAGATTTAGATAATGTTTCTAAATTGAGGCATACTCCATTTTGGAGGTATGATTTTGATTGACAACAAAGTTATAAAATCATTAAAAAGGATATTGTGAAAAAAGAAAATGGATGGTAAAAGCAGGATCAGAAATTCCAGTGTTTCTTGGTAAAATTTATAGCTTTGTATAAGGGACATTGTAAAACTGTCAGGATTTGGAAAACTTCAGATTTTGGGAAATAGGGTGGCGTATTAGGGGACTTACCTGGGGTACTTCTAAAAATATGGTATAAGTGAGGAAATATATACACTGGATCTTAATCTCTTCAACATATCAATTGCTAGGCACGAGGAGGATTGGAATGGATTAAAATTTAGGATATTTCCTAGAATTAAATTGGTCTTTACTACCTGGAAAGGTGTAGTGGGCACCACCTGGCTTCTTGAGCATAATGAAAAGCCTCACATAATGTTCATCAAAATCTCTGTGTAAGTTCTAGGGAGCACCCCTGCTCCTTAACTGGGAGGAGAATCGTTTAAGGGCAAAGAAGGTGGTCAAGAAGGCTGCGTCCCCTTATTACCTGGGGCTATATAGCCCATGTGGTTAATAAGTGTATTTGATGACATACCTCATGAAAGTTGCACCATTATTTCTTCTTATTACCACCAAGAAGTTGAAGAAGGTTGTCGGAAAATTAACCAAATGTTTTCCTCCCAATATGCCAAATACTAGGGTTCACTTAGTGTCAGTATTGCAATCAAGTGATAGTCTAGTGATCTGCTGGATCTGGTTGTTTCAGAGAGAAGTTTGGATACAATTGTATCTTTGATTAATGGAGACTAGAAGCTTAGGATAATTGACAGCATGTATATATTATAAGTTCCTAATGTTATTCAGTGAATAAAGGGCTGAAGGTTGTTAATATAAATGAATAATATGGTAGCAATTCCGCTGAGATTGCACTGATCAAATAGTTTGTGAATTTAGCTTCTTGGTAGAGTTGTAGTAGTGGACACAGCTAGAGAGAGATAACAGTAGCGGCAGAAAATGGAGAGGGGATAGCTTTTAAGTTAAATAAGCTGCAGTGGACTCTGTAACAGGGAGTCAATGATAAGTATAGATCCCTTACCTTTTGCAGTATGAAGCTTCCCTTATTAAAATTGGTCTCCTGAAAGCGCTTGTCTTCTATTTCTTATATTTTACTATCTTTGCTCAGGGAATGACGATCTCCATTTTGTCCTCCTGTTGTATCAGCGGGTTTAACCTCTACAACAAACCTTCAGATCTTACCTAATTCGCCGGAAATTTTGACAAAGGTCAAGAGGGTTTTTCAGGAGGTGGTGGTGGCCAGTAGCCATCACCAGAAAAAAGTTTGAAGTCATCCACCATGCAAAAATTGTCCTCCCCTAGTTCAGGTTTTGTTAATAGTGGTAATGAAGAATTAAGCAAATATTATGTATAATTTGATCCCATAATAAATACCACTCGTCCAACTTGACTCCATGTTGCATGTGAAGGTGATTGTATCCCCAATAGGATTGAACTTGCAAAAACCCATTTGATTTATAATGGTACTGTCTTTACCTGCCCTAGACATAAAAATAAACTGTTGATTATTAAACGAATTGTTACTAGCTGGCTAGATGAAATTTCGCCATTAAGATTCCTGTAAAAAGTTTGATACTTATTGGCCAATCAGGTTATATCTGAATCAGTTTTAAAAAGCGCTTTAGTGTAGACCCATCAGAATCAAGTGTGATTGTGTTTACAAAGGTTAATGCACATCCCCATATTCTTTAAACATATGACACAAGACAGACTGACTCAAAATAGTCTTTTGTTAATCTGTTTTTTTACTTTGTTTTGTAACAAACAAGAACTTACGGAAATACATATATCTATAATATTTTAACTAATAGTCTGGTGTGATAAACATCAAGTTACCATGTTTCAAGTCTGCACAATGACTGAGCCATAAATTTTGTTATTTGTATGCTTTTGACATTCCTGCTTGAGTGAGGTATTGGTATGGGCCTTTTTGGCCTGTCTCCAACTTTATATGCCTTGATGAATCATAATCATGCCCTTATCTTTAAGGTTCTTCCCTCCAAGTTTACTAAGTTCTGCAGCACCTTCGTAAGTTTTGCCTCCCTTGTTACCAGGGATTCCTATACCCCACATGCAATGCCTGAAGAAACTGCCTCCTTGGGTTTTGCTGAAGCCACCCCTACTACCATATGATTACTTGTGGTTATAATAGTAAACTTTATTATTAATCGCCAACCCTAAGTTCTCCCCTCCCAAATAAATACAAAACTCTGTTGTCATCTATACCCCTGGTATTCTGGCTTGTGTTTTGGGTGTTTACTCACTCAGACTTGCATGACAGTCTTATTATTATTAGCTAGTGCTATGAAATTCTATTTCTATCTATCAATGTCAAGCGTTAATCACTGTCAAAAGGATTGGCGTCTATTCTCAGCTTGCCTCAGGCATTAAGGCTTCAATTAGTTCTTGGCTCCATTTTGAATTAAAACTTAGCCATTTCATTCATCCACCAACCGTGGAAATTCAACCTGGTCAGATTTTTGAAGGAAGAAAAGATATCATGCAGTAAACTTATGGACATTTGGCCAATTCAATACGTTCTAAGCTGCATTCTCAGCTAATATTGCTCTCAGAAAATGAACCGTTTGGTCGCATCCTCAATTTAGAGGTTCCAAACTTATAGTTGGAACACTTTTTGGGTGGAGACCTCTCAGTTGAGTACATCTTTTTCCTCAATAAGCATCCGCTGCCTTTGTCTATTCAGCAAGTTTAGGATCAGCAAATAACTCTTGCTGTGGTTGGCCTCTGAAGGAAGTTAAGGCAAAATTTTACTAAATTTTTGGCCCGTTTGTAAATCTCAAGTTGGGGGATCTTCCATTCAGCCACAGGATCTCTTTCAGGCATAAGCGCTTGTGGAGGAAATGCTAGATCTTTGGTTATTCTCACTTGGAAATTGTCCCAACCTTGCTCCTTTGCTGGATACAAACTCCAATGATGTTAATGATGTGCATTTACATTCAGGTTTTAGGATTGTTTGACTAGCATCCACAATGCCAACGTGAGTGATTATATTCCAAAGATGGCTTTACTTAGCCACATATGTGGATTATCCTTAGTAGTGCCTTTTTGTTGGTTAATCCATACTCTGACTCATTTAGTGGTGGTGGTCATAGGTATGTTGTATCCATATAGTGATTGCTAAAATTTATTGATACAGATCTAAATTCCCCTTAGATTAATTCCTCCTTGACGTATGCTATCCATACAAATTGTGGCTTAGTAAGATTATGATCAACGGTTTTATTCCTCCTCTTCCCCTTATCTGGTTTAATCCACCACTACAATTATGCAGTGCATCTGACATCATTTATCATGGCTTTGTTTCTTGTTTCTCATCTTCTTGACTGGCTGAAGTGAGCCAAACTATTAAATAATTAAAGTCCAATTTTCGTCCTCTCCTCAAGAGCAAACATTAATTCTTTATCTTTATATCTTCTACATATTTTTTGACATCAGTAGTTAATTGCTATTTATTTCTTTTTTCCTTTTTTCTTCTTTAATTGCCCAATATATCAAATCTTCTTAAAAACATCACATGGACATGGTTATATAAATGGCTAGTCTTGACGTCCTAGATATATAATTGAAGTTTGATGTTAGCAAGATTGCTCAGACATACCAACCCAATACTTTTTGACTTTTGTAATTGGACCAATCCATTTTATTGAAAAAAAGCTCCTAAATTCTTCTTTTTATTCAACAAATAGCACGTTTATATCTTTTCTTGTTGGCCTTTTTCATAGCAAAAATATTATTAAAAGCCTAAGCTTGCAACTTGATTAGGTTTTCTTAAACTACTCAAAATAATGAGTGTAATTATTTTCATTAAGATTCTCATGGATCACTTATAACAGCAAGGTTTGGCATGATGTCTTCTTTATTAATTAAAAAAGGCAACATCCATATGGCTATATAATAGAAGATTCTATAAGAAAACACAGATGAACTTAATTAGGTTTTCCACTAAGTCAGTTTGATCAAAGTTAATTTTTGTATAATTTTCACCAGTATCACATTTACTTTCTCACCCTTCCCATTGGTTTAAGGATCTAGGAGTGGAAAGCACACCTTTTAATTCCAATAACTGGTTGAGTTTGCTTAGGACATGGGTGGTGTAATTACCTTTGCTATCTGTCAGTGTGAACTGCGGAAACCCATGCATGTGAAGGATGTTTTGAGGATGAACTCGGGTGTAATTGATGCTCCTACTTTCATATGGCCTTTTCTTTGACGCACTTCAAGAAATAGTCAATAGCTACAATAAAGTATTTGGCCTTAGTTTTCTAGTGGGAAGAAGCACAACCTTGTAAATTAAAACGGTATTCCAGGCAAACCTGGTCCACATACTGATAAATAGTAGTTTTTTAAAACAGATTTTTGCCTTGACAAACTTCACAGCGCTCTAGCATCTCTTTGTTGTTAAAGACATCAACTCCCAATGATATTACTTATAAAGATCTTTTAGCTTCTTAAACTCACCATTTCCTGTTTTTATGGGCAGCCATTATAATATCTTTTTGGTTTGGTGATTTCAGATTTATGTACTTCATGCCTTTAAAATCTTGTAGAGTGTCCCGTTTTTTATAAATGTGTCTTTTATAGAATTTGAAAGCATTTTGTGGACCAGTTTTCTTATCTTGTACTTTCCACTGATTGTCATCTTTACAAGTTACAGCAGCCCAAATAATCATAGTGCTATAAGTCAGGCGGGATAAACAATAAACATTCTGATGGTTGACCCTGATTGATGATTTAATATGTAAACGTTGCTTTGAGTCCTAACGTTCATCATCCTAATTAACCCACAGTATCATTTAAGTTGCTCAACCAGCTTATGGATGCATGGTTGGTTACGTCATGAAGTGGGTGCCATAAAGGTAGATCTAAAATTGCTTGTATGCATGTATGACTATAAAGCATTATCAAATGTCACCATATAATATCTCATAGACACTTTCTGTCCAACTAGAAAAGGTGACATGATGTATTTTGTCATTCTTTCCAATTGAGACAACACAATTCCAACTGGTGTGAGTGATGCATTAATCTAGACTATAAATTTGCAATTTAATTCTTGGTCTTGGATCATTGGAGCCACCTATAGGGCCAAATAAAGCTGATGAAGTTATTCCTTTTTTATCCATATTATAGTCAAATGGGGCCATATTCTTGATTATATAAAAATGATGCTCCTCAGTTTGTTTGAAATCTGCAATAAATTGGCAATAGTAACTGATCATACCTAGGAAATCTCATGTCACACAACAACTGAAGTTATTTTATCTAGGACATGGTGTTTAGCTTAGACGTTTATAGCCGTAGTTACTCTTTAT
The DNA here is from genome assembly GCA_022478985.1 of Massospora cicadina. Taxonomy (NCBI): domain Eukaryota; kingdom Fungi; phylum Entomophthoromycota; class Entomophthoromycetes; order Entomophthorales; family Entomophthoraceae; genus Massospora; species Massospora cicadina. The sequence continues at coordinate 68,984 of JAKSZP010000144.1, forward strand.
CAACTACCAACCCAAATTATTCTAGTTGATCCCTGAAGCAATGTCACTTTCTGAGCTTTATTTTATTAATTTGCAGATGCAAGATATTTGAAAACCTCCTCTAAGTGTCCCAAATGGTCGTCAAAGGTGTGACTGAAACATTGATGTCATCAAGGTACGCTAGTACATATGACAACTTTAGGTCACCAAGGATTGTGTCCATGGCTCTTTGGAACATAGCCAAGGCATTGCATTGCCCTTGCGGCATTCTTATTGCAATATATGCCCTATTGGATTTCATTAGCTTTTTTGAGCTCTTCTTTGAGCATGTTAATCTGCAATACTCACTTATGATGTCCATCTTAGAAAATGCACCACTCTAAACTATAAAAGGCATTGCCAATTTATGGCAGGGGTTATGAGTCTTTCTTTATGATGTTTTTAAGTTTACAGTCATTAATTATGATCCAAATATTTCCATCCTTCTTTTTTAATGTTACAATTGGCGCAGCCTAAGGACTTTTTGATGGCACTAGCATGCTGAGATTGAGGAGTCTTCTTTGATTCCTTTATGACAGCTTCATCTGACGCTTTTGAGTATCTAATTGGGAGCAATAAAAAATGAGGTTGTAATATCTTGTATCATTAGTACGTTTGACACCCCTATCAGATTCTAGATCAGAATTTTCTTTTCAATTCTTTCCAATTTTAATCTTTTATAACTTACCCATTTTCTGGGTCGGTCAGTTACCCAATTTGGTATTAAGCAGGCTTATGATGCCAAAAATATTCCTGTTGAGAAGCCCTAATTTGTTAAGGGTCATAAAATTGTAAAATGGTTTAACTTCTGTGGTTGGAAACAGATTAAGGAGGCATTCATTTGATGCCTCTTAATTATGATGGACCAATATTGAAGGATAGCACAGTAAACATGTATTCCTAAATGACAGGAATGCCAAGACCTGGTTCAATGTTTGGCACAAATCTTGATCTAAACCATGGTTGATATACATCACCAAAAATACCATAAGAATTAAAATTATCTGGCCAGTAGGGATGACCACTTGCGTTAATGAATACACAGTAAATTGCTGGTTTAAATGAAGAGGAATTCCCTTTAACTTACTGATCTTTGTGGTAAATAATTTAATTTTTTTCATGCTTTGACATGATTAACCAGGATTCCTTAGTCGCAGTGACATTATACATGAAAAATACTAGGCATTTTTTTCAAACCTTCTCATCCTTGTTGTAGTACAGCAGGACATTCTAGCCAAAGATAGTATGAAGTATAATCTTTATTATTCATGACCATTCTAAATCTTCTCACAGATTGGTCAAAATAGTATTGTAGTTTGTGTCAGTAACACTATGGCCAGCATTTTTAATACAATGGATACAAAACGCAGAGGTAGGGTACTGTATGCACCAAGTGATTTAGTTCTATGCTCCCATGCTATGTTATACTCTAAACTATGGGTAACATAAGACTCAATATGCAAGTTCATAACCAATACTCTGACAATATTGTTAAAAGTTCCACTATCAATTATGGCCCTAAATTGCACCTTGTTCAAGCGATATCCACATACATACATACATACATTCAGAAAAATGCCTCAGAAGTGTTTATTAGATGACTATTATGGTTATTGAATGATTCAGGTGTGGCTTCAGATCTTAGCAGATGTAAGGAAAATTATTCTCCAAGATCTTCAATTGGTATAGCTACTTGAATGTCATGAAGAGAGGCCAGGTTGCTAAAAATCTAGTGTGAAGGTCTACCCCATTATCATTGATCTGCTTTGCGTAGGGTTAGACAATTCTTCTAAGGCTTCTTTAGTAATGTCTACATCCTTAGTTTCTTTTCCTTTGGCACAAGTTTTGACATTTAGTATATCATTAGCCATGATATGATGTAGGTTATCTTTGGCCATATCATCAGAATAAAAAGCTTTCTAGAGTCAGAGCAAATGCTTTAATGGACATTGGTAAAAGTAGAAAATTTAGTCTCTACTCTACCTTCTCTATTCCCACATTATTGTCCTTCATTTCCTTTATGACGAAAATTACCCATGCTTCTTTTCAGTCCATCTATAGCATTAGTTAGAATTGTATACTTTTTTAATACAGTTTGGACATGTCTTGATTCTTATTGAAGATTTTCTGTCTTTTTATTTGTGGATTAGGTTTTTTTCTCTATGTTGAAAATAATTTTACGTTAGTCCCCAAAATTCTAAAATTATGCTGATTATTGGGCTGATTAGGGGCTTTAACCCTCTGATAAAGCTTCTCAAGTAATTGGTAAGCTTTTGATTCCACTTTATATTTATATACTGGAAATTACAATGTGGTTAAATTACACTTAAGATTGGCTGCATTCTCAATTTAGACCTTTGCATTAAAACTATTCAGTGAAATAGGCCTGATTAAGACTTGTACTTTATGGTAGAACCTGTCAGCAAAGTCTATTAGAGCCTCATTCTTGCTATAATTAAAGTTGAGAAGTTTGATTCTTTGGGCCACTATTATTTTAGGACTTCAAAATTCTTGTATCATAGAATTTAAAATAACCATATGTCACCATACAACGGCCAAATAAGGCATAACAAGGTCACAGGTGTGGTAGTTATAGGCGAGTTGATATGGTAAATTCATTTACATGGTCTGATGACCTTGCATTGACATTTCAAATAGATTAATAAATGTGTGAATGTTCTCATCCCTATCAAACTTTGGCAAATTCAAAGGAATCTATCTTGATTTGATTCAGAAATAGGCGTCACATTTCATCTATTATTAAACGTCTTGGCAGATCATCAATCAAAATTGGCCCTCTGCCCATTTGGGAGTATCTGGGGCTGAAATTGAAGCTAAAACTTTAGGCATAGGATGAATACTTGACATTTCAGTTTCTGTATACGTAATAATCTTTATTAATCTATCTTATGATATTGTTCTGAACTATTTGACTCTGATAATTGGTTTTAGGCCTTAAAATAGTTTTTCTAAATTGTTTTTGCCTTGAAAAATGTAGTTCTATTTATTCTCTTCGTCCCTAAGTTTGGTCAAACACTCTGGCAACTCTTCTCCTTGAGGGTCATGACTTCTTTTCTGATGTTGTTATTTTTTGAATAAAACTTAGTTTTACATAATACGTTAGATAAATTTGGTCAGACTTTCTATCATAAATTTATAGTAGATACTTGCACTTTGAGTTCCTTTTTCTTGAGTAATCTCAGCTTTTTTGGCTTACAATCTAACATATTTAACCAATTTTTAGAAATTCATCTATGTTCTGTGCATTTTCTTCACTCCTGTTCAGGATCACTGGTAAGGCAACAAGATCTTTGGCGTTCTTATGTAAACACCAAACTCAGTTCAAACATGATAATCTAATAAAACATACATTAATTTCAGTTTAAAACTTTTCTTTCTCGTTGCAAACACTTTTGCAACCCATTCAATTCAAGACTAAATCTAGTTTGATAATCTCACAGAGGGGATTAGTCTGCGCCCATGTCTGGGAGCAGTTGGGCAAGCAAGGCAAGAGGAGCAGGCGGAAGGCCCGCGGCCTCTAACGTTCAAAAACGCCCTGGAGAATCTGGCGGAATAGAAAAAATCTAAAAAAAACCGGCGGTCACAATTTCCCCAGAGATACTCGCGTGGCAAGCATGATGCAACCAGTACATCAACACGCCACATTCCCAGCCACTTTCGTCGGTGGAATTTGGAGTCCATGTGTATCTGGACATCCAAAAATGGCCCTATGGGAAAAATTTTGTGAAGATGTACACAAAATTTTCCCAACTGCGGTGTACATTGCACCTCACTCCATGTCACGCGGTTGGCTGGACCTAGGTTTTTGAAGCAAAATAGCAGCAGACGAGGCTGCAGCGGTGCACATAGTGGTTGACCTCCCCAAAGGGCAATGGGTCATCGAAACTAAATGCACCAGATGGACAAAATCAAACCAATTTTTCCTCACGTTTGACTTTTTGCCTACTATGGTAAAATGTGACATTTTGGAGCAACACCTGAAAGATGGTCTCGCCATATACAGAGAAATACAATCTTTCAAAATGCAACGTTTCACGCTGATGCCACACCTGTGCACCGGCAAAGCCATCACAGTTCTGACTCCAACTGAGGAGATCGCGAAGGACCTAACCCAGATCACACACTCCACCTTTATTGATATTGCAGGGCACACCACCCACCCATTCTGGGTAACCGTGGACAGCGCGCCCCCCATTTGCACCCACTGTGATACATTCGGCCATAAGGCGCGCGCATGCCCCATCAAAGAGGGCGTCACATTCCAAGAGCACCCCTCGGCAGCCATGGCCAGCGGAGAGGCGCACTATGAACCAACTGCAAGCACCAAGGAGGCTTTCCCGTGGGGAGCACAAGGCTGCTACCTATTGGTAAAGCCCAACTCCCCGCAGGAGTGGAAGAAGGCCAAGGCCACCACCACCATCCCACACTCACAACGCCAGGAGGACATGGAGACCTTCATGGTGGAAGCAACTCGTGAATCCATCACCCAATCAGATTGGGAGGCCCATGCCAAATGGGCCACTCAATCCGAGGATCTGATGGGAGATTCAATCTCACCCAATTGCTGCACCCAAGCCCTAGTCAAAACCGACTTGGGACCTATCCCAAATGAAAAAAAAACTTTTGCCCCACTCGACGGTGCACCAAACTTATCTGTACCACAAAAAATTCGCCCAACGTCAGGAAAACAAAAAGCGAAGGCCAAAGCCAACGCGACTCTTTCTGCAAAAATTAACAAAAACCGTAATAGCGTTGCTGCTAATACCCACGCTGCTGTGAAAGCCTGTGGGGACCTGGAAGAGGCTGGTGGGCCTGGGGGCCCACCCCCTCGCACCTAAGGTGTGATGGAGGAAACCTTCACTCTAGGGATGCTGAATATCGCCAGACTCAAGGCCTCCCCATCCCGGGCTAGGAAACTGAGCTTTTTACAAAACAATTTACCCGTGGATATCCTGGCCATTCAGGAGTCCCACTGTCCACGAGGTTCCGAGGAAGCTTGGAAAACAATGCTCCTACCATCCCTATCCTTTTGGTCAAAGCACTGTGGGGTGCTAATTCAGAAAAACAATTTTTTCAAATTTACATCTTCAGAAACATTCCTAAATGGCTGAGTGCTCGTTGTCACCTTCTCATGGGCCGATGTTGCACACACAATTGTCAACATTTACACCCCAAACGGTGCACATGAGCGTCAGGAATTTTTCTTGTTGGTCAAATCCCTCCTGCTACCCCCTGATTCTTTCCTAATTGGCAACATGAACTGTTGGCTAACCTCACCAACGGACTGGTGGCCGCCCTCACCCCACGCCCCACAGGGTCACGTAGAACTACGCATTCTAAAAGCCACCCTTGGGTTAATAGATGCGCTGCTGCAACATGCCCCACTGCTCGAAAACATGACGCGTCCCCACATCCACAACAGCCACTTTAAGGTCCATGACCCACATTGACCTTATTCTAGTGCCAGCGAAATTCCAACCCCACATCTCCCACTTCAAAACAACAAAAATGGAATTCTCCAACTACCGACTGGTCTCGATAACATACCACTTACCCGTCACAGTTGCAAAGGCCCCACATTGGTGCAAAATCCACCCCCCAGAGCTCGCGTCACCAAGATTTTCCACATGGGTGGAAGAGGCAACTTTGGCAAAATTGTTTGTTGCACCGTTTTGCGCGGACCCCATTTCCACATGGGCAACTTTCAAAGAAGACACCATCCGCCACTATTGCCATCTCTCATCCAGATGCTCACGAGCCACATCGGCGGTTATATCGCATGCGCTGGCAGAATTGGCCCACTTGGAGTCCAACATTCCAGCCTCAGGATATAGCCCTGCATGGGGCCAGAAGTGGGCGGAGGCAGCCGCCCACCTCAACGCACTTGAAAGGCAACACAAACATCGGGTTTGTGTCCAATACAGGGCCACATGCATCACTAAAGGCAACAAGTGCACCGCATACTTCTTCAAAAAAATTTTTGTACCATGCCAGAGCGTGGCCTGCACACAGGTGCGAAGATCAGATAATTCTATTGTGGACACACTGGCCGAAGTGGCAATCAAAATGCAAAGATATTACTCCAAGTTATACCGAGCAGAACCAATTCAGCTGGCCGAAATGGCGGAATTTCTTGACTGAGCTCATATCCGCACCATTTTCTGATACCCAGAAATAATAAATTTAATTACTCTGAACGAATTATGGACTACCATTCATGGTGCACCAAACCGAAAATGCCCAGGCCCAGATGGCATTCCATATGAGTTCTACAAAAAATATTTTAAATATATATCCCCATTGCTGCTAGCCTCACTCAACCAAAGCCTGTTGGAAACGCGCCTCCTACCAGGAGGGCATGAGGCCTTTATGGTCACACTCTTCAAGAAAGGGGATAGGCTAGACTTAGCCAACTGGCGCCCCATTTCTCTAACAAACACAGACACCAAAATTTCTACCAAAATCATGGCTAACCGTTTAGGGACTGTAGCATCTGCCACCATTTCCCCAGAACAATTTGGTTTCATCCCCAGAAGGTCAATTTGGGATAACGTGCACTCTGTGGCTAATGTGTGTCAGTCCACAGCCTCTAGGCACTTGTATTCTTGGACCAACAAAAGGCCTATGATAGAGTAAACTGGGAATGCCTTAGGGCCTGCCTCCAACAATTCCACCTACCTCCCCGCTTCATTAACTGGGTGATGCTGCTCACGGAATCTGCAACAATGGCAGTGCGCGGCCCAGGTTTCCTAATGGAAGTAGTCCATCCTCAAAGGGGCCTGCGACAAGGGGACCCCCTGAGCCCACTCTTATACAACTTCAGCCTTGACCCACTACTGCGAAATGTGAATGCCCAACTCATTGGGGTCCATGTGCCAGGCCAAACCCCAGTCAAGATGATGGCATTTGCAGATGATTGCGTGGTGGGGGTGTCTAATAACAAAGATGCACGCGCGCTTGAAGCCCTCATCCAGGAATATTCCCAGGTAAGCAACGTGGCATTGAACGCCTCCAAAACCGAAATCATCCTCCTTGGTCAGTTTCAGAACTGCTGGGCCCCAGCAAGTAGTTCCCAACCCAGCCCATCTGCTCGCCCACGTCCACACCTTACTAACTCAAAACACACCGCTCCACTGGTGCTCCCCTTTGTGCCACGACCTACCATAGGACCGGTATGCCATCTGGGCGTGTGGTTGGAGGCAGGTGGATATGCGTCAGCAGTAATGGAGTGCCATATACTGGACAACGTGACGAAGTGAATCGCCTCTCTCAGAGCCCACCCTACTACCCTCACTGGCAGGGTTGTTCTTGCCAACTCTATGCTCCTATCCAAAGTCTGGTTCGGAGCCCATGCCATCCCCTTCTCCCCAAGCTTCTTCAAATCCCTGTATGCTTTGCTACAAGGTTGGCTTTGGTCAGGCCGCCCTCCACCAGTATGGCTAGAGGTCATGTTTGGCCCTCATCATCATGGTGGCATGGGCCTACTTGACTTCAAAGCCCATGCCGCCAAGATCCTAGGCACCCAGACTGCGGCTGTCACTGCTCCTACACTCCCATCACAACACTGGTTCCACGCAGCCCGCTCCAACTTCTCCTGAGCCTTGGGCCTCAACAATCCATCAAACCCCCACTCCCTGATGAAATACCTTGCATCACACACATCGGCCACAGGTCCTCACGGGACCAAAACCCACTACAAACGAATCCTACTCTCCATGCGAAGCGCAGAGTGGAGAATTCGTATTAGTGGACATACAACCCAAAGAGGCCACCCCTCTCCTCAGTTCACACAAGAGGTACACGGGTTACCCATCCATGATAGCGTGATCCCCATTCGACCCCAAGTCTTATCCAGGGTGGACTACCTGGACATGATGGACATCCCTTATTCCACTGAGACCCAAAAGACTATCTGGAAATACGCACACCATCCTCTGTTGCAGCCTCAAGTCCGCTCCCATGTGTGGCGCTGCCTGAGGCGGGTGTATCGTACAGCTGAGCGCTCTAATGCTTTACACTCATCCTGTGTCGTGTGTGGCCAGTATGGAACGCTGTTTCACCGCCTGGAGAAGTGCCTCACCTCTAAAGTAATATGGCGCGAAATCCAACGTCTGCTAGGCCAGGATCAAACACATCCCTTCAGTCTGTCAAGAGATATGTTTGCTTCATCAATGGCCTCCCCCCTCCCACCCTCCCTCTGTGCTCTGGTGGTTGCAATCGCCATGTGGACTATCCACACGATTGTCCTGGATGCCATCGCTGGATCCATCCCCACCCTCTCTGAAGCTGTCCACAGATTCCGGTCTCATTTGGTGGATCACTTTCAAGCATGGATGTTTGGATATCTCCCACCGCATCGCTGACAGCTGGTCTCCTCCTGGTTCCCAGTCTAGTTCATCAAATCAGACCCCTTCCTCCACACGTGCTCAATAGTGGCTACGTCCCCTACACACGTTCCCTCCCCTTCCCATAAGTGGCGTTCCCGCTGGCAACAAGAGATAGCATCGCTTCTCTGGGGTGCCTCCCCTGGTACTAAGTTTTGTCTCGTCTGAGTCATATTCGGAAGTGTCCATTCATGGTCGGCCTTCCCCGCAATAAATATAAAATACATTAATTTCAATTTGAGGTGATTTCTTCAGCCTGAGGTAGCCTCTTCTTTAAAGCGTTTTTTCTGAAACAACAAGAAATCTGAATGTTTTCCAGCTTCTGACTACATTGATTAACTTCTTAACCCCGTTTGTGTGACAATTCATTATGAGCAAGGACTTCCACAGCCATTTTTGGGATTCTAAATTAAGTTGCATTTCTAGGGTGTTTAATCATTTATGTGCATCATTTGCATATTCAGTATTGACCACAATTCCCTTTTTGGACTTCAATAAAACTAATAAAATTAACTTTTCCGGTGGATTATATTGGGAAGATCATTTTATCTTGAACACAGTAAGATTTCTTAAGAATTTCGAAATTTGTCTCACAAGAATTTTCAGGTATGCTTGACTGAAGGTTGAACAAAATTAACAGGAAATTCATTGGTTACTTGACTGTTTGTAAGACATCTGGAAAGGGCTGCCATGGTTACCTCACACTTTTTTATATACATGTCCATCTTGAGTGCCTGATTTTTGATATAGTAAACCAGGCAGAGAGAAAAATCTTTATATAATATATTAATCCATGGAATAGAGTTTCCATCATGTTTTTACGCTTCCCAGATGTAAAATTAATTTGGTCTAATGCAATAACATGTCCTCATCCTGCCATAATTAGATTCAGAGAGTAAGATGTACCTCCTCAGAGTTTTTGCAGGTGGTATTGAATAACTCAGTGATTTCTTTATCTAGTACCATCTTGATATAGCTATCTCTTTTTAATAGAATCCTCATGGGTCTGGTATTATGGGTCCATATCAGTGAGTGCTCTAGGCTTGAGTGAGCACCACTACTTAAATTTTGAGGATCTCTTACTTGATATTAAAAATCATGCAAATATAATTAAGAAGAAGTTCAGCCAAAAATCTTTTGCTTTTTGCCTAGTTCCTTACGTATTATTGACCATTTGGAAGCTCACAAGACTTATCTAAAATATTCCGCTTCTGGTCTTATTGGGGCAATAGTCCCTATTAAATTGTGACCTTTTAACAATTTATTGAAGGTAAAGCAGGGATTCTTTTCTAAAAGCTTTTTGCCAACCTAATAGGAAATATTTTTTGATAATATAACCAAATAAAAAGTCTTTAAGAGAGAAAAGTATTTTATTGGATAAAGTATTTTCTTTTTCAAAAATTCCTTGATGACATTTCTCTTAGCTAGACGCCAATATTTTTATTCATCTAGGGCATCTCTTTTCCATATTTTGAGCATGCAATTCCTTAAGAATTTATTCTACCTCAGTTAGCCCAAGAACTGATATAACAAAATTTTAAATATATTAGTGGCAAATTACTCTCAAAATGAGGAAGGTCTAAAATAGAAAATTTAAAATCAAAATGTGCAAAATTTCCTACTATTGGCCTGCTTAGAGCTTCATCATATAGCTTATAAAATACAATTATGATGGAAATTTGCATTGATTAAAAAATTATTAATGTACCCTACCGGGGATGTTAGAATGACACTCAATAGCACTAGGTATCTCTTTTCAATTTAATATATCTTTAAGTAATATTGTGCCAATTACAAAGTGTTGGCGTTTTAAGAGAATTAATGGAAGCGTGAGAATCTAAGTGCATGGCTTAGAAGTATGAAGCTCTGGATGAGATTTGTCCATTAGAGTACAATAAGACTTAGACAATAACAAGGTAATAATATTTTACTAAAAAGTACTTTATTTTAAATAAATTAGTATATTTATAGTTCTGTTGAAAACAAAAAAGGGATTCATGATTTGTGAAGTTTGATTCTTGATTACTAAGCTATTTAACTATCTGTCTCATCTGTAGGGTCAGCTGTGCTTCTTGATTTCCTGGTAATATTTTCTTAGCAATAGCTGATTAAGATATAAGGTTCATGTGGGCTAGATTTTTTAAAGAGAATCAGAATTGAGATGAATAAGGAGATTCATCAAAAGGTGTGGCGGAAAAGGGAAGATTTTTTGAAGTACATGGTTTCCTTTGATCAAAGCAGCGGATTCTGGAGATCTTAAATGGCAAGATTTTTGCTGGATGAATCAGCGGATACTTAAAGGGTTTGTGATTAGGTAAAGTCATTGAAATTAAAACATAATGCTTATTATTCAAATTTGGAGTTAAAAGTAATACCCAAATTCAAAGTCAAAATTGATGACATGGAGTTGAACCTTATTTTTGGGACTTAAGGGACCATTTGAGCATCTAGAAAATCAATTCCCAAAGATAGGTATATGTTGATTTCCCCCTGGGACAAGTGTTTTACCTTGCATAGGGAGAATTCCAACAGAGTCCCCTCAAACCTTGTCTAGGTGGAGTAAGTCTTAGTCCCTGAGAGAATAATTGACCCAATTAAATGTTGAGGGATTTTCAATATTTTTGTTGCCATTTTGAAATATGTGGGAGTTCAAGGAAAGGTTGACTCAATAAGAATTATTCTTAAAACCTGAAAACTCCTCAGTAAAATGCAGGTGACTGAATTTAATAGATATAAAGTGGTTTGACAGCTTGACTGGCTCAGTATTCTCCAATTCTTCAAAAGAGATAGATTTGAGGGTAAGAGTTGAAGGTTTAAATGGTAAATTATCAATTAGAGTAACATTGAGAGTTGGATCAGGCGGATTAGGTATAATATCCAATTTTTATTTTAAATCGGGTGTATTACCTTTCAAGTAAAGATATCTATTAAACCTGTCAAGGTTTTTTGATGAATTGGGCCAAAAATTGTCGGAATTATTGAATTATAATAATTAAATAGGATGGTTTGGCCCTTAAATCAATTTGTAAACAATCATCATCAATCTGAAGGTTGAGTTTAGATTTATGGGATCAACATGTTTCAGTTAGAGTTTCTTCATTAATTATATGAGTAACTACAAATTCAGCCAGTCTTAGTGGACTATCCTCATATGGTATAGGTTGAGAAAGATTAGAAGGATCATTGTTCATAATGTTAATCCTGCGGTTTGTGTTTTAAATCAACATTGAGGCCAAATTTAGGGTTAGACTAATTGTTACATCTAAATTGGGTGGTTTAAATCTTTTATCAAAGATTTGACTAGATAACCGGTAGTATAAGCAAAACAATCATTAAATTTTTTAGAATTAAGGAGGAATATGGTATACCTTTTAGTTATATAATCCAAATTGTCTGGCAGGTTATTCACGATTTGAAATTATTTTGGAAATCAACTGGCAGCAATTTAAAACCTTTTATGTTCAGCTTCTCTTAGGCTTATTTTTAAAACAGCATTGGGCCTCAGTAGAGAAACATGCATCAGACTTAAAGGAATCCAGATTGATTGGTTTAAGGCCATCTTTATCTTGATGGATACCTCATAACTTGAATAATTTCTTCAGGTATTTATTTGAAGGTGAAAGATTTTTAAAAAAAACATTTTTTTCAAATCAGTAAATATGTCCTAGTATCCAATAGTAATTACTCTGAGTGATATCTTCAATGGCTTTCTCTCTACTAGTACCCTATATATCCAAAAATATAGCACTTGATCCTTATAATAAATTAGTTTTCTTTAATATATTATGATGCTGGCTTTTTGCTTAAAAAATTTTATTTTAAATTCTTCAAGCATTATTAACAGGTCAAGCAAAGGTTTGAGCTGACTGGAAGTTTGTAAAGATTTATAGTCTTCTAGGACACACTTGAAGGATTTTTGGAATGTTATATATCATAGTTGCCACATATTGTCCATTCCAGAGCATGTATACCATGAGGTTGAGGTCTGGAGTATTGACAATTTAATAAAGATTCTTTTCATCCAGGATTGAAACTATGTCCTCATAATGCAACTCAGAAATTACCTAGAAGAAAGCTCAGGTTTTGAATTTTTGTTGAAATTGAAGGTCAGGTCCTTTAAAAACTACATTATTAATAATTGTAGATAGCTTCAAGGAATCTCTTAGGGGTAATTCTTCCCTAGGGCAAATTTCTTGACAGATTAGGAATCATCAAGGTTATTCTCTTCTATCTGGGCAAGAAAAGCCTCTAGTTAATGTTAGGTAATCTCTCACAGGAATTGGTGTCATTGAGGCTTTTTTGTTCACACAAACAGATAGGAAACTCTGTATTAAAATAAGCAAAAAAATAATGAAAGTTTTACTGGATTAAGTGAATGTCATTAATAATTAAATGGTACTTTAAATAGTACTAGATTAGAATCAAGAATAAAATAAACTAAAGAAAGGGAAAATTTCAGATGGTGAGAGATAAGCATATACCACGTTTAAGGGTAGAAATAGATTTAGAAATTTAGGATGTAAAGGCACAGTTTAGGTCACAGTTAGAGTAGATCAAACTTCATTAATGAGAGCTGGACTGAGATAATGGTAATACAGTTTATAGTTTCTACTATATGCCATAGTGAAGCTAACGGATAGAAATGTAAAACAGGTGCCTTAAGGTGTAATAGGTAGAATTAGGTGGTTAATGAGGGGGTGGAGGAGTTAAACATTGAATATTCTATGGCCTAATAACAGAATGAATAGTAACTTTGCTCAGGCTTTCTTACCTATATTATCAGCTAGTAGAGCATTAACAGTGAGATTTATCCTAATCTTGTTTACCTGTAATTTTTGCATTGTTAAACATTTAATGCTAGGTAAATTAAGATTAATAATTTTTGGGCCATAATCCCAATAAAAATTTATTGTTAAATTAATAATATATATAGCCCAAAGTTTCATAAATAAAAAAATGTATCACAAGCCTAAGTCAAGGCTTACACCTACTAGAGGAATCCTGACAATGCCTTCCATGCCTTGACTGGGGATGGTAATAGTTTTGACAGGGTTATCCAGCCTTAAAGGGTACTAAAATTCCAGAGTTGTGATGGAGGTGATAAACCAAGATAGTTAGGTTAGGTGTAGTCCTGGTGAGTAACAGTTGGTTTTTAATTTTCAATTCTGTAGGCATTCAGTGGTAGCACATAGTATACCATAAAATTTCATTCGCCTAAAACTTGATTTTAAATGTTTGGGATCCCAAGATTTTGTTAGTTCACCCAGCTTAGGAAAGGCAACACAAGTTTTGACATTAGGATGGAAAAGCTAAGTGTGATGATAAAAAAATAGTCTAGTCTTAGTTCCAAAAAAGAGCTCAGCATTGCAAATCTCAAATTGAAACACATTCTGGTCAAGATAGTTGGTAGAGCCAGTTTGAGAGTTGAGGTAGAAAAAGTAAGACTTAGAAACAGGAGGTCATAACATCAAGCTTTAGATTGGGTAATTTGAAATAAAATGTTAAAATGATTTGTGTTTAGGTATTTTAAAAGATATGAAATAAGCATGGATGTCTAGATCCTTGAGTTCCAAGATGATTTTAGGTGGCAGATTTTCACTGGTAGGCTCTGATAACTTTCTGTCAATTCAGCTTAAATTTCATGAACATTGAGGTTTTGAAAGGACCTAATTTAAAGTAAGAGTCAAATTTTAAAAGAAAAAAATATTAAAGTTGTTTTAGACATTCAACACTAAGGCAAGGACCTTTTTGAGTTTGTCCTCGCTTAAACTCAAGATGGTAGCTGGGAAGTTTGTAAATAATTCTAGAGACAGGATAAGTCATCATAAAGGAAATTGTGGAGTCAATAGTTACATTTAGCATTGATGATAACAGAATCAGAGCATGGCTATTCATAAAATAACAAGGCAGTTGGATGGCAACTTTTTACCATTCTTAGATAAAAATTTAGTTTTGTCAGGGAATCTTAATTTTCTTATGTCAGCAGGAAATCCTAAATTTTTAGTATTAATAAATAACAATGGTATTAAAAAGGGTCACTTTAAAATAAAGCAATATGAGTGGGTGATTTGGTCTTGAGGGCACTTAGCAAAACTAACCAAAAATTTTGTTAAGGTTTTTAGTCACCTTGGCCAAGTATTATAATTGGGCACCAAGTCATTTGGTTTGGCTAGCTTAATTGAGCTACTATAAGTCTCATAATCAGAAACTTAGTGGCAAGGCAGCTGATTGTTTTAGCTGCTTAATCTGCCTCATTGGGAGGTCCCAGTTCAGCCTCAAAATTAAAATCAAGGTTTCATTGTGTTGTTTTGCTGGCTCTGATTTTGGTGTTGGGGCAGCGAGGAGCTTTGGCACAGGAAGAAAGAAAAAGCGCCGAGTCTTTCAGGCTAGTTGTTACAATTTTGGTAATATAACAATGAGGAGCATCAGCACAGAGGAATGGAGAGGGTGCCAAGGCATTTAAATTAGTTGCTTCAACTTCAGCATCAGTAACATATGATTAATAAGCTGAAGTAATCTCAAGTTCTTAGTGAGGCTCTTCATTAAAAGAAACTGGAAATGGCACTGAGGCACTTTGTTGGACCAAACTAAATCATACTTGAAAAAAGTAGTATATTTATCCTGCTCACTTCAGAATTGTTGTATTTGCTCCCTACAGTGGCAATCTTCCATAACAATTTGAATTTAGAGAGGTTGCTCTTTAGCTTCACATCTTAATTTAAGGACTACTTTGGTAGCTTGACGTCTAATTTCAGTGATATCTTGTTCATTTATCTGGTAGACAGTCGTCCAATTAACAAATGCATTCTTAATAAAAAAAGTTCTATTCAGGCAATTTAGTATCCAAGAAAGGTAATAAACTTCATCCAAAAGTTCTTTATAATGATAGGCACAGTCAATTTAATTAAAGAACGTTAAATTTCGACTTATTATTAGGATCCTTTGGTGTATACCCATCTTCTTATCACCGGTATTGTGCAAATTAAAGATATATCTTCACCAGGTAGCCTCAGAGGGGACCTGGAAGAAAACACCAATCTGTTGAGCGGCCAAGGGAAATTACTGGCGGCACAAGAATCTAATGGCAGGGCTTCAAAGTATGCAGCTCTGGATGAGACTTTGTCCATTAGAATATAATATGAACTTAGATAATAACAAGGTAATAATATTATACTGAGGAGTACTTTATTTGACAAATCAGTACTATTTATAGTACTGTTGAAAACAAAAAGGGAATTTAGGATTTGTAAAGTTTTGATTCTTTCTTTCCTAAATTATTTAACTATCTATCTCTTCTGTAAGGTCAGCTGTGCTTCTTGATCTCCTGGTAATATTTTTATAGCAATAGCTGATTAAGATATAAGGTTCATGTGGGCTAGACTTTTTAAAGAGAATAAGAATTGAGTTGAATAAAGAAATTCATCAAAAGGTGTGGCGAAAGGGAAGATTTTTGAAGTACATGGTTTCCTTTGATCAAAGTGGCGGATTCTGGAGATCTCCAAATGGCAAGATTTTTGCTGGATAAGTCAGTGGATACATAAAGGGTTTGTGATTAGGTAAATTCATTGAAATTAAAACATGATGCTTGTTATTCAAATTTGGAGTTAAAAGTAATACCCCAAATTCAAAGTCAAAATCGATGACATTGAGTTGAGCCTTAATTTGGTACTTATGGGAGCATTTGAACATCTCAAAAATCAATTCCCAAAAATTGGTATCTGTTGATTTTCTCCCTTGGACAAGTATTCTACCTTGCATAGGGAGAATAAAACACAAGGATCAACATAAAAAAACTTGTATTAGCATTAAAAAAATTGCAATAAAACAAGGGGCAACCTATAGGTGCCATTAGCACATAAAATGTTAGAATGCAAATAAACATTAATCCAATGGCAATTTCATGAGTATATATGTTTGAATTATGATAATATAGTTGTTAGGATTACCAAATTCATAAATAGGGTAATTGGCCATAATTGATGGTTTTCAAAAAGGGCTTGTTTTTTGGTCAACCACTAAAAATTATAAAAAACGCCATCACTACTTTTGTTTTTAAGTTGTTGTCTGATGTTCAACTGTACAAAATTGCACTTAAGCAAGTCTTTTAGATGCATATGGGACATTTAAGAATCTTTAGTAAGATTCTCTTTCATGGTGGGCTGAGCTCCTGTTACTCCTGAACCACTAGGTCCCTAAATGCATGCTAATAAGACAAAGGATCAATCCTTTTGCTCCTATCACATTAGGCGAAGCCACACCATTGATAATGCTGAGATAAAGTGTGGAAGAGGTGGAATAGGAGCTGTAATCTTAAGAAAGCAGCTCTACATGCTGATGATTATGACATGCCTCAACCTAATTATATCTCTTCACTTACTACAAATGATGGTGCCAGCTCTAAGGAAAACAATTAAAGTATATTACTGCACCTGACAATAAATATCTTATTAATACTTATTTTTTATGAGTACCCATTTTGACACAAAATTGCCTTCTTGTTTTGGGAGCTTAGTCACTGTTATAATTTTGGCATAATCTTGCTATACGCTGGAAGATTTTGCGCAGGGTTAATCCCACTAAGCAATTGGAAAGATGATAGGGAGATCGCCTGTCCATAGAACACACTTAATAAAAATAAAATATGAAGCAATTGCCCCAACGACACCTATTTATTTAACTTTATATTTTACAGCAGATACTCTCTTCTCTTCTTTCTCTTACCTATTAACAATCCCCTCACATTCAATCGTCTCATCTTGCTTATATATCAGCAACTTCAGGTGATACCGCTTCCATGGTTAGACTAATCAGTTCTACAGTGTTCTCAATGGCTCTGTCAGAGTGCACTATTCTTAAATTCCCTATCGCCTTAGTTCAAGGCGATCTACTACTATATTTGTCATATGTCAACATCGCCTTATTGGCTTATTTAAAGGCGATTAAATAGTTATCCTTCCTGACCCAATATCGCCTCATCCTAAGGCGCTCAAATATTTATATTTTGTAAATCGATGTCTGTGGATTTTAGCCAAGAAAGCCATAGCTATTTGGGGATTATCATCCAGTAATATCAGAATCTTGACATTATCCCCCTTTGACTGTACAATAAGTTTCCTATTGTTTATATGCCAAGAGGAACTCTGCATGCACTCAGTTAATAATCCTACCGCTCACAGGGTCCTTGATAGTATAGTCATAAACACATGTTTTCTCATTAATTTCAAATGTACCAATCAATATGATGACCAATTTGTGCTTCTGACTGAACTTGTACTGGTCATGAAATATTATCATCTCTTCATCTTTTAACTGAGCTAGACCACTATGCCATGCTGATTGGCGGCCTGTTTCTTGATCTTTTTGCCAGCCTGAAGGAGTATGCTTCAATTTTCAACTTGTGTAATGTATTTGCTAGGTTAGTCAAGTAACGTTGGGGATCCATTCCGCCAGTATTTTTCACACTGGCATAGAGCAATGCCATAAGAGCTGGGTGTCGTCCATATAGTAACTGAAAGGGACTCTTCCCCATGGCAGAATGATGGCTAATATTGTAAGTGAAGACGGCGGTGGATAGGAGGTAACTTTAATTTGGAAGGTCATTTTGATACTTTTCTCCAGATTATGTTCATCAAAGTCTCATTAACTCGCTCAACCCCCCATTAGGCTCATGGTGATATGGGGTCATCAAAACTCTGCGGATGGCCATCAGCTTGTTTAGCTTGGGAAGGATGTGGGAGGTGAAGTTAGTTCCATTATTAGTAAAGATGAACTGAGGGCAGCCAAGTTGCTGATAATACAAAACCATTATAAATTGGCCACTGTGACCACCCCCAAATCCCATATTGCCCATGCTTTTACCCACCTGGTCCTATTGATTGCCACCTTATGTATTTATACTGGTTAGCTCACGTCAGCAGAGGGTCAATGACATCAAGCGAAACCATATGACAAGAAAAATGTGTTTTCACTAACTATTACAAGGTCTTCTGGCAGAACGGTAATTCCACTTAGCACTGGTGACAGAAGGCATTGTTTCAAGCACATTAAAAACCATGCTTTCCCAGTAATACTAAGGCCACAACAATTCCAACATCTTTCACACTCCACCATGTCTGATTGCCATATGTGTGCTCAAAATAATGCTAGGCCATGCCAAGGGTCATAGAAAGTTCACTGTAGAGTCTGGACATCTGTTATTACAACTAACCATTATGCTGAAAAATAGCTCGCATCTCATTTAGCGCCTTTAAACTTGAAGCTTTTTGTCATCATAAATCCTGCTAAGCATTTTATTGTACATCACATCGCTCAGATCTACCAAGACGTCAACAGTTTGTAGTCTTGGCAAGCTTTGACTTCTGGTGTTTTGCTCCAGGTCAGTGGAGGATCTTGAAGTCATAAGCCTGCAGTTTGAGGCTTATTGGGCTAGAAGCCCTTCAGGATCCTTGAGATTATGCAACCAGCGTAATGAAGCATGATCCGTTACAACTTTAAGCTTCACTTCATGCAAGTACACCAAAATTAATTATATGTGTATATCACCTCTAAGCACTGCTGCTTGGTCATAGTATAATTACGTTCATGGCAATTTAGGCTCTGACTCCAGTATCCCACTGGGTGCTCCTCCCCCTCATCGTCTTTTTGGGATAGAACCGCCCCTAAAGAAGAAAGAGACACATCCATCTGAATGATGAACTCTTTATAAAAGTTTAGATAGCGTAACACTGGCGCACTGAGAAGCGCTGTCCAATGTGCGTCAAATAAGCATTTAAAGCATTCCGTTCATTGAAACATGGTATCTTTTTTAATAAATCAAAATGCAGACCTCCAACACAGCTAAAGTTGGGTATAAAGCGGCATTTGTAGCTGACCATCCCAAAATACTTGTATGTCATGTTTACTGTTTTGTGTAGTCACCTTTAATATATCATACACCTTGGCTGGTTGGTGTTTCAGCCCTGTCACGTCTACCACAAACTCAAGTTACTCCAATTGGTCCTTGAATAATGGCATTTATGGGGCTTGATCTTGACGTTGGCCTCAATGAGCCAGCGAAATACCTTCTTTAGATGGTTAAGATGCTCAAAAATGTTCAAGAGAAAGTCATTGATGTCATTGAGGTACATGATGATGCATGATAGCTTCGTGCACTGAGAATATAGTCCTTGGCTTTTTAGAACGTAGCCAGGGTATTACATAGCCCTTCTGGCATACATATCGGCTGGTAAAGCCCCTTGGATGTGATTACAGCACATTTCTCCTGTTCTGCTTCAGGAAACTCAATTTGCAGTAACCCAATATCAGATCCATTGCTGAGAAGTAGTGAGCTCCTCCTAACCAATTTAAAGCTTTATCAATTTGAGGTAAGGGGTACAAATCCTTTTTAGTAATACTGTTGAACTTCCAGTATTCTATCACCACCTAATTGGTACAGTTCTTTTTTTACAATAAGAACGGGAGAAACCCTTGGACTCTTGGACGTTTTGAGCATCCCTTGCTCCAGCAGCTTATCAATTTTATTGGTGACAAATTCTTCAGCTGCCCTTAATTGGCGGATTGGTTGAGACCTTTATGGGAGATGATATCCTGTGTCCATCTGATAGACCACCCCCCTGAGCACACCCTAAATTTGTGTTCAGTGATGGAAATTTTCTCCTTATATTTTTGAAATAAAGCTATTACTTGATCATTTTGTTCTTCCAATAACCCCATTAAATTCCCATGTGGTGCCACCGCCATTACGCCAGGCTGTGGCTTGAAATATATATTAAATACATCCAGTGACCCAAACTTGTGAACCCAAAGGACCTCCCTGGCAGGGATTAAGTGTAAATACGCTACTATTTAATGCTGGCATATTTTCAATGGTTCATTTTGTAGATTTTCTAGCAAAATCTCAATCTTCCCATGTCCCAGTAGTATAATGTCTGGACCCACATGAGGATCAAGCTGCAATTTCTGAACAGGCTCAATGGCCTCCCCATAGAGCCCAGCTGAAACTTCCGCCTCTAAATCAGTGTCTACTATTACTTGGTGTCCGTAGGGGATGGATATAGTCCATCAGCTCTGAGCGGCAGTATTTTATATTCATATATCTTCTGGGGAAGGGCCGGGTCTTGCTCTTTAGTTGATGGTAGCAAACTAGAATCGCTCCAACGCTATATTCAAGGCTGATATGTACCATATGCACCGGATCTTTCATAAATCTTTGGGGGTAAGAAAATTTGGATCCACTGCAAAAAATTTTGAAAGTCTCCTCTTTCAAATCAACTGCAGCCTAAAGTGTCGCATGAAAGCAGTTACAATTAACAGATCCTAATTGCTGTTTGGTAGCACTATTGCCAGAGATATAATAACAATCAACCCAAAATGCAAAGGTAACGTGCTGTAAGTTTCCCCAGAGACCATGCTTTCCAATCCAGCACACCATACATTATTCAATGTTCTAAATCAGGTTTTAATGTCAACTTTTCATTAACTTAATGGAAAGTATGTTACTGGGTTTTCCATATCTATTATAGTTTGTACTCAATTTTTGCTACAAATATGTCACAGTATGTACACTCAATTTAAGAAGCATTTTGACTGTTTGTTACTTGGACATTTAATGGATCTCCTCACCCTATGATTCTCATAATCCTCACACTAAGTTTGGGTATTCTTTGGTGATAGCATAACCGGGAGGGCAACATTTATACCTTTCAGGGAAGGTGCATCTAAGGCTGGGTCCAGCTCTTCTGAAGAAGCTTGATCAAACATTTGACAGGCATACGGCTTCAGTTTCTCCTGCGGTCCTTCTTCTGCTGCGGCTTTGGCTTGTGCCCATGTCAGTACGTTTAAACCTCCAACTGGATGAAGATATAAAAACTCAGCATTGTACTGAGGAACTTCCACTTAATATACTACTATAGGCTCTGGTCGGACGTTTGGAGTTTGGGTAAGGGGAGGTAGAGAGTCCCATCTATACTCCGCTCCATCTTTTCCCTGGTAGTATTGATCCTGTTGGTCATAGTGGACCTGACGATTAGAGCTACTCTGGTCAAGGTGGCCAAGGTGACCGCATTCAAGACTATTCACCCGTAGGGTCCGCATCCTTGGTTCTATTTAGGTGTTCCAGGCCAAAATATGATTGTTTGCGATTGGCATAACCTGATACAGGTCAATAGGTTGACTGGTGATGGTTGGCATAATTAGGCCCAGGTCAGTAGTTGGCTGTGTAAAATTATTATAAGCAAGTTCAGATTGGAAGTTAAACTTCTGGGGTAACTCAGCTAAGGGAGAGGCGCGTATTTTAATAATGCTGTTGGTTACCAGGCTGAGTCTGGTCAGGACGGGAGAATTCCCATAATATAAAGGACTGGCGTTGGCGGTGGTATCTTTCCGCTCTGTATTGGGCAAAGGTAAGTTAGCAGATAAACGGCGCAAAAAGTGGACAATTTTGTGCAGGGTACGTCATTCTCCAAAATCAAAGTTATGATGTTTCAAAAGCTCATGGTATAGCTTTACTGTGGAAGTCATGGCAATGCACAAATTGGATTTTAATAAAGTCCCTACCATGATTAGCACGTGGGCTTCCGCCATAAATTGGTCAGCAAATGCAGTAAGGGTCTCATTACGCTGGAATCAATGGTCAAGAATTCAACCTTCTGCTGTTACATCTTTGCGGTACCTCCAACAACTGCAGAAAGTATCCTTCACTTCTTTGTATGTAACAGAGCTGCTTGGGAGATAGCAGGTGACTTGGTCAGCACTCCTAACATTCAAGTCTGATAAAACCATTTAACTTTAGTATGATCTGAGTCTCCTTCTGCAACAAACTCAAAATGTTTATATAGCCATGATATTTCCATCACAATCAAGTGGAGGCGGCTTATCAATGTAAGTCTGTTCTACCACTCATAACTGTGAACCTTTGGAGCGTACTATTGAAATGGGTTGAGAACCATAAGCAGTATCTCAATGAGGAGCTAATCCAGACAGCCCAGCTTTGGACAGTCTGTCTGCTGATTCAGCGGTAGCATGTGTCCCTTTGGTAAGCAGTATGGCCATCACTTGGGGGAATTGGTTCTCCAGTACATAATCATCTCCAGAGCTGCCCTCCTGGGTGTAATAGCTCATGCTACCTGTGGTTTCAGCGAAAATCTCCTCATCTGGGTATACAATGTCATATTCCTCATAATACAATTCTCCCCAAGCAGCCCCTTGGCGCTCTTCCATTTCTTAATAAGGGGTCTGGGAGGTACCATCCAACTTCCGCTCTGCACAATGCAGTCATTCAGTAGTGTCATCTAGGCAATTAGTGAATTGCCTATTTTTTTGTTCAGAAATCCACATTTGATTATACATGTTGTCAAGCTGGTTCATTATGTCATTCCACTCCTGAAGGAGCTCATCCTGCTTCTTGAGCACCGCGTCTAAAGCAAGTTTAAGTTTCGCATACTTGGCTGGCACAGTATGCTGCAAGGATTTTAGGTCAAAGTAGGCTTATGCAACATGGCCATCAACTGGAGAATAACTTTTGGTGGTTGATCAATGGGCCCCCTGTAGTGAGCACCACTGACATAATTCTGGCGATATTCTTGCTATATGCTGGAACAGTTTGCGCAGGGTTGAGCTGACTGAGCAATCAGATGGACAATATGGATATTGCCTGTTCTTGGAACACACTTAATAAATATAATATAATATGAGGCAATTGCCCCAACGACATCTCATTATTTGAACTTAAAATTTTATAGCAGATACTCTCTGCTCTGCTCTCTCTTCCCTACTAACAATCCTCCTCCCTTCAATTGTCTCATATCACTGATATCAGCGACTTTGGTTAATACATCTTATTTGGCTTAGACTAATTGGTTCCGCCATATTTTATTGGCTCTGGCAGAGTATACTATATCAAAATTCTCTATCGCCTTAGCTTTAGGCGATCTACTTTTTATTTGTCTTATGTTAACATCACCAACTCGCCTTATATAAAGAAAATCCAATAGTTATCCTTCGACCCAATATCGTCTCATCCCAAGGTGGTTGAATATTTGTACTTTGCAATTTGGTGTTGGAAGATTTTAGCTAATCCACCATAGCTATTTAGGGCTTATTGTTCAGCCATATCAGAATCTTGACAGTCACTAGGGTGTTTTTAAGAAATATAAAATCTCTGTGCTTGCAATTATTAATAGATGATCACCAGAGAAGGTTACCTCAATAGAAATTATGAAAAGGATTAAGATCTCCCCTGATTTGCCTCACTAAATGGTACAGATTTACAGGACCTCAGAGTAAAATGTCTATTATGGCTACTTTTTGCTCCATATATGACTTGGAAAACTATCCTTGGTTACCTCTGCTCTAGCACTTGATAATCCTATCTATGACTAATGTTGAGGACCCAATTTCTTTGTTACTAAAATGCTGTATTAACTATGTTGAAGTATTGATATCCTTGTGGAGAATCATGTTTTTTGGACAAGTAAAAGTCTAATGTTGTATTTAGAGTAATTCGGGTTTCAATCTAAATGATATCAGCCAAAAGACCCTGGCCAATTCTTGGTAGAACCCTTTGAATTGGGGAAATACTTTTATTAATAATAATACTCGGCCAAAAAGCATGAGTTTGGGTAGCAGGGATATTCCAAATCATCAGCGGAACCAAGGGAGCCATTAAGAGGTCCCTCCTTGTCTTATAACTAATCTTGTTCAAGCTACACCACAAAGTCCAGCCCCTTCCATAGGGTCAGAGGGGGTCCAGCAAGGTATAAATATTTCCCGCCTTCTGAATGGAATAAATATATAAAATCCCTTCCTCAAGGGTTCAACTTCTCAGTTGTCACTTCCCCTATCTGCCCTTGCATTGAAGAGAGGCGAGTTTCAACCAATCTGAAAAGTTGAATCTAATTATTCTAAATTTGGATGTAGCTAAGAATTCTGGACTTCAAGCCTCAACATTTATATACTAGCATTAACTCATTAAGAGGGTTTGCTCCTTGACCACAATATTGCGAATAATAAAACCTATAAAAAATGATCTTTTATTTTAGTTGTAGTTTTTCCATTTATTATTCTAAAAGTGGTCATCAACCCCTACTATTTCCCACAGTAGAGAACCAATTTATCCTGCTCATAGTTGTTGTAATTAGGTGTGAAAAACGCACCAGAGACCAAAACAAACCCTGAATCACAACAATGTTCTCTTGGTGTTCAAAACTTTAAAGACAATAAAGGAGGGTGTCAAGGCCCATATCCTGTTATATAGAAACATATAATAAATCTGTTAAATTAAATACCACATCTAAGGCCCCTAAGTTCAGCTGTCAAAATATGTGGTTGATGGGGCATAAGTAATTCCCATATATTAACCAGACTAAAGTCAATACACCAAAAATTTTAAAATTTAATAACACTATAGTCCACGCAATTATTCCCCCTATAAGCCTATTGGAAATCTGATGAGTTGAAACCCCTTGATAAAACAAACCCTGACTTAAACAGTAATTATCAATACTGCATATGCTGAACCCACCTCAGTGCTGCTAGTCAAATTTACTGACAATCCTCATATTTGTGACCTATCACAGCTATAGCCTACATATGTCTAATTTTTATCAGTCTATTGATAATGTCTAATATTATTAGAGCCTTCATAATCTTTGGATTGAAACTTATCACACAATAGCTATTGTTGAAACTTTGATGGAAAGGCATTACCAGAAACCAGAGGAGGTAATTTGACAAATCATTTAAGGATTATGATGATATTTTATAAATTCCGCATGTGAATTCAGCAAAATTAAAGGATACATGCTTATTTTAAATATTGGGAATGCTTTCCAATTCCAAATTCAGTCCTATTGAAACAATAAACTAGAAGATTATTGAGTTGCTATTGAACTTAAGCAATTACTTGATTGATAATGTTATTAACCTCACAAAGCCCTTGGGAGTTGCACCTCTTGCTTGTTCACAAAAAACATGGTTTTATCACGTTATTATGATTTTCTGCAAGCTTGACTAGGTAAATAATAAGCACAACTACCTTCTGCATTATATTGACAAAACATTGCGTTTATTTCTTGAGCCCAATTTTATTGACTATGTGTTTTGCTAGTAGTTATTGAGAAAATTTAGCTATCTTCAGAAGGTTGAGCTAAGTGTAAGTTTATAACCAACAATGGACTGATAAATCATCTTAGGCATAGAGGGGCTCTGAAAATCCCTATTACTTTGCGACAAGCCAAGGATTGATTACTAGACGATCTAAAGATATTTTGTGTTTGGTCCTTCTTAGTGACATAATGGTATCTCAAAAACTTATTGATAGACATCCTTATAATCTCTAAAAAGTTTGAAATTGGTTAAGATAGGCTTTTCTTAAGAATAAGCCTTCAAAATTCTCACAACTCCAGCACAATATTGAGTTCCTTGGGCATAAGGTTAAAAGGCAATGGGTCTACCCTATCCCAGACATAGTAACTGCAATTGATGAAATGTTCCTATATTCTGAGAGACATTCAGGTGTTCCTTGAGATGGTGGATATTATAGAATTTATCTCATGTATTGCTGACCTTGCTGATTCCTTAGTATATCTGCTTCATAAATGGTCCTTTTTAGTGGAGGCCCTAAAAGTTCAAGGCTTAGTAATATTTAGGATTCTCTTAATCTAAAAGACTGTACTTATCCAACTTAGTCCAATAAACATTTCTTTTTATTTTGCTTGTGGCAGTAATGTGGCAGTGGGTTGCATACTAGCTCACCTAGATGATCAACAGGTAGACCATCCTGAGTATATTTATGGTAAGGACTTTCTCAATAGAAAAAGAGCTATAGCTACAAAACGAGAATGATTGACCATACTCCAAGCTATCATCTCTGACTTAATGGTATAAAACTTACTTTACTGCTATCACGGACCATGCCTTCCAAAATGGTTATATTAGATGAAAGAATATTGGGAGGCTGTCAAGATATATACTTGTTGAGTTTTTACTTATATATGAAGTCCAGCTCCTTTTAAGGCTATGTAAGTTTTTATA
Organism: Massospora cicadina; assembly: GCA_022478985.1. Lineage (NCBI taxonomy): Eukaryota > Fungi > Entomophthoromycota > Entomophthoromycetes > Entomophthorales > Entomophthoraceae > Massospora > Massospora cicadina. Next base: position 95,437 of record JAKSZP010000144.1, read on the forward strand.
GCTCCAGCAGAAATTTCTAGTATCTTTTGAGTCTCCTGGGGAAATCTCTTGGCGGAATAGTAGTTGTAAGGCAGTTAATGATAATTTAAACAAAGGAAAAAATCTGATATAGACTAGGCAAAAATGTATCAGAAACGAGAATATTTTATTAGAATTTGGGGTATTTAAATATAAAAAAGTCTGGATATAATAGAATATAACGATTTCTGAAATAAATCAGTGGAATGTAGAGGATTTCAGCAACCATGATTTTTCCAATTGATTTGGCAGTTTCAGATGATCTCTGAAAGGCAAGATTTTTATCAACTATTTTAGTGGATTTGAAATAGATTTGGGCTTTTGTTGCTCGCCTTGGAATTCATTGCTCATTGGAATTTTGGTAGCTTCTGTGGTTGAACTCCCTTGAGAAGTTTGGGAATTATCTGGTGTTTAAAATTCATCTGAACTCATGCGAATTCCATCATTTCCAACAATGCCCTCCTCAAGATCTTGTTAAGGAGGGACATAGCTTTAGTGGAATCAAGCGTGGACTAAATTTACTATGGAGCCTAATTTGATGGAGGCAATTGAGTACCCCATTCCTTGATAATAAATCACTCAATACAGTCCTGACCATAACATAATATGTTTATGCACCCAACACCCTGGCCAGTGGTGGTATAATCAGATCAGATCCCCTATATAATACTAAAAAAGAGCCAGTTTTTTGCGTTGCTTTGTTCCCCCTCTTATTTATTGATAATCCCAATAGATTTGGCAGCTAGAGCTTGTAATCAAACAACTCATCCACCAGCCTTCACATGGCGAGATCAGCGGTTTCCATAATGGAGGTTTTCAAAATGTGTTGTACACTTAAGGGTAAGTTTGGCTCTCAGCCATACAGAGCTCAAAAATGCAACATCTGGATATCTCAATGATAACTCACATGGTATGACAATAGAGTTACTAGAAGATATTTGTTTCACTAATAAGGATCAGATTGAGCCATTTTGAAGAGGATGGCAACTTATAGTTTCATTCGCTCATTCCACTGCTGTGTTGGTTGCAGGATGATATGGGGAAGTAAAGGAGGGATAAGTGCCCATCATCTAATTAAGGTCTACAATTACTTGGAATACAAAGTTGGTGCCATTATCAGATAACACCTTCAAGCTACTGTGGTGGGTGAAGACCTGTTTAGAAAGATGTAGTCGTACTAAAAGTAGGTGAGGTCACTGAGATGGCTTAATCTATATTTTGAATGATCAACCACCAGTTTGATATATCATTGGCTGTGCATCGCTGTAGGTAGCAGACTATCACTGTCAATTCTGATGGTAGCAAATGGGGCTATAGGGCCTATAACCTGGTATTGATACATCAGATTGGTGGATTTCTGGATAGCACAAGTAAGATAGGAATTGATGGCATCTTAAATAGACTCAATCATAACTTCCTATTAACATCGCTCCCAAAGCCTCTGGTTGGTTTTCCTTACGACGTCATGTCTTACAGTCAAATGGCCCTCCAGGACGTCTTCATTTTAGCTGACAGGCAGACAAAAGGCAATCAAGAGTCTCAATTTGTTATAAAGTAATCAATTCTCAATCCAGGTCTGCATGGCCATCTTTTTCAATTGTTGCTGAACTTCGGGAGCTCTTTAACCATTCCTCAAGTTTCCCAATATGTTCATAGTTCTATTCTGCCTTAGAGGCATAGAGCGTCAGTATGAGTAGTCATGACATTATATCATAATTCTGGTTTATCATTCTGGTGCAATGAACAATGGAAAAGACACAACTTTAAAATTGATTACCCAGCGTGACATCCATCCATCTAGCTCTTTCATTAATTGTAGCTATTTTGGGGAGGAATGGTCCATAATCACAGTAAAATGGTTCCCATATAGGAAGGGATTAAAATTTTTTATGTCAGGTAATACAACTAGGCACTCACACTTGGTAACACTATAATTAATAACCACCTAATTTAAGGCTATAGTGGAATATGTTATAGGATAGTCAACTTGAATTGCATTAAGTTGTGCTAGAATGTCCTCAACAGTCACATCACTAGTATAAGTGAAAAGGATGAATATTTTGTTGAACTCAGGATGTGCCAGTACAAGATCAGTCACAAGAGCTTTCTCAGGACATCAAAGACTTGTTGTTGAGTTGTCTTCCAATGGAACGGAACTTCCCTATAGAGCTGACATGTTACCAGTTCATCAACCTCAGCAAAGTGGGTTAGATTTTCAATAATAGCTTACCATTCAAAGGAAAAACAGAATATTGCTTAAGTTAAATGGTTGAGTCATCTTATCATTAGAAACCACTTTGTCTGGTAATGGTAAGATCCCTTCCCGGGGCTCTACAGCCAAGAAGTTCATTAAATGTTTAAAAACTGGTATTTGGTTGGTTTTAACATCAGCAACACAGAGAAGAGACGTTTAAACACTTCATCAAATGGGCGAGGTGTTGGTCAAAAGTGCGAGAGAACACAGTCACATTGTCAAGGGAGACTAGTACACAGGACATCTTCAAGTCCCCTAACAGGCCACCCATCACCCTTTGGAACGTAGCTGGGTGTTGAATAGCCCTTAAGGCATTAGCATAGGTTTAAAGAACCCATCACTTGCAATGAGAGTGCATTTCTCCTGATTCTCTGGTGCAAGCTTGATCTGCCAATAGTGACTAGAAAGATCCATCGCAGAGAATAATTGTGACTAGCCAGGAGTCAAATGGAATCATCAATCTGGGGCAGCGGATAACTGTCCTTTTGAGTAAGGGCATTCAACAGGTGGTAATTACTTACCACCTGATGCCCCTCATCTTTTTTAGTATGAGTAGCAATGGCAGGTCCCATGGACTGTGTGATGGATTAAAGAATTCTGGCGTCCAGGAGTTGCTCCAGCTCATTAATCACCCAGGCTTCCTTAATCTTAGAACTAGTAGGATCGAGACCAAATTAAAGGAGAGTCGCCCATAAACACTCTATGCTGCACCCCTTCATCATTCCAAAGTCTTCAGACCTTTTAAGAATATGCCAGTGTACTTATAATCAAAGTATTTGCTTGACACTGCTGCTCATAGGTGAGGGTATTACCTATCTTTATGTCTATTTGGGCGATGGTGATATCATTGTCAATCCCTAAATTGCATAGCTCTACACATCTGAAAATCGACTCAACTTGATGGATGGGTAGGCTTCATACATATTCAACAGGTTGGGGTTAGGAAATTTTTACAGTTAATGTTGAAGTTATATATCAAAATGGTTAGGGGCCTCCATAAAAAGTATCTAGCACCCTGGGTCAGGAAAGAGGCTTGCAATAGCTATATTAGAGCCCCCACAATTTTCCAATAAATGATCCAGAAGTAGGTTGCCTTGATTCCCATGTCCACCTTTATTTACGGTTTTGGGGGTATATCTAACCAGTTGTTTAAGTTTATGGACATCCTTTAAAGATCCTCAGAACTGTAGGTGAAAGTTTGGGGAGCATCTCCTGCGCCTCAACTGTAAAGTTCAACTTTTTTACAGAAAGGGCCAAAAAAGGCAACCATTTCCCTCGTCACCCAAGGAGATCTTGCACATGTGGTGGACTAACAGTGGGTGAACGCCTACCCTTTGAGGTTCCTCCTTCCCCGCCAAAATTTAACCCTTGAGTGAGATTCTAAAGCAATTGGGGAAGTGTGTGCTGAGGTTGTGGGGAGAAGAGGATGCCAGCCAAAGGGTAATGGTGAGAACGTCACCCCAGCGCCAATGTCAGGGTCCACCAAAGGGGTGAAGAAATTTTATCAAATTGGTGGTCCAACTCCAACAATAATTTCAGGTTATGCCAATAAGGCGAAAAATCTGAATAAATTGGTGGGACTGATCCAGTGAAATTGAATGTGGTAATCCATTTGATACATAATGGGACAGGAGCCCATGCCCTGGCCATGGGTGCTTCCATTCACCCTCCAAACAAAGTGATGCTGAGCCAAGAAAAATCAGGGTTGGAGGAAATGGTTATTGGTGAATTTAAGCGGGAGTTGGATGGCAAGCAGAAGGACGATTTGGCATTGAGTAAGTTGTGTGATTTTGTTTTGCCAAAATCAGTTGGATTCATAACTTCTTCATTTATAAATTTCAATTATTCCTCAAGCCCCTAGGCCTTAAGGCAACCGCCCCTCACTGGCAAGGTTGTCAGTCAATTCTTTACCTTTAGTTTTCTACTAAACAACCCTTTTTTAATCAAAAAATTACCTTTATTAAAGGTTAGAATTTGCCACCTCAGCAAACCTAAACCTTGTTTCCCAGTTTGCATCATAATTGTGCCCTATTGGATGTTCTCACCACGCTGCTCTTTTCCCTTTGTCAAATGGTGGTATCAAATGCGTGACTTATTGGTGATATCCCCATTTGCTGTGCTCTCTTTTTAAAAAGATGTACTAATGATGTAGTTGAACTTATCTCCACATTGTGCGAGGTTTCATGACCTCGACACCCAATCTATAGCTAGTAGTCCCATGGCAAATCCTGGCTTATCCATTGCGCCTGATGAGTCCCCAATTCTGAATCTTCTGGCCCCTCAGGGGCCATTATTTTGTTGTTTGTTAGGTTAATGGTTATGGCGGCTATCAGACGTCATTCTCCGTTTGCTTTCCTCCCACCTATATCTCAAGTCGCTCAGTTGGCAATTCCCTTGACATTCTGGTTTGTCTTGGGTGCTAACGCACCTTGACTGGCAGTCCAGTCTCAAATTTATTTGCAAGCTCTGTGACATAATTGACTAACCCATAGTGTCCGCCATTAATGCCCTTCTGTTTGCGTTGGGTAAAGTAGTGGTTTCCATTCCCCCATATGAACTTGCATTCAGTGCTCTTCCTCATTCTGTTCATTTGGTCAGCTTTCACAATTGTGCGTTGCTTCAGGTGGCAGTGGGAGAGTTTCTCACCATCTGTGTTGTACCAGAATACCAGACTCAGTTCCAGCCCACTCTTGGGGGGTAAGATTATCAGCTTTATCCATCAAGATGGCCATCCAGGTGCTTGATGCCCTCACTGAGCTTCAAGTGTAATTCTTAATTTCTCCCATGAGTTCCTCTACCATGACAGAATCTCAATGGGAATGTTGCCTTTTTGGACACAGTTGTAGGTGACACCCACCGTTGGGTGCAGTGTATCCTGCGTTCAGCCACCCAGGATAGAGTTTCAACTCCCCTGATCGCGCTGGTATCCTTGGTGTTGCAGGCGCTGGTGTCACAATTGGCTCAGTTGCTTCAATTATTTTCTCTGAGCATGGAAGCGTCCAATTTGGCTTCATTTGTAGAAGCTTTCTGTGGACAAGACCCTGCACTCAGCCTCCCACTGGACGTTGTCATGGCACTATTCCACGCTGCTTTGAATTAAGCGTCTGCTAACCATGCCGTTTGGGTCACACCAGTGGAGATGGTGAGCCAAATGTGCGTGAAGGCAACATCTATTGGTGCCACACTCTGTGGGGTGACCCCTAGGGTGGGAGCTCTTATACTTTTGTCAGCGTATCTGTGGTGGTCGCTCTGAGCCCCAGTCCTACCCACACTCCTGGAATAAATAGTAGTGAAATTTGACAAAAGTGCAGTTAGTTTGACTCTGATAATGGGTCCAAGGCTGCTTAGCTCCCATAGCGAGAACCTCCTGCAACTGAGAATATAATCATCGATCCATTGGCTCACCTGTTAGTGGATGCTCAGCGCAAGGAAATCATGAAGCATTACCCAGTTCTGGGTTCCAACTCCCCAACCAAACCAGTTTTTCCTCCCAACTTGATGATTATTACCACCCAGCCAGCAGAATTGCAGGTTCTTTCCAATAATCAAAAGATTTAATTTTTATTATCATTGGAATTCTGTTTGGGTTCACTGAGTGTCATTTGAGGCCTTGGTTAGCACGGGAGTGGCGGGAAACTTCATGAGTTTGATGCTGGAGCATCAGCTTTAGTTGGACTTGGATGTAGGGGCCTTTAGTGCTGGGTGCATCATCTGCTCCAATGTCGTCCTATATCGTGTTATGGCTGCTGGCCTTCTCAGTGCATCAGTTGGTTTCTATGATCAATTTGCGCCAGTTCCCGATCTGCTATTCCCAGTTATTCTGGGAAGTGGGCTAGTGGCGGCGTCATCAAGTGAAATCTAATTTAGACTCAAACATGATGTCTTTCATAAATACCCAGGTGGGAGGAGAGCTTTTCCTTATATACACTCTTACTATGGCACAGTGGCATAGCTCCATCATGACGTTTGATTCCCCTATAAACTTTCCCCTAATTTTCCCTTGGCGTTGGTGGCATATCAGAATAGTATTGATATGGAAAAATAAAAATCTTCTACCGCCACTATGAATACAATTTAGCGTTTCACTTGAAAGTAGCCTTGATCAATATCAACTGTCCACTGTATCCTTACACGGTGGAGGAGGACAAGGCGCTTGAAGTATGGTTGGATAATATGCTCAAGGTGGTGTGGGTACTTAAGCAAACATCCCCTATTGCCTATTATTTTTGCCCAGAAGGCTGATGGGACGCTGTGGCCCTGTTTTGACTATGGTCATTTAAATAATATTACGGCATATGATTCCTATCCCCTCCCCTTGAGCAGACAATCAGCCCTTCAATCGTGGAATCCTGGGTATTCTAGATTGACCTTGTAAATGCCTTTAACCAAATTTGAGTGGCTGAGGGCCAGGAATAGCTTACCACCATTTGGACTAGGAGAGGAATATTTCAGTTCTAGGTGAAGCATTTGGCCTGAAGAACGCTCCTGCCATATTCCAGAGGATGATAATGCTCTGGGGGACCTTAGGTTCACCTACGCAGTGTCATATAATGATGATATCCTTATCTATTTCCCCATGCTTGAGCAACATGAAAGAGACCTGAAGGAGCTGATGGTCGTTCTGCACAAGGAGGTACTTTATGTCAAGCCATCTAAGTGCAAGTTTTTCCATAAAGAAATACCTTCCTGGGTAATCTTTTATTGAAAAATGAATACGCCATACCCCCCAGAAAGCTCAAGGCCATCCTCAAATGGCCTATCCCCCATCCTAGATGCAGTTGCAGAGCTTCCTGGGCACCATAATCTTCTTGAAAAATAATTCTCCTGCCCTTTCGCAGCAGACTGCACCTCTGCATCTTTTGATTGGTAAAAGTGTGCCATTCTGGTAGTTGGAGGAGTGCCAGCTGGCGTTTGAGGCTATCAAGCAGGTGTTTTTGTCTCCTCCAGTTAATAAGCATGCTAACACCACCAAGCCATTTATTATAGCATGTGAAAACTCATCTGCTGCGGTGGGAGAAGTTCTGTTCCAGTAAAATGATGGGATGGAACACCCAGTGGCTTGTCTTTCTTGCAAGTTTGTTTCTTCTGAAAAGCTGGGCTTTTAAGATAAGGAGTTGCCGCTATAGTGTGGGCTCTGACCCACTGAAGCACCTTCTGCAAGGCGCTCAGCATGAGTTAACTGTGTGGATGGATTAACAAACCCTATAGTGCTTTTGTAAGCCTCAGAAGCTGGCGCACCAAAAAGTGCAAACTTATTGCAACCTATTTTGCTTCAATTTTAAGTATGGATTCGTTAAGGGAATGTAGAATGTTTCCTGACTTTCTGAGTTGCAATCCTGCGCTGTATCCGGCGAAGGTGGACAAGCATTTACTAATCATAGTTATCCTGCCAGCCCAAAATTTTAGCTATTGCTTCTCCCACAATTTTGGTGGAATATTTGGGTCTGGATGCGCCCATGGATTGAGGTTCTTAACATACCCAGATGGCTTGTGAAAAGGGTCTGGAGTTATTGGATCAGTTGGCACTTCCAACGCACAAGTGGTTCCTTTATTACTTGATGGAAAGCACATTCAGTTTGAGTCATACCAGTGGGTGCCGCCCCTTCTCTACAACAAAGTTATCTGGGTTCACCATGACCCTCCTGAAGTGGGACACCCAGGCAATAAAAAAAATTAATCAAGTTAAGTGGACATACAACTTACCAGGCCTGTCCAAGGATATTCCAGCATGAGTTGCAAATTGTGTGATGTGTGCATGGGCCAAGTCGGAGTTTCAGGTTTAAATAGACTCCTTTAATCCCTGCAGCAGGCGGAGGGTCCATGGACTTTGGTGTCCGTTGACTTTATTGTTGTTGAAATTTTACAACTTTGTGATCAATCACTCTCAGTACTTAGCACTAACTTTACCCGAAGGGTTGCTCGCCTAGGTCCCAATTCTATTGCACAAGTTCTTAATAAATGCGTTGATTATTGTTAATATTTATTAATGACCAGTCTGGGTAGTAATTTTCGGCGATTATCACTCAAATTAAGTTTTCTTAAATCCACGTTGAGTAAAATGTCCACACTAAACTGGTGCACATATTATTCTGTATGAATGTCTTTCTAAAATGGCAGAGAACTCTTCCTTCCTCTCTTCTTCCTCTGATAGGTAAGTCTTCCCTATTCTCTTCTCACAGAGCCTGGTGTAGATCTTGATAGCCAACTAATTTAGACAAAGAATATCCTGTCCTTAAACTTTTACTTTAAGAGCCAACTATACAATCAATGTATAAAAGTCCAAATAACAAATGTGATTGCTATTTTTAGCTTTATTTGACTGAAAACGAGGGTATTTATAGGGAATTTGGCACTATCCCTTTTTGGCGCCTTACTTGAGGAGATGGCATACATTGTATTTTGTCCCTTCTTGGGTACCACTCTCATAATCTTCCTTCATTAAGTTAATCAATTTTTGTCTCCTTATAGCCCCTGTAAACAATAAATGCTTCCCCACATTCATTAATTAACCAGAAGTTGTTTTAGAATCTTCATCAGCACTACATAACTTCAAAAACCCTTCCCATCTATTGGCGATTAACCCCAGTTAACTTACATGAAATAACTAAATTATCAAAAAAAACTGACAACTTAATTACTCACTAAATGTTGAGGATCATACAATGAGAATGAATAAATAAATCTGACATATCAATATGATGGATCCACTATGGCAAACACCTAGTAATTGTTAGAATGATTCTAGTAAACAAGCGTTATCATCCAAAATTGATAACTCCCTTATCCACTAGTGGGACGGATCCCCTTATTTATATATGCGCCAATTGTAATCTAAGTATATGGGTAATTATAGCATATTAAAAATTACAACGTATCCCCTGCTTTCCTAGATTACCCAGAAGAAGATAAGAATTTAGGGAAATGATGCCGCCTCAGACCATGTAAATCATACTTCAAAATAGTTTCAGTGGATTGTGGCTCTTTCCACACTCAATGCTACTCTTGCCAACCTTTGGAATGTTGGAATTTAGATTATGGTATTGCTTGCAGTTGATTTTTTCAGCTAAATTTCCAACAAATACTTTCAGGAGAAAAACGATTTTCTACTTCAGGGATAAATCATTACTAGGGGGTTAATTGACCAGCTATAGTAAAATAATGAATTATAGTAACTAAAAAGTGTTGATGTTTTTACTAATTATATTAGTCATTGCGAGGGGTAAGAAAAACAAACTCTCTTAATAAGTTATTACTTCATACTTAAATGTTGAGTCTTAAAGTTCAGATTGCTTATTAAAGTTCAATTTAGGGAACATGGGGATTTGACCTATTGAGCTCTCAAATCTCGCCTTGCTTTAATGGAAGAACTAATGGAGGGTCAATAGTAGGTAGGAGTAATTCCGTGAGGTAAAGTTTTGATGTATTTGAGCAAACCACAGCGCGAGAAAATATTTGCACCTTTTGGGACCCCTCCCCACCCTATAAAAGGGGCAAGTCTCCGCGGTGTGGTTTGAACTAGATTAGTTGTAAAATAGGGAGGGATCTCTGTAAGGCTCCCTTGATTCCGCCAATGATTTGGAATATCTAGATACCCAAACTTGAGCCATTTAGCTGAGTAATATTATTAATGAAAGTATTGCCCCAACTCAAATGGTTACACTGAGAAAAGGCTAGGGTCTTTTTTCCAATTTTATTGTCATTTTTGTCCAAAATGCTCTTCTCACAATACTGGACTTACAATAGTCTGACAGGCAATGCAGACCCTCTTCCTTGCTTCTACCTTGCTGCCACCTCTCCCAAGTGAAGTTCCCACAACATCTTGTTATGCCAGCTCCATATCATTCAAGGTTTCTGAGAGATGAACTGGTCAACCTGTACAAACCCTAGGATGGGTTCTTAAAGACTCTTCATTATTCAACCTGTATCAACCCCAGGATGGGTTCCCAACATCACTTCGTTGTTCAACCTGTACCAATTCAAGGATGGGTTCCCATTGAAACCTCATCTCTCAAACTGCATCAACACCAGGACAGTGTCACAATGGCTCCTAGCCATTCAAGCGCTCTGGGACTACTCACAGAGGACCCAGTTTCAAACCAAGCTGGTCCTCCCAATACAATTTAAAGGGACTCTTTTCAGAGGATCTAGATTCAGTCTTGTCTGATCCTGCCAACAACTTATTCTTCTTAAACACCTTGGGACTTCTTCCTGGCAGACCCAGTTACAACCCAGGCTGGCCCTGCCAACCATTAGGACTCTTTCCTATTGTAATCTTCCCCTTCCTCCTCACTTGGTAGGTGAGAAACCTGCCAGATGCTTTTTCTGTGTTCAAAACAAAAATGATATTTTTAATTTTTTTATCCTTTTTTGTCTTTTTATATATATTTCTCAGTGATTTTTATCTTTTATTTTTTTTTCTTTCTCATTATTCTTATATTTTATTTTACAATTTATAGTTTTTCTCTGCCATTATCTGATGACTCAAACATTTAGATTGATTCCACTGATAGATCTGTAAGCAATCCCCTAATCACACAGATTAATTTGGTGACATTTTCTCTAGCCATATTCGGCTGAATGGAATTATATTTCTTGGCATTTCTTGCCTCTCTCATTGATTAACTAATATAAGATTGATCAACTTTATCCACTTTCTCTGGATTAATAGCCTTTTCATTTTGATCTCGTTTAGTGCCTCAGAACTTTTCATAGCAGACCCTGTTGCATCCTGAGCTGGTCCTGCCAACCTTTTTATTCCAAGTAACACTTGGCGAAACAGGTTCTCTTGAAATACTAGATATTTCTGCATCTAGACTGCAAGTCCTTTCCCCAAATTTTGCTCAGTTTCTTCCTCCTTCTGAGGAAGCACAACATTTACAAATTGTCATGATTTTGTCTCCCAATTTTGAACTGAAAATGTCTCATTACTCCACTTTTAAATAATAGTTAATTATCATTCTTATTTAATTCATCAGGTTTTTCCCCCTTACAACCTGATTCTGCTGATCTACAACTTTTTATGATCACTGTAACGCCATCTTCTAGTTCAGCCATAGCTTGATCATCCTCAGCTGTTTTATCTCGTAAAATTAATTATGCACATCAAAAGATGCTCCCAACATCTTAAGATGATCTATCATCTGATAGGTGGAAGTTTGTTGTACCAGCGTCAACGCCATAGTAAAATGCAAGTTTTGATAGGGACAAAGCGCCACTTGCATTGCATTCCTTGTAATAAAATCTTTGAACATTTTTGCCCCATCCAGGATCTGAAACTCCTGGTAAAAACAATTTATTGAAAGCAGCCATAGTTTCATCCTTTCTGAACTGCATGTTCATAAGCTCTTGTTTTTGGTTAGCCATTCTGGTAGGGCTCTGAACTCCAGCATAATCGCTACTTTGCTTCAGAGTATGACCAATTGTACCCATTCAGGTGAGGCAATACCAGATTCTGACAATTGGTGGCAGAACAATTCATAGGAGTTACCGTTTTTGGAGGTTCACATACCCAACAATTGTCATCTCAAAAAGATGGAAAAAAGCCAGTACATTGTCCCAGTGAGATGCGGGAAATTTTTGGCGTATTTCTAAATTATTCTGCATCTTTATTGGAATAATCCCCTGGCCAAAAACCTGAATAATTAGTGTAGCCTCAGGAGTAATTTTTACATAACAGTGAATTCCTCAGGCACCTTTTTTGATGGGGTACCTTCCTGACTAAAATTTTGACTGCAGTAATGTCAGCTTTAATTGCCATCACATGAGCACAATCATATATGTGATTCTTTAATTAATTGATATGCTTCCACATGGCCATGTCTTCTTGAAATTGGTGCAAACGTTTATTGTCTGATTCCTATTCATTCTACAGATATAAAATGTACCTGACTAATAATTCCTCCCCTTTTTCTTCAAGGAGGCTACTTTCCCACAGATGTTATAGCCTATTCCAAATTTCTCAACCTCTTCTTTGGCTTTTATCACCTGTTCCTCTAAAGTATCAAGGTCAGCCTGTGCCACTGAGCCTAACACGTTCTTCTTGAAGGTCTTTAACTCAATACAGATTTTCTTAATTTCACTCATACTGATAACTCTTCTTAACAATTCTGACTTCTTTTTTATTATTTTTTAATTTTTTTAATATTTTTTAAAACTTAACTACCCCTGTAGTGAGCACCAATGTTAAAATTTAGGAACATTGTGCTCATTCATTTCAGTAATTAGCACCAACTGTAACCTTCTATGATGCTTTCCTAGGCTATCACTTCTATTGCATAATTTTTTTAGATGCGTTGATTATTATTTTTATTACTGAACAAACTTGGTAAGAATAGTATGACGATTATTACTCAAATTAAGTTTTTAAAATTACGTTGAGTAAAACGTCCAAGGCTAAACTGGTGCTTGTCCTTCTTCACTTTGAAGATACTTCTGAAATGGCAGAGAACTCTTCCTTCCTCTCTTCTTCCTCTGATAGGTAAGTCTTCCCTATTCTCTTCTCACAGAGCCTGGTGTAGATCTTGATAGCCAACTAATTTAGACAAAGAATATCCTGTCCTTAAACTTTTACTTTAAGAGCCAACTATACAAACAATGTATAAAATTACAAACAACAAATGTGATTGTTGAATTTGTCTTTATTTGAGTGAAAATGAGAATTTTTATAAGAAATTTGGCATCAATCCCTGTTGGCGCCTTACTTGAGGAGATGAAATACATTGTCATTTGATTGTCCCTTCTTGGGTACAACTCTCATAATCTTACTTCAACGAGTCAATCAATTTTCGTCGCCTTATAGACCCTGAAAACAATATATGCTTCCTCACATTCATTATTTAACCAGAAGAAGTTTTAAAAAACTTTTTTGGCACCTCATAACTTCATGAACCCTTCCCATCAATCAGCTAATAACAACAATTGATTTGAATGAAATAGCTAAATATCATTATAAAATTGACAACTTATCGCTCACTAATTATCAGGGATCATCCCTGATGAGTATTAAGCAATCTGGCATATCAATCCATTGAGATAAACATGCCAAATCGCCTAATAATTATTATAATGATTCCATCAAACAATAGTTATCATCCAAAAATGATATCTCCCATATCCACTAGTGGGATGAATCCACTAGTAAATATGCGCCTATTTTAATCTAAGTATCTGGATAATATTGTCATGTCAAAATTCCAACAAATGCCAAGCTTCTCAGCTCCAATGTGTTTACCACCATTATGGTGGTAGTGGATCAAAACTAAATTTGGTATTTTCATTACATGTTCTTCTGTCATTACCTCTGAGGAAATAGCCAAGTTCTTTGTGCTCCTTTTATTCTCATTGTTTGGGTTGCTGCAAGAGATCATACGTGCTTTTGGACACCAGTCTTGGCGCAATTTTGGAATGAACTCCTACCAATATTGAATTTTACTCCATTTTGGTCAACAGTATACCTTTTCAGTCAGAAGGCCAAAAAGAGCGGGTAAATAAAGTTATTGATCAGTACCTTTTGGTTTTACTCCTTGGCTGTCTAAGACACCTGGGCGGATGAACTTCTCATTCTCAGTTTGCATATAACAACAGAATGCATGAATCAACAGGCTTATCACATTATGATGCAACACTGGGGTACAGCTCTTCATTCTTAGTGGGGCCATATCTTTGTCCTGTGATACCAACCGCAGCTGACCACGTTCAACATATTTTCAGCACCCAGTCATTGGTTTGGGAGCACCAAACCAAGGCTATCAGGAACTATAATCATGTTGTGGACCAGAAATGTCTCCCAGTGCATGATATTATGGTGGGATCGCACGTCATGCTGGATATGCGCCACTTGCATATGCAAGTGCCTTCCCACAAAATTTGTGGGCAAAGCTTTGGGCCCCATCTGGTGGTGGCGGACCTTTGCAATAGGAAGTTTACCTGAAGCTTTCAGCCCACTTGAAGTGACACCCCATGTTCCAGGAATCACAGTTGTCCCCCTTTAAGGGGGTGATTCTGTTGAAACCTGAACCAACCATGAGTGAATGGTTGGAAAAGGCTGAGGTTGACGCCATCTTGGCTTCCTGGTGATCGCGCCATTTGTTCAATACCAGTGGTTTAAAAAGATTCTCATCCTACAAAATCATTTGGGTCAGTGCTAGAGACTGCGCCAATTGTTCCAAACTGGTTAAAGCCTTCCACACATCCCACCATGATGCTCCACAGCCCCCAGAAAATCGCCACACTGATATCTATAAAGCTCAAAAAGCTCACAAAAATGTCATCCTGGCCCAGCTCCCCAGTGGCGGTTCTCCCCCTCTTCAAAGAGGAAAGGATAATGTAAGTCTGGGGTAGCGTCCCCTGAGCCTTGACTATGAGGCGTTATCTTTTTTCACAAAAAAGAGCCCAAAAAGGCGGCCATCCCCCTCATCACCTAGGGAAATCTCGCCCATGTGTTGGACAAACAGTGGGCCTCAGCCTATTTTTTGAGAGTTCCTCCTTCTTCGCCATATTTACCCACTAGCAAGCTTTTTAAGTGAATCAAGGTAGTGTGTTCTGAGTTGTAGGGGGAAGAGGATGCCAACCAAAGATAATAATTAGCACGTTGCTCCAGCACCAATGTCAGGGTCTGCTGAAGGGGCGAGTAATCAAAATTAAATTGGGGGTCCAACTTCAACAATAATTTTGGGTTTTGTCAATAAGGCGAAAAATATGGATAAAATTGGTGGGACCAAACCCAGTGAATTTAAATGTGGTAAATCCATTTGATACACAATGGGACAGGGGCCCATGCCCTGGCCATGGGCACTTCTAGTCGCCCACAGAACAAAGTGACGTTGAGCCAAGCAAAATCAGGGTTGGAGGAAATGGCTATTGGTGAAATTCAAGCGGAATTTGGATGGCAAGCAGAAGGATGATTTGGAATTAAGTTAGTTTGTGATTTTGTTTTGCCAAAATTAGTTGGATTCATAACTTCTTCATTTATACATTTTCAATTATTCCTCAAGCCCCTAGGCCTTAAAGCAACCGACCCTCACTGGCAAGGTTGTCAGTCAATTCTTTACCTTTAGTTTTCTACTAAACAACCCTTTTTTAACCAAAAAAATTACTTTTACTAATTTTTTCATAATTCACCGCCTCAACAACCTAAACAATGTTTCCCATGTTGCAACACAATTGGGCACTAGTGACCGTTATCAGCACTGCTCCCCACCTTTGTCAAATGGGGGTATTTATGTGTGACTTAATGGATATATCTCCATTTTCCAGAGCTCTCTGGCAAAAAGATATGACAATAATGTTTAGAAAATTTTATCTCACTATTGATGAGAGGTTATATGACCTTTCCACCCAATCTTTCACTAGTGGTCCCATAGCAAATCCTGGACCCTCCATTGTTCCTGATGAGTCCCCCATTTCCAAATCTTCTGCCCCCAGGGTCATTATTTGCTTGTCTATCAGGTTAATGGTTACGTTGGCCACCAGCTGTCAATCTCTGTTTGCTTCCCTCCCGCCTATATATCAAGCCACTTAGATTGCAGAGCCCTTGGCATTCTAGTTTGTCTTCTGGGTGCTCACGCACCACGACTAAAAGTCCAGTCTCAACTTTATCTTCCAGTTCCATGACAGTATGGAGGCAGTTTAGTTTTTGGTCCAACGACTTGATACTCCAACTGATCAAGGAAGTCTGGTTGCTTCATTAGGCAGCTCTAGATTTCTTTCTCTCTCTTTAGTGGCATGTTTAATCACTAAAGGGATGCAATATCCCAGAATAGAGAAATAAAAATCCTTATAACTAATTTTGGTGTCAATAAGATAAGTAATCAAGCGTTTATTAAAAGGTCATAACTTTCATTCTCTAGAACAACTTTGGGGCCATTACAGCTAAAAAATTAAACTGGAGTGGCAGGGAGGAATAATCACTCAGGGATTGGGTCTGCAGCGAGCCCACAATTCCATAATCCAAATTGTGGTTTTATCTGGCACAACTTTTATCCTCTTCACCAGTTAAAAAGATATGATGTTAACCGGTGATCTGGTATTGACTATGGCCAGAATTTTTAATTTATAAAAATTACTTTGAGATGGGTAACCTCAATACCAAAATGGAGAATTGAGTATATAGAATTATCCTGTCAGAAGAGGTCCAGGAGGAGTAGAGTAAGAGGAATGTATATATTTCTTTGTATTATATTATGCGACATCCACCTTGTCAGGTGGGGGTAGGACTTAGCATTATTTGGGAACAACAGCAGATGTGACCTGAGGCTCAGGTTCGTCAGCAGAGGGTGCCTCATACCCTAATCTGACTCTGCCTTCTCGTCTCATCAGCCTTTTTATTAAACAGGTAGCCTCCTGATGTCCAAAGAATCCGCAATAGGAGCAAGAGGTTTGTGAAGTTTTAGTCTCTTGAGTTGTCCTATTGCATGAATGTGGGCCAGGTCCCCTTGTTAGTTGTTTGACGCACCTCCTGCTCAAACAACTTCACGATAGATTATTTAGTAACAAGTATGGATTCTTATAGCTTGTTTACATTCTGGAAATGTGGTAAAAAGTTGCGCTATGTTAAAATGCGGAGAGGATTGAGCAATGGCATCGTCCAAGCTAACCAATTTACAGGATGCAAGGGCCTAAGCTTCATACTAAAACGCTCATCAAATTGATTTTTGTTTTTCCACATTTAGGGTGGATTTACATGAACGTATATTACAATTAGACAGAGATATTTAAACACCAAATTCTTTGATAAGGGCGCCCCTTACCTCCGCCCCAGTAGAACACTGTTTGAAATATGGAATCATGATCTCTTGGGTATTACTAAGACAGGTCGCAAGTGCTGGCCTTCTGATAAAACATAGTACGTTCTATCATATTTTCATATATATGGAGATAAGACTGTATGAGTTCAGTTCCTTTTATGTCCTTTTCTTTAAAGGTGGTTTAAAGTACCCAACAGGTTGGGGAGAGCATGGATAGCTAGAGGAGGGGACCAGAAAACTCAGTTGACACCATGGTTCCTAGCTCAGTTTGAAGTACGCTTATTAGACTGACAGAGGAAGTCATTCATATCATCCCAAATGTTGATGTAGTAGATGTTGACATGAATGAGTAAAGTTTTTGTATCAAAGAGACGTCAGAGGTTTTCAACCTTGGCATCCTGGCTTGCTACTTGGTCATACATAGAAATTACTCTGCTGTACAATGAGATCATAGTGGGTTCTTCATTGAAAAACCCCCTTCCATGCTCATCCATACTCCTCAAGCCACCTTAAGCAAATTTTGTTCAAAGGCGCTATTTTGTGCTTTGTGGTTTCCATCAAAAAATAGTTCACTAGGCAAGTGCATATTCTCCTCCATATGTGTAGGTCTGCGATTACTTGGCTTGTTCATATGAAGGTATTTTTTCACCAGGTAGCCTCAGAAAACACTTGGCATAAAGCACCGATGTTGAGTTTTACTTAAAATCGAAGGCTGGCTCCTTTAAAGGCTATGAAACTACTGGTTCATAGCTCCAGAGGAATCTCCTAGTAGACTTTTTATGTCTATAGGGCAACCTCTTGGCGGAATAGTTGCTTTCAAGGCAAATTTTCTATAATATAAACATATGAATCTCTGATAAAAACTAGACAAGAATTATATTAGAAACAAGCTTAGTTTATTTAGAATATGGATATTTATAAATTTAGTCAAAGTCTAGGTTCAAGTAAGGTATGGCAAATTCTGGAATAAAGCAGTGTAATGTGAAGAATATTTGGTGGCAACAATATTTACCAATCAATTTGGCAGATTCAGACAATCTCTGAAGGATTATATCTTTATGACTATTGCAGTGGATTCAGAAGGGATTCAGTATTTAGGTTGCTCACCTTGGAATTCATCACTCATTGACTTTTTTGTAGCTTCTTCAGCGGCGGAACTCCCTTGAGAGGTTTATAAAAGTATCTGGCGTTAAAACTCCATCCAAACTCCTTATATATCTCATCATTTCCAACAGCACTACAACTGAAAATTTATGACTTTATGACAGGCCATTGCACTGGGATCACTCATAAAAATGTGTATAAATATTGTGCATGCCATTATTATATGAGTTGATTCATTTGGAATCCTGTCTGTATCATTTTGGTTAGTTAGCCCAGATGATGGTAACTAGAGACACCAGAGACCAGGGATGAATTGCAAACCATGATGAAGGGTACTCAGATTAAGTAAAGGATGCGTTATAGGATAGTCAATTGGAATTGGTTACCCTGTATATAACAATTTTCCCAATCCAAAATAACTATCAAAGGGCATTCTAGTGTCAACTATGATTCCATTAAGAAAACATGAATGTCTAAATGATTTTCTACTGGGATTATATTCTAGAATCTATTCATCAGGTGTTTGCTAGATATAATATTATCTCTCTAGTGAGAATATTGGAGCATCAATTCTACCATCAGATTCCCCTCCTAAATTACCTAAAAGCAATCTTAATATTAAAAAAAAATTTATACACTATATGTGCTATCTACAATGAAACTGATTTAGGCAAAGAGTTAGCACAAAAATTAGTCCCTTTTATGGGCTTAAAGGTGGTTATGGCAAGTATAAATGTCCCACCTTATTGCCTAAGATTAGCTAAATCTTTACTTTACAATGTCAACTACCTTTCTTTTAATTGTCTAGAGCCCAAGTCTTGATGAGATAAACTTATTTTACCTACAACTGATTGGTCACAGCCAAAGGAGTTTCAAAATAGTGCAAATCTTGTTTGATATGCTGACTATTCCAAAAAAATAGCCCATTTTGCCATTTTACATATTGGTAATCTGAACCTTGAATGTATGTTTCTATATCTAAAATCCATTCGGAAATAAACTAATATGATTGGAATTCTTTGCTAGGATTGGTGGATCAACACAATAAGCTGATACCCATATTCAAGCATCTCTATGTACCCAAAGTTATTCATTATCTGTAATATGGTGTACCAATTGGAAGAAGCGAGATGTAACAACATTTCACTTCTGACACCCCCTCACTCACATGAGACATGCAGAAATCTTTGACAAGAGTTTTTGCATAACATTATTATTTATTTATAACAAAATCCTTTGGATATACTAATATAATTAGAAAGTACAAACATCTCATTATTATGTAATAAATATAGTTTATCCCTGATTCTAATTACATGATATTAAACTTCTAATAAGAGTTATGTAGCGAACTTAGGACAGCTTTGGCCTCCTCTCTTAGGCTTATGCGATTTACTATGCTTACTTTACCTGTCATATCTTGGGATTTTGGGTTATCACCAAGAGAAAAACCTAACTAGCAAAATCTCTGCAATTTTGGAAGCATGATTAAAACTTTGAAAAACTTTCTAGGTCCCTAATACAAACGTTGGGTGGTGACTTCTGTGGCGCCTTTTAGAATGTCAGAAACAATGTAGTATGCCCTCAGCCACTGTCCTTCATGGACATAAATATCCTTCTTGCCAATGTCCACCTTGATTGGATACTAAGGCTATCTCTGTCCCTATCGCCACTGTTAAGGCTACAGTTTTATTCATATTTTATTCTATTTTTATAACATCTTTACACTAAACCCTGCTTTCTAAAAATTAATAGAATCTACTTTACAAGTAGTGCAGGAGCTAATTCCCTGTTTATTACTAAAAAAACACTTCACTGCTCCTTGTCATCCTATGATGAATGGGAAGCTGAAAAAGAAAATGGTAATCTTTTATATACTCTCTGGAAAATGCCAGATACCAATTAATCTAATGGATCACTACATACCTTCTCCTAAAGATCATAATCTATAAGCTTTCATTGGTATATAAAAATGTCTCCTATAAGCCCCTTATAAGATTTAACTTCAACTACCCAGTAGCATGCAGCCACTGCTAGATACCTCATCCCTCAGAGATGTTTAGTTGACTATGAGGGCTTATATAGAGAAATTAAGATGCAAGAGCTTTGCACAGAAGGAATCATCTTAACTAACTCAAAGATATCCATGCAGTTAATTTCTTAAGAGCACACACTTCCCATATTAGAGAACAGATATCTCATTTTTAATTCATCACCACCGCCTTTGTGGACGACCAAACAAACTTGACACTTCCTGGTCAGTCCCATATCACATCTCTTACAAAGCAGAGTCCAAATATCACATTGCCTATGTAGTCCAGGGTACCATAGTTTTAATGAAATGATATTCTGTCCATAGATCCTTATAAATTGAGCTTTTAATTTTTGGTGGTTTCATACAGATGATTTGACCTTCTGAACCTCATAAAATTGCAATTTGTTTATTTTTTAAAGTTATTGATTTTAGGCTCTTGATCAACCCTACAATGTGTAAGTTTTTAGGCTTCCACGCCAAAAATATCTAATAATTTTATATTATGTCAGTCTATATTATAATCACTTAGACACCATTCAAACCTTTCCAAGCTTTAATCTTCAATATATGAACACCTAATATTCTAATAACTGACTGATTTTGCACATATTATTAAAATCTACATTTGCTATAAATTTAGAGTTTATTATCTAAGAGGGTTGCTCCCACAAATGAAGCCCTTATACTGTTGCATAATTTGACAATATAATATGCCACTGAGTTGTCTACCATACCCAAGACAACTTAGGCTGCTTTTAGCATGCTGTGGCCCCACACTTCAACTGTTGGTTGAATAAAAACTGAGATGTCAGTAAGGGCAGACTTCCATTTAGAGCATTCTCCTTTGGTCCACATAGGTGACTAGAGGTGAGGTAAATCCTGCTGCCACACTGTACCTTACCTTTAAGTTACTAGAAAAGTGGCAGACCCGCATTTCAAGTAGATTTTTTTAAACAAAATCAGTAACTTTTTTGTTTACAATCAATCAACGTGAACCTCTTGAAGCTTAGGGCTATATTTTTCAAGTAAAGTTCAGATTTGGGAAAAGCATTATTATGGTAGTCAATAGAGTTCATGGTAAATATCTTTAAGTTTATGTCCCCCTACAACATGATCTTGTGAGGGTACTATCAAATATCAGTGTATCCCCCCATTAGGTTGGGACCATATAGTGCTAAAAAAAGAGTGGGTACTATCAAAGATTGTAATGGTAAGCAGATTGACACCCAGTTGATGTTATAAACGGTGAATGAATTAAACACATTCCTTTAAGATTAGGTCATGGTAAATCATCTGTTTCACCACATAGTGAATTACTGATGTTTCAAATGGGAAAAATATAATGTGAAGTTGAAGATGTTATGATGGACAGATCAACCTAATTCACTTATTAATTAATTGAGTGAAACATTTTCTTAAATTTCACCACCCCATATGATTGTCCAAGTACATTGAGGCCAATATTATCCTTATGTAGGGACAATAAGGTCCATTGTTTGCCATTATATCAGATGATAGTGTAAGTCCTGGAGACCAACCCCTGAAACTGGATAGGGAGCAACACCCCTTTCGGACAAAAAGAGATCACAAGGGCCAAGTGGACCCTCTGTCACAACTGAGCGACTTAGCCCACGTGATAGATGAGTGCTGGGTGACTTAACTCCACCCCCAAGGATACCCCATTCCCACCTCTTCCCCCCTCCTCAACCCTGGTAAAATTTAATACAAGTAGTCTGCAGAGAGATTGCGCACACCAGGGGCCTTGGACAGGCCCCTGGGACCCCCCACTCCCAGGCAAACTATGTCAAAATTTAGGGGAAACAGCATTTACCAACGTTGGAGCCTGGCCTGCATTTCAGTATGGGGGAGCTGGTCTGGACTGGCTGGCACCAGAAATCAAATCAGGGCATGACTTGGATCTCAAACCAAGTACCAAACAACTCAGACCAGTTTCCCCAATGCATCATAACAGATCATGAAAGTTCAGATCATGAAATTAGTCCAATTTAGAGTTCATCTTGAGTCTCAAACAACTCAACCCAATGGACCCTACCTCCTGGGATGAATCTGGATAATTCAAATCATGAAAACAGGCCAACTCGGATGACCAGATCTGGATCAGTAGCATTTACTTGGTTTGGGCCCAATAATGTGGAAAAATTTGCAAAAGTTTTATTTTTTGATATTTGCCAAAATCTCAAGCATCGCCCCACCCCCCTCCATGCCATCCAACCAAATCTCATTGCCAAACCCCAATCACCCAATCCCATGGTACCTTACCTATGCGATTTAGCCAGTACTTAAGGCAACTGCCCTACCCAGGGGCAGTTGTCAGTTCAGTCTTTAATCTTCCACACTTTATGCTTAATAAAGTTTGAATTCCCCATACAGCTTGCCATGGCCTCCATATGCCTTACTTTTTTACTAAAATTCCCCCGATTGATCCAACAAAGAATGCCATCAGCTAAAGTTCACATACCAATGTTTGCTGACTGGATCATTTGGTTGCTTGACCCCGCCATGCAGTGGCAGATCATAAACGTGATAATCTGCCTCACCCCTGATGATGAACCCGCTATTTTCGTTCATTACTGCACATTCATTTAATAAGAACCCACCCATCTGTTCTACTGCCAATTTTTCTAAAACCACTCAACAGTTGGAGCAGCACCAGAGCAGTCCTGTCCTGCCGCTTGTGGACTCAGGGTCCACAACTGAGTCAGCTGCTGATGGCTTGGCCTGCCTGTAGGACCTGGAGCGCCCCATCCAGGGGAAGCTTGGTCTTAACCCCCTTCAGGGGTCACATTCCACCTCCATTCTTCTTTCCAATCATGCAGTTGTCCCTGTGCCATCCCTCGCTGGTGTAAAAGCTTTTCTGTTATAATCCACGGGCCAGAAACTGCAAACCCTGTGGGAGTCATCATCCTCCATACCTCTCCTACCCTTGGGGGTTTCCCCCACAAGTCTCGCAGTTTCCCCCATTGAAACCATCTAGTTTGCCTTGGGGGGCTTCAGTATATTAATGAACTTTTACTTTCCTCACTTCCTCAATAGCTCCACTCTTACTAGTTGCTTGGACCACTATGCCTATGGCATTCTGGGCTCTCCACTAGGTTCTCACGCACCCTGACTTGGAGCCCAATCTAATCCTTATTAGCTGAATCCATGACATAATACACCAACCAGTAATCTTGGCCTTATCCGCCCTCCTTGCTGGCACTGGAAAAGCGTTGGCCTACGCTCTCACTCTAAACGTGCTCTCCCTATGCAACCTGGTCTTCTCCTGATAGTCGGTGGCCTCATTCATCTGGGCTTGCCAACAGGCTCTGCTAAATTGGTCCCCACCCCACTGAGCTCCAGCAACGAGTGTCACCCCCTCAGTTAACATGATAGGGATGGGGGTCCCTCCTGTCCCTTCTGATGAGGTGGCTGACCAAATCCTGGTCATCCTAGTGGAACTCCAGGTACGCTTTACTGCTGATGGTGAAAAATCCCTGCTTCCCTCAGATGCCCAGCAGAGTGTGACTCTCCTTGATGCCCTGGATGGGGACGCCTGTCGTTGGGTAAGGGGAGTTCTCTGCTCTGCTGCTAAGTCTGGCAACCCCACCCCTTGCTGGAACTGGTAACTTTTGTGGTCCAGGCCCCCAAGTCAATTCCAGTGCACCTTCTCCGTCTTTTTACTTTGGGACAGACAGCCATGTATCTACCCTCCCTGATCAAAGCCTTCTCAGTCCTGGCTCCCACTGTGCCCATCCCTTCAAAAATCGCCATTTCTGCCTTCTGAGCTGCCTTGGACTCTACCGCAGCTGCCCATGCATCTTAGGACCCTCTCCCCAGATCCTTAGAAATTGCATTCTCTGTGTCCCACGCAATTGGGGCCAGGCCCTTTCACATCCCTGTGTGTGCTGTCAAAGCTCTTGAGGTACCGCGTACCACACCTCCCCCCTGTCAGCGGTTGCAGCCAAGGGAATCATCCCCCTGAACTTGTCGCTCTTTGCCCCCCCTCTGTGCTCACTTCATGTACCTCTCCCCTGGAGAACCCCTGCCTGTAGCACCCCCATCCTCATCCCAGATAAGGAAGTTGGGCCGTTGGGTCCCAAGTGCTCAGAGTCTGCTCAGCTTGGCGCTATCAGTCCCCTGGTTGACCCTGATTTCCCCCTGAAGAGAGTGTAGCAGGTGTAGGCATCAACTCTCGCCTACCCATTTGGTACAATAAGGAAGCAAAAACCCTTCCCCAGTTACACTCTGTCCCTGTGACTCCAGGCCAATCTCTCTGGATGATGGGTTATACCCTCTCCTCGACTGCCCTCTCTCTTGCTCATCCCAATAAAGAGGATCAATCTTACTCCCTGTTTCCTATTTCCTTTCTCTCAGAGTCGAGCAAAATCACAGTGCAAGCCCTCCTTGACACTGAGGCGGCGGGCAACTTTACTGACCTCAGTGCAGCATGGTTGTCAGCACTACAGTTCTTTAGACTGACGCCAGGGTTCGTGGTGGCTCAAAGCTGGAAAATTTAGAAAGAGCGCTGAGGAGGAAACGTGAAAATGGGTTAGAATACAGAAATTTTATTAAGCTAAAAGGCTTCGATATTAATAGGGTGCATTGGGACTTGGTGCCTTTGGGATCATCAGGGCCTCATCCATTCAGAATCTTTACTGATCTTCCAGAAAGGCCTCCTCATGGGCATCCTTAATGGGTAGCATCGCTCACCTGACTGAATTGGTGGAAAGGCCGCCCCACGTGACTCAGGAATAGGGGAGGAGGATCCTGAAATAGATTTAGCTTAGGTAGGTTTGATGACTGATTTGGCATGGCCTGATTTGTAAGAAGGGAATTTGGTTTAGTTTCTATCTTGAATTCCAACAATGCCCCCCTCAAGATCCTGTCGGAGGGGGATAAACGGCTGTAGGAACTGACCATGCACCCTATCTACTAAAGTCCCTTGATTGATGTCAGCAATGGAGTACTTGGACTTCACCTTATGTATGACTTTGTAGGGTCCAGACCAAAAAACATCGAGCTTATTCTGTCAGCCTCCAGGTCAATGATGATAGAAGAGATTGAGGTCACCTAATTGAAAATCTGGTAAGGAGGGTCATCCGAGGTTAGATCGGGATGTCTCTCTTCCAGTGGTGGTAATAATGCCTTGAGTGGCTTGAGCTTGAAGCTGGACAATTTCATTAGCTAGAGCCCTCATAGTTAATTCAGAGTTCTCAGGGGTGGAGGCTTTGAGCAGGGGCTGGATGCTACTGATTAGCCGAGGTACCCACCCATATAGGGCTTCAAATGGAGACATCTTGATGACACGGTGATAGCTTACCCTGTAGGCAAGAAAGGCGCTGGGTAGATAATGGTTCCAACGGTCAGGATCTAAGGCGGCCAACTTCCGTAGGATGGAAACAAAAGTTCCATTAGTGCTTTCTACCACCCTGTTAGTAGATGGTTGGTAGGGGGCAGAGAAACTCTGAGTGGTGTCAAATAATGAGGTTAGTTCTTTTACTACTTGGGAGGTGAAGTTCAACCCATTGTCTGAAAGTAAAGTCTGGGGGCACCCATGATGGGTGAAAACGGAGCAAACAAGAAAAAGAGTGGTAGCATTAGCAGTGGCCGCAGGGACTGAGATCGCCTCAACTCACTTAGTTAAGTGGTCTATAGCTAGGATAACATACTTGTGACCACGCAGTCCAGTGGGAAGGGGACCCACCACGTCGATACTAATGACATTGAAGGGTTTTGTCAGGGCAACAACTGAGTGCTGATATCAAGGGTTGGCTCAGTCTTGGGATCGGCAGGTCATACAAGCTTCCAAAACCTCTTGGATGGTTTCTACCATTCAGTCTCAGTAGAGCGTGACTTCAGCCATTCATGAGTCTTCTTAACCGCCCCATGTCCCACAGTAGAATGTCCTTCCAGATGACGTCAGTTTGAGAGGAGGGTCGGATATAGGGAAGCCACTTCTTGTTGACTTTCTTGTAGAGTAGCTCATCCTTGATTTTAGTGTCTTGAGTCATTTGGCGGAGTTTGGCCTGAACCTCAGGAGCTTCCAATTCCCATTGTTCAGGCTGTCCTATCAGGTCATAGATACGATCTTCCACAGGGGCCAAAACCACGAATACTGGCATCCTGGAGAGGCCATCAGCATTCTGGTGTATAGTGCCTGCACGGTGTATGATGGTGAAATCATAGCTTTGCAGTCGTGAGGCCCACCTGGCTAACTAACCATCAGGATCTTTCAATTGTTGAAGCCACTGGAGTGAAGAGTGGTCTGTAATAATAGTAAAATGAGTACCATAGAGGTAAGGCCGGAAATGTTTTATGGCTAAAAGGATGACTAGACATTCCCTCTCAGTGACACTGTAGTTCTGCTCAGCCTTACTTAGCGTCTTACTAAAATAAGCCATGAGATGATCGACCTGGTTCTCATCATGTTGAGCCAGGATAGCCCTGATGGCGACGTCACACGCATTCGTGAACAACAAGAAAGGTTGGTTGAAGTGAGGATGAACTAGAACAGGTTTAGTACATAAGGCTGTACATAAAGCGTTAAAAGCCTGTTCCTGCTCAGGCTGCCACTCAAACGGTACTTCTTTTGCAGGAGATAGAACAGCAGCTCGGCTAGGTCAGCAAACCGTGGGATGAACTGATGGTAATAGCCCACCATGCCAAGAAAGACTTGAATATCTCATAGGCTTTGGGGGCACAACATCTTTTCTATGGCGTCGACTTTGTTGGGTATAGGTTGGATGCCACGCTTAGAGACCTTGTGTCCTAGAAACTCTAGCTTAGGCTGGAAGAAGGAGCACTACAAGAGCTTGAGCTTGATGGAGGCCTTCCTGAGATGTTTAAAGACTTCCTTGAGATGCTCTACATGTCCATTAAAAGTTTGCAAAAAAATTGTAATGTCATCCAGGTAGACAAGGACACATGAGAGCTTCAAGTCCCCAAGGATCACATCCATGGCACGCTGGAACGTGGCCGAGGCGTTACAGAGGCCTTGGGGCATCCAGGTGGGCTCAAATAGCCCCTTATTAGCGATTAGAGCGCACTTGGCTCGGTCTTTGGGGGCAAGCTTGACATGCCAATACCCGCTGGTGAGGTCCATGGCTGAGAAGTACTGGGAACTGGCAAGCAGATGGAGAGAATCGTCAATCCAGGGTGGGGGATAACTGTCCTTCTTGGTGATGGAGTTGAGTTGTCAATAATTCATAAACACCTGGTGCTTGCCATCTTTCTTTTGGACCAGCAGAAGAGGGGAGGCCCAAGGACTACATGAAGGGACCAAGAGCCCAGCATCAAGCAGCTGTTTAAGTTCCACTGCAACCTGGGCCTCTTCAACCTTGCTCTTTTGGTAAGGCCAGGACTGAAAAGGGGGCATCCCCAGTTTCTACATGGTGGAGGACTCCGTTCATTCTTCCAAAATCATAGGTTGAAGTTGAGAATAGGTCCGAGTATTCAACCAAGAGCTCATGAATCTTGAGTCGATGTTCATCAGAGAGGTCCTTTCCAATATTAGCGTCAACTAGATTATCTAAGGGTGGTGACTCCAAGCTGAAATCCCTTAAGTCCCCAAAGCTTTGAACGTCGGCAACAGCCCCTATCAGTAACAGGCGGATGTAAGTGGCGGGTTGGTTTGGTCCTACAATGTTTGGTTTGTCAGTCAGGTTGGCTAGCAACACAGATATATACCTGGCATATGCTGGATCAAGGATCCTGGGGCAGGTTAGCTTTTTCCTTGGGAGATGAGTTATCTAGGCCTCAGACTTCCAGTAAATACCCCAAGGGAATATTGATATAGACCCAGGTACTGATGATGACTTAGGATTTCAGGGGTACAGTAGTCACCCGGGGTAAATATATTGGCATCCCCTCTAATCTGTAACAGCAGGAGGGGGTAGTCAGACTCGAGAGCCCCTGAAGTGATACTCAAGCCGATTGATTCATCCTTCAGTCTCCAGTAGGCAGGCTTGGGCCTTGACCTCAGCTTTGGAGTCATGAGCAGTTTCAAAAACCAGAGGGACTCGATGTCCTAGAAGGGAGAGGAAACCACCATCATAATGGAGCACCGCCAAATAGTCTCAAAGGAACTGATTCCCGAGGAGCAGGTCATAGCTAAGGCTGTCAGAGTGGTGGCGGGTGTATCTAAAGCGAGCTTTCTGAACTGAATCATTAGAGAGGAATAGGCCCCTATGGATCGGGTGCACTGGGGGCCAGCCGTGTTATACTCCATGTAGTGCGGCATATTGGGAGCAATCTTGATGCATTTCATCAGTTTGGAGAAGATGATGTTCATGGGGGAGCCACTATCAGCTATGGCAAAAACTGGAATCTTGTGGACCCAGATGGTGACTCAGGTAACCAAAAATCCAAATTGGGGCGGTAATGCGAGGAACATGGGAGAATCATCAGAAGAAGAGTAAACAGTATCAACGTCTTTATTGTCATCAGATACCGCAACTACTTCCTTGGGTACAACGGCTTCTGGTTCATGCACAGGGGATACTTGAGGCTGGGTAGGGATGTCAGCAGGAAGTGCCTCGCCCTTCATGCTGACGACTCTTTTCCTGCCTCCTCAGCAAGACGTTTCCAGCAAGTCTTAGCTCTGTGTCTAAAGCCATTGCAATAGGTGCATTGAGGACATGGATTTTTCTGTTTTTCGACTACATGTACCCTAGGGCGGTTAGAGGGCCAGTAGACGTAGCCTTAAAGTGTAGGGTCGAGGCAGGGATCTCGTTGAGGGCCTCCTTAATCTCCCTAATACAGGTGAACCCATTCTTCTGCCCAATAATATGCATTTGGACCTCAAATATAGGACCCCAAGTCAGAGATAACAGTGGTAATAGCGTCGTCCAGAGTGATACAATTCGTTGTGACCAAAGGTTGTGCCTGGGCGTAGAACCGGTTGGCAAACTCCATAGGTTTTCTCCTATGTTCAGTCAAATGCTCATGAATGCTTTTTTAGTTGGCCAGAGTTTGGTTGCCGCCAAACCCTTGGATCAAGGCGGTACGGACCTGTTCCCAGGTGTTACACTCTTTCAGATGAGGGGTCATGATTTCCTGGGAGGTGCTGTCTAGACAGGAGTGGATATGCTTCACCTTCTGTTAATTGGTGGCCTCCTCTATGGAACTCTAGTAGGCATACAGAAAGGAGGCGATACTTTCCCGTCCTGGAGTGAACCTTTCTTTAAACTAGGTTTAAAGTTAGCTACGATGGGAGTGGAAATGGTGTTAATGCCTGGGATGGGTACCAGCTCTGAGATCTCCATTTCTGCATAATCTTGAGGAGCCTGCTGATCCAACCGCCTCCGCAAGCCTTCTAAGTCCTCTTGGATGTAGTCCCAATTCTGGCTGGGGGTGGAAGCAGAAGCCTTATTAGCAACCTGCTCCTTTAGGGATTGAATCTTGGTGTTCTATAGATGGAGCTGGTGTTTGATGGTGGTCAACCGGGTTTCAAACCCATGACAAGTTTGTTCAAGCTGGGAGATATGAGCATCTGTAAGCTTAGTGGGGGCACTGAGGTTATTCATCTCATTCAACAATGCTTTGATTGAAACCCTGGGGTCAAGGGGGACACTGTCCGATTGGAGCTTGCATCCCAGTGCCACCTTTTGGATCTGATCCCGTAAGGCAGCCAGGGCGGTCATTATATCCCTTTGCCAGGGGTCTTCAGGTTCACCCAAGGTTGAAGGGCCTGGGGCCCTGGAGGCCCGCGTGGTCACTTGGGTCCAGCAGGCCCTTGACGCCCCTCAGGGCCTTCAGGCCCCCTAGGCCCTTCTGGCCCAGCACTCATGGGGGGTAATCATGAGAGGCCAGCTCTCGGTAGTTCTGCTGTAGGGATTGTACCAGTTCTTTGACTTGAAGTAGACACTGGGTCCATGTCGCTTCAAATAGCTGGGCGTTTTAACTAAATTGCTCCTCAAGGTAGCCGGAGATTCTGCTATCCAATACTACAACCTGATCACAGATCTCATTGATTAATCGTTGGTTATCAAGAATAGCTTCACAATTGTCATGCACGAAGGAGGAGGTGGCGTCGTAGAAGTCAATGATGTAGGAATGTAAATTCTGAGTGAGCCCTAGTTGCCAGGAGACCTCCTGATGGTGTAATTCAACTAGCTGGAGGAGGTGATGGATAGCGGGGTGGATAAAGTTACAAAGGTAGCGTTCAGGCCCCAGGGTAAGCTCCCCAGCTGTCAATATGGCTGAGGCGTAGAGGTCCCACATTGTGGAAGGTATGGAGGAGGCACGGGAGCAGCTGGAGCAGGCGCCCTCAGAGTAGATGCCATTTACTAGTTGTTGAATGACATCATTGAGGTTCTCATACTTTAGTTGGTATAGGCCCCCATCTAGGGAGGCAGCGAGAGTTAGAAGGCGGCCCAAAATTCTAGCCTCTCTGGCTGCAAGGGCGGCGTTGCGTACCTTGAGGTACTAACCCATCATGTAACGCTTCTCAATTGACCAGTAGTTTGGTCATCAGGGCTGCTATTGGTTTCCATTTTTGTAATAAATGTTATCACTTAGGACAGCTCAGAGCCCCCTGTAGTGAGCACCACTTCTGTCAGCGCTACAGTTCTTCAGACTGGCGCCAGGGTTTGTGGTGGCTCAAAGCTGGAAAATTTGTAAAGAGCGCTGAGGAGGAATCTGGAAAGTGGGTTAGAATACAGAAAATTTTATTAAACTAAAAGGCTTCGATATTTATAGGGTGCATTGGGACTTGGTGCCTTTGGGATCATTGGGGCCTCATCCATTCAGGATCTTTACTGATCTTCCAGAATGGCCTCCTCGTGGGCGTCCTTAATGGGTAGCGTCACTCACCTAACTGAATGGGTGGAAAGCCTACCCCACATGACTCAGGAATAGGGGAGGAGGATCCTGAAATAGATTTAGCTCAGGTAGGTTCAATGACCGATTCAACACGGCCTGATTTAGAAGAAGGGAATGCGATTCAATTCTATCTCAAATTCTGACAATGATTCTTGGACCTGGTGATGGAGGAAGCTTCATCCATCCTTGGCGCCTCATCAGAGTCCATGAAGTCCTACCTCATCTGACGCCCATTGCACTTCTCCATCCATGACTTTGGGTTTAGTGACCACTTCTCAGCTGTACAGGATTTTCTCTACCCTGTAATTTTGGGGGTGGGCTGGTGGCGCTTCCAGCAAGTTCACATTAATATTGCAAACAACTCCTTGTTGTTCACAAACCTCAGGTAATTGGAGAGTTTCCCTTGCTAAAAACCCTTCCCCTGGACACATCTATCGTCTCCATCTCCCCTCCTGACCCCACCCTATTCAACCTCCCTTCAGACTTCCCCTCCTTCCTAACCCCTTATTAGGCCATCTTCGACATGTCACTGGCATCTAAGCTTCCTTCACACTCCAAATATGATTTGTCATTCCAGCTGACAGTCAATATAGTTAAAATCAACTGCCCCCTCTATCCCTATACTGAGGAGGAGGATAAGACTTTGGTTATTTGGCGGGATGAGATGTTAGAGAAGGGGTGGCTCATTAAAAAGTCTTCACCTGTCGCCTTTCCCATAGTTTTCGTTAGGAAATCAGATGGCTCCCTGCGCCCTTGTATCAATTATGGCCACCTCAACAGTATTATTATCACCAACCCATACCCCTTACCCTTAGAGCAAACCATCTCCCAAGCCATTACCAAGTCCCACATCTTCTTGAAGTTAGACTTGGTGAACGCCTTTAATTGGGTGAGGGTGGCAAAGGGACAGGAGTGGCTCAAGCCTTCTGCACTCACTGAGATCTTTTCCTGTTCAGGGTGATGCCTTTAGGACTGAAGAATGCCCCAGCCACGTTCCAGCACCTCATCAATGACGTGCTTGGGGTTTAAACTTCTCATGCACTGTGGCTTACATTGACAACATTTTGGTCCATTCCCCCACCCAAGAGCAACACGCCAAGGATCTAGAAGCGGTGGTGGCAATCCTTAGAAGAAAGGGCTCTTCATGAAACCCTCCAAGTGTGAATTATTCAGGGATGAGGTTACCTTCTAAGGTAATCTTGTCCTGAAGGGTCTATGCCGTTCCTCCCTGCAAGCTTGAGTCCATCCAGTCTTAACCCACTTCAACTACACAAAAACAACTTTGCAGCTTTCTTAGAACTGTCACCTTCTTGAAAAAAAATTCCTAGCTTTCATCCAACTGATGGCACCCCTGCACCCCCTCACTGGGAAAATGCCCCTTTCAAGAGGTCTCCCAAGTGCCAGAAGGCCTTTGAGTCTATTAAGGAGTTTTTCCTCACAGCCCCAGTCCTGCGGCATGCTGATACCTCCCACCCCTATAGTAGCATACAATGCCTCGTCAGTGGCAGTGGGTGCTGTGCTGCTATAGGAGCATGAGGGAGCTGATCCCCCAGTGGCCTATTACTCCCATAGTTTACCTCAACAGAACAAGCGTGGCTGATATATGATAGGGAGCTAGCGGCAGTGTCTTGGTCACTCACCTACTGGCGATATCTTTTGCAGGGCACCCAACATGAAAACACCGTTCAGAAAGACCATAAGGCATTACTCTTCTACCGCAAACCCTGAAGCTAGGGCACCGGAAATCTTGTACATACCAGTATCTATGTGGGTTCCATTTCAAGTATGAATTCATATAAGGCCCTCTGAACATTTTTCTAGACATGCTCAGCTAAAATACCTCCCTGTCTCCTAATGGGGGAAGACCCATTAGATCTTATTACTGTAGTGCCCCCTCCCAAGTCCTCTCATTGCCTCCCCTACAGCAGCCTTTGTTGACCTAGACCCAGATGTCCCACTCCTCCTCTGTGTCCTCACCTCCCAAACCTGTTGCCCTGAAGGAATAGAGCTTTTTTGCTGACTTAGAGTCATGAGTTGCAAGAAAGCTCCATATATTTTTCAGGATGGGACAATCTGGTTCTGCAATCAGGTTTAGGTCCCCCTCCCTACATAGCCACATCAATGAAAAAAATCATGTTCCCCAGACAGTTGGACGCCCCAGCATCAAAAAGTGTGCGGATCTCATAAAGAGAACTTACAACTGTCCTGGGTCCTCAAAGGACATTCCCACCTAAATCTCTCATTGTGTCACCTGCGCCCAGGCAAAATCGGAACATTCTGAGAAGAAAGGACTGTTACACCCTTTGCAGCAGGCTGAGGGCCCATGGACCTCAGTCTCAGTGGACTTCATCGTGGAGCTCCCATCTTCCTGTGGCTCAGATGCAATCATGGTAGTTGTAGACTGATTCACCAAGTTTGCACTCTTCATCACCTTCCTCTCTTCTATTACTGCGGTGGAGACAGTAAATTTATTTGTCAACCATGTCTTTTCCATGTTTGGTCTCCCCAAGGAGATAGTGAGTGACAGGGGACCTCAGTTCTATGTCCAGTTCTGGAGAGTTGTTAACCCTCCTCAGCATCAAGCCCTGCAGATCCACTGCCTACCACCCCCAGTCCAATGGGAAGACTGAGTGGGTGAACCAGGTACTGTAGCAGTACCTGCGCTGTTATGTGATGGCCTCGCAAGACACTTGGGCCAAGGATATGCCCTTAGCACAGTTTGCGATCAACAATTCCCTCCATTCCTTGACCAACTTCTCCCCCTTTGAGGCTAATCTAGGGTATAGCCCCTCTTTCCAAATTGGCCACCAACTCTCCTCAGCAGTTCCCGCCACCATGGACCACATAAGCTCATTCTGTGAGACGCACAATCTGGTTTAAAAACACTTGATAAAGTCTATCGAGGACTACAAGAAGTTTGCCAATTAGAAGCATCTCCCAGGTCATGAGATCAAACTTGGTTCCCTCGTCATGTTAGATACCCACAACCTTCTCCCTGAAAGCCCATCACCCGTAATCTAGCAGCCAAATGCTCAGGACCCTTTGAGGTTGAGAAAGATTTAGGCAATGGAGCCTACTGCTTGAGACTGCCTGCGCACTGGAAGTAGCACAACTTCTTCCATACCTCCCTCCTAATCCCTTTCAAAGGGGAAAGGCCAACATTTCCAGAGCCAATTGTCATTGAGAATCCCAGGAAGTAAGGTGGAGGCCATTCTGGCTTCCTGGAGGTCCTGCCAATCCATTCAATACTTGGTCGCTTGGAAAGGCTAACCCTCATATGAGAAAACCTGGGTGAACGTGCGCAACTGTGCAAACTGCAAGGACCTGATAGAGGAATTCCACACTTCCCACCCGGCATCCCCCCATCCTGCTCAGAAGATTGAAGCCATCCTGGCCATAAAGCTACCAGAGCGGCACAAAAATTATGCCTTGGTCCATGCCCCCAGTGGTGGGATCCTCCCTGTTGAAAAAGGAAAGGGTAATGTAAGTCCTAGAGACCAGCCCCTGCAACTGGATAGGAAGCAACACCCCTTCTGGACAAAAAATAGGTCACAAGGGCCAAGTGGACCCTCTGTCCCAGCTGAGCTACTTAGCCCACGTGATAGATGAGTGCTGGGTGACTACCCTCCTCCCCCCAAGAATAGCCCATTCCCACCTCTTCCCCCTCCTCAACTCTGGTAAGTTTAATATAGGGAGTCTGAAGAGAGATTGCGCACACCAGGGGCCTTGGACAAGCCCCTGGGACCCCCCACTCCCCAGGCAAATTATGTCAAAATTTAGGGGAAACAGCATTTACCAACATTGGAGCTTGGCCTGCATTCCAATCTGGGGGATCTGGTCTGGACTGTCTAGCAACAGAAAGCAGATCAGGGCATGACTTGGATCTCAATCCAAGTACCAAACGACTCAGACCAGTTGCACCAATGCTCCAGAACAGATCTGTAAAGTTTAAAACATGAAAATAGTCCAATTGAGAGTTCATCCTGAGTCTCAAACAACTCAACTCAATGAACCCTGCCTCCTGGGATGAATCTGGATAATCCAAATCATGAAAACAGGCCAACTCGGATGACCAGGATCTGGATCAGTAGCATTGACTTTGTTTGTCCCCAAGAATGTGGCAAAATTTGCAAAAGCCTTTTTGAAGTTTTGTTAAAATCTTGAGCATCACCCCACCCCCTCCATGCCAGCCAACCAAATCACATTTCCAAACCCTAAACACCCAATCCCACAGTACCTTCCCTATGCAATTTATCTGATACTTAAGGCAACTGCCCTGCCCAGGGGCAGTTGTCACTCAGTCATTTATCTTCCTCACTATAGTTTAATAAAATTTAAATTCACTGTACAAATTGTCATGGACTCCGTCCTCCTTACTTTTTTACTAAAATTCTTCCAATCAATCTGACAAAGCGCGCTGTCACTCAAGTTCTCATACTAATTTACACCAACTTGATTATCTAGTTGCTTAACCCCGCCATGCAGTGGCAGATCATAAATGAAATAATTTGCCTCACCCCTGATGATGAACCTGCTGTTTTGTTCATTACCGCACATCCATTTAATGAGAACCCTCCCATCTGTTCTACTAAAAAAGTTTTCCAAAACCACTCCCCAGTTAAAGAAGCACCAGAGCAGCCCTGCCCTGCCACTTGTGGTTTTGGGGTCCACAACTGGGTCAGCTGCTGATGGCTTGGCCTGCCTGTAGGACCTGGAGCGCCCCATCTAGGGGAATCTTGGTCCCAACCCCCTTCAGGGGTCACATTCCACCTCCGTTCTCATTTCTGATTATGTGGTGGTCCCTGTGACATCCCTCGCTGGCATTCAAGCTCTCCTGTTCAAATTTGAAGGCCAGCAACACAAACCCTGGAGGAGCTGTTGACCTCCCTGCCTCTCCTGCCCTAAGGGTTTCCCCCACAAGACTTTCAGTTGCCCCATTGCAACTATCTGGTTTGCCTTGGGGGCCTTCAGTATGTTAATGAACTTTTACTTTCCTCAAATCCCCAATAGAGCTCCACTCTTACTAGTCGCTTGGACCGCTATTCCTATGGCATTCTGGGCTCTCCACTGGGTACTTGCGCACCCTGACTGGGAGCCCAGTCTGATTCTTATTAGCCAAATACATGACAGATAGGGAAAGGTCCTATTATGGAGGGCCATACGCTCTTATGCCACAGGGCTTTCATTCACCCTAGAGTATCAACAATAATTGCACCTATTAATTTTTTAAATTTATTAATCTTATATAAAAGGTTCAAAATAATGCTCTTATAGGGTAATGAATACAGTCTGGAGTATAGAAAGTGAATATGCAAACCCTTCCAAGATAAAAGTGCCTAGCTATTGATATTTTGAAGCTATTTCGCTACTGAGAGCCATCCTGAGAGAATATAGAATCTCTAAATAGAACATCTTCATACACCAGATAACTTTTAAAATTGGTATCACTGCTGATTTAAAGCCAAGAATAATTTAAATTTTAATTTTATTTGTGGAGGGCTGACAGGGGATGTACACTTCCAATAAGACACTAAACAATGAAACAAACTTCAGCAAGAGGAGGGCACCCCAGAGAAGCAGATGCTATCTCCTGTTACCAGCGGGAAAGCCAAGAGAAGGAAGGGGCCACATGTGCTAGAGCTTTCTCCACTATTGAGCATGTATGTAGGAAGGGGTCTGAAATGATGAACCAAACTGAAAACCAGGATGAGACCATCTGACAGAATAGGGGTGGGAGGTACCCAAACATCCACGCTTGAAAGTGGTCCACAAGGTGCGACTAAAACTGGCGTAGAGTTTCCTGGAGGGTAGAGTGGAGCCTGAGATAGCATCTAAAACAATTGTATGGATAGTCCACATAGTGATTGCTACTACTAAGGCATGGAGGGAAGGTGGAAGAGGGTAAAGCCAATAATATTGTTAATTATTTTAAGTAAAAAAGCATATAAGTTTAGGAGCATTAAGATTTACGTTTATAGATAATTTTGCCGCTGTATTATGTAACTGGGTACTTTATTGTAAAGGCTTAAAAACATTTATAGCCATATATCAAATGAAATAAAGTAAAAGAACCTTCTTAAATTACCACATTATAAAAAAAATTGTATCAACTAAAAATATATCATTTATAGTTTCCTGTAGTAGTTCTTATTTTCAGCTCTAAGAGCTTGCTTTAGAGTTTTTAGAATATAGATATAGGTTAACATTATAGTGTTCATTAGATCTATTGAGATGCTAAAAAATTTACAACATATGATGTTTTCTATTAATAGGAGAAGAATATCTTTACAAGACCAAATAGTAGAAATAACTATACTTTAGGTATAATATGGTGCCTAGATAAGATACAAAAACAGAAACAAGTGCTAAAATGCAATTATTCATTTCATATTAGTTTTCATGAATACTAAATATTGATTGTTTTATATGAAAAAATAATATATATAAGTAATTTATTTTATATTACAAGATAATAGCCTAAGATGTAATAATATCATAAGTAACCTTATAAGGGTTAGTAATGTGAGTATAAAAAAGCTAAGTATAACATTAAACTACAAAAAACGTGATACTGATAACATTATTAGATCAAGATAGTGATCCAGATTGGTTTTCAAATTTATATGTATGATAAGATAATTGTAAAAATGGATTATCAAAACAAACCATAAGAAATAAGATGTTGTGATTATAAACCTATATAACAGTTTTACCTGATATGAATTAAGTCTATAATTGTATTCTGAATAGAATTAATAAAAACTAAAACACCTATCAATTTTTGATATAATTACATCTTAAGACAGATTAGCCATTTAGAAGTATGCCCACCATCCTCTTATGCAGCCATATATTTGTTCCCATGTGTGGCACTGCTTGAAATGGGTATACTGTACTGCTGAGCGCTCTAATGCTTTGCACTCATCTTGTGTTGTGTGTGACCAGTATGGAACTTTGGTTCACCACCTGGAAGAGTGCCCCCATCAAAAGCAATCTGGCGTGAGGTTCAGCATCTCTCACCAGGATCAAACATGGCCCTTCAGCCTATCTAAGAACATCTTCTCCTTGTCCTTGAATTCCCCTATACTACCTTCCCTCCATGCCTTAGTGGTTGCAATCACTATGTGGACTATCTACACGGTTGGCTTGGATACTATCCTAGGCTCTACTCCCACCCTCCAGAAAGCTGTGCGCTGGTTCCAGTCACACCTCATGGACCACTTTCAAACATGGTTGTTTGGGTACCTACCATCACATCGCTGGCAGTTAGTCTCATCCTGGTTTCCAGTTTGGTTCATCACTTCAGACCCCTTCCTACATAAGTGCTCAATAGTAGTGCAAGCTCTACACACACATAACCTTCTTCCATTTCTTGGTGTTCCCACTGGCAACAGGATAAGCGTTTGCTTCTCAGGGGTGCCCCTCTTTATGGTGTCTGTTATTTTGTTTACATAACAGATTTTACATCCCCTGGTCAGCCTTTCCTGAATAAAAATTAAAAAATTAAAAATTAAAGTTAAAAGTTATAAATTAAAAATACATTTTAAGACAGATTAATTGTTAAGGTGGGGTTAATTAACTACAATTACTAATATACACGCTAAACATAGAAGATTAGATGAGGCTAGTAAACAATAAATCTAAAGATAAAATACTGAAAATCTGAAAGCAAACTAAATTCATATTATAAACAAAAAGTATTAGTTACTACAAGCAGCTTTTTAGTCTTTTTATATAGTATATATTGTGTGGGATAGAGGCATATCTATGTAAATTTAGCATTATATGTGGACTTAATAATTGTTGGTTTCACAAAGATATATGTAACTAGTTATTGAGTAAATAATTATAAAATAATGCAAGTATACTAAAATTAGAATAAAAAGAAAGTTTATGTTAGATATACATCTCTTAGCTAAGAAATTTGTAATCTTAACTATATTGATGTTTTAAGCATTCTGGTGACATACCTTTTGTTAGGAATTTTGATAAATGTGTTTAATTATGTAAATTAAAAAATAGTGAGATATAAGATAATAATATATATGAGAAGGATTTTAATGCACTTATAAAGTATTTACTGATGTCTATGTCAGCCTTGTAAGATGTTAAGCTAGCAAATAAAAAATTTAGGTCATAGAGAATCTAAAATGAAAAGTCATCTATTTTCTTTAAGTAGCTTTTAAATATATGACTTAAATGATTACAATGGATTACACTAATTTTTTTTATAAAATAGATTTTAAGAGCTACTATCTATGTTCAAGACTGGTAATACACTATGATGTCTTAAGCCAGCAAGAAATATATTAAAAATGCACAAATAACCTAAAAGGACAGATGGCCGAGTCGGTCTAAGGCGCCACGTTAAGGCCGTGGTCTCTTCTGAGGCGTGAGTTCGAATCTCACTCTGTTCAAATTTTTTGCACAGACTCCCCCAGCTTGGGATCATCTAGCCCTAACAAATAAAAAGTGAATTAAATTTTTAAGTTAATATCTTTATTAAAATCATTCAATATATATATTTACAACCATCTAGTACTAAAAAATATATATATTTACAAACTTTGTGTTTCAGAGGTTGCATGGTTCCTCCAAGACCAATAAACTCAGTTTTTTACAAATTAGAATACTGGTCAATTATCTCTTTGTCTGACTTTGTCCAACAGTATATTTATCCAATGTGTAAAACTTCCAGATTATATTGTCAGAAATTGGGAAGACATTATATCTAATTTGTCAATGTGTATATTGGGTTGACAATTCCTATTAATGATTTCTGATCAATATTTTACACAATTAAATCAATCTGATGTTTTTGAGTGTTATTTACTTAATTCTTAACTTTGAGTATTTAATCATGGAGTAGTTATTTAATTTGATTTTGCCTTTAACTCCAACAATCCATTCATAATCCTATTGCTGATGACTAGACTTGTATAAACCCTACATAAACTCAGTTTTACCACAGTCTGGTATACCATATTAGATATGTCATCTTTCCCTGTCTTTTTAATATCATGGTAGGGACCAGCCCAGAAGGTGACCAGCTTGTGTGCTAATCCAAATTATCAGTGTTATAGGACAAAAGTAAGATTACATATCTAGTAAGTTGAGATTTCACATCATTATGCATTAAGATGAGAAGTCTCCCTGTAACAGACCAGAAACATCCCAGTTCCAACTGCTGCATAATTACATATTGCTTTAGTGTACTGACAAGCAACCAAAGCAGCCTAACCAAATAGGGAGAGATTTGGGGCACTGACAAGAAGCCAAACATTCACATCTAATTGGTTAACTATGCATAGTCCACTGTGTGGTTGGCCCAACCCAACCACATAAAAGCTTCCTCAAAACAGAAACACCCAAAAAAGACCACAGATATGTGAGGTATGCAAACCCCAAAACATCCTTTATTTTTATTCAAGACATAAAACCAAAGGTGCCTGCCAACCAGAGATCATCTGGGGAGCAACCAACAATGCTACTCAGGAAGGGAAATGCTAGGGGTCCTCATATAATTCTGAAGTGAACTCTGGAAGGTGCTGGCACGTCTTATAAAGGCAGTTTTTTAGGGACCTCACCCAAGCTATTGATTAGGCTCACACAAGCCTAATTGTCATGACCACATGACATCATAGTGGGGACCAACCCCAAGGATAAGGCTGGGTGCCAAGAGGCCCATAAGGTGAAGTTACAGGCCCTCCCTGACCTTAAGCATACACTAGACCAACGCTGGGTATAGGAAAATATGCCCAGGTTGGTACTAGTGAGGTGCCAAATGCCCAGCCCCTTATGTCAGCCCAGGCATTAAAACAGATGGTCTATTGAATTAACGTGGATGGCTCCATTCAGTTAATTAAGGAAGGGGGTTTTGAAACCCATTCCATTTACAAAACAACGCATTCAGGTCAGATCCAACTTCAGTCAATCACTCAAGTGAAGTCAGTTTTGGCATACTTGACCAATTTTATGGTAGTGTTGGCCTATTGGTGGGTCAGTGCTTGGTCCCACTTCAGCAAACCCCTTATTCCCCCAATGTTGTTTAATTCTGTTTCCCATGACCAACACTCCTTGTTGGTAGACTTCCCAAGTAGAATTTCCCTGGTTTACCATTTTTTATTAAATGCCATTCTGAACAATCCTATGCACAGACCTCTTTGAGGAGGTCTCACGCTACAACCACCAAACAGTTTTACAGATGATCTGATTAGCTCCTTGTGCACCGTTGGTTCGCCCTGGTTCCCTCCATCCTGGGATGCTTACCATTTTCCCTTTTGTGCACCACATCATTTTTGGTGGGGTTTTTGTTTTAATAATCGCACTTTTCCCTATAAGTTATTATTGCTTTAGTCTCCTCCGCTGGGATCTAGTAACTTTGGTTCTAACAGCTAGTTTCCATGCAT
This sequence comes from Massospora cicadina, assembly GCA_022478985.1. Lineage (NCBI taxonomy): Eukaryota > Fungi > Entomophthoromycota > Entomophthoromycetes > Entomophthorales > Entomophthoraceae > Massospora > Massospora cicadina. The sequence goes on from JAKSZP010000144.1 coordinate 136,822, forward strand.
TGGATCTGTGCACCGAGAACCACCACACTGGAAACAGGAGAGTTATAGACACTTTTCTTACATTAGTCGAACAACAACCTAAAATTATGTGCACAAACTTTTTCCATGTGGGACTTTTCTGAAGTGCAAATGGTGGGCGCCAGCTGAGGGCCTCAGCTGTGGTCAGCTGCACCACTGTTTTCTCTTTTTCCCAAATGTTGGAGCAACTTGGCGTTATTATGGTTGCCTCCAACTGGAAAGTATCACCCTTCATGCTCATACCTGGTGGATACAGACGTTTTGAGGTCTGGAAGTTGTAATCCCCAACTATCCACCAAAATTGCCAATTTTAATTTTATTAAACTGGTTTATCTTAACAGCACATTCAGATGATGCCGGCAGAATTGGCGCAGATGTCCCTGGGGGTGTTGGCCTTGAATAACGTTTGGCATTCCGTTACTGTTAAGGGAATATGGTCATTCACGTCTAAAACGCGTTTTATAATGGAAACCTGATATATAACTCTGAACCATATTTGCTCTCTCACAGCTTAGATATATAACCTATTCATGTGTATGGAATCACCCCAGAAAATCTCCATTTGACCTCTTCCATGATTTGCAGCACTCAGGAAGTTGAAAAATAACTACGCTTACAATATGAAAATTTTTATGCCCCTGCTGAAGATATGGTGGGATATGTGGCCTCAGTAGTAAAAGTGGTCAAGCATCCCTCTCCATTCTTTGATAAAAAAATCATACCAGAGTGGCATGTTACTGCCAAATTAAGAGTTGGCTGGTGATTTACTGGCATTTTCGGCTTTAAATAAAGATCATTCTGAGTATTTTCTACTGACTGCTATCCTTTCCTCCCCTTTAGGAAAACTCAGCACCACTATTCTGGTGGATACTGGCGCCACTGAAAACTTTATGGACTAGTGCCTAGCTGACTATCTTGGGCTGAGTTACCTGCCAGGTGGTATGGTTAGGGGAGGGGCGTCCAAAAGTATTCCCACTATGAAGATCATTGGGACAGTGGACTATCAGGTTGGCAAGTATCACTTGTGGGACACTTCCAAGATATCAAAAACCTCTTGTACACTATCATTTTGGGTGTGGAGTGGTGGCGGAAGTTTGACGTTAGAACCAACTTGAAAGAGAAGACCCTATCTTTAACAGTAAAAAAATGGCTGCACAATAGTCGTTCCTTTGTCTAAGGCTGATGCTCTGGGTGACTTGCCCCACTGGTCCCAGTTTCACACCCTTATCCTTGCCTCTATGCTGAAGCCCACTGTGGTGGTTCACCTACCTTCTTGTTTGGAGGGATTGTAATCTTCTTTTGATGCAGCATCCGCTAATGCACTCCCTGAGCACTCTGAGTTTGACTGTGGCTTCAAGCTCACTGTGGATCTGGGGTGTATATCTTCCCCCATTTACCCATTGAATGTCCGGGAGGAAGAGGCATTAGATGTCTGAGTGAAGGAGCAGTTAGCCAAAGGCGCAATTTTTCAGCGTACCTCCCCTGTGTGCTCTCCACTTCTCTTTGTTGAGAAGTCTGATGGTACTCTGCGCCCATGTGTGGACTATGGGAACCTTAACGACGTCACTGTACCAGACCTACATCCCATCTCTTTGGACTCTCAGATTGCGCGCTATGTGGAGAAGGCTAAAGTCTTCTCCAAGTTGGATTTTTTTAATGCGTTCAATCAGATCTGGATCAAGAAGGGCCAGGACTGGTTAACCACATTCCGCACCAGAAAAGGAATCTTCCAGTTTCGGGTCATGGTCTTTGGGCTTAAGAATGCCCCTGCCATCTTTCAACGCCGCATTGATGATGCGTTGGGGGACTTGTTGGGGGTATGCGCAGTTGCCTTTATGGATGATATCCTGGTGTTTTCCCCTAATCAGGAGTCCCATGCAGTACACCTTCAGCAAGTGATGGAGAGGTTAAGGGCAGCCAACCTTACGCTGAAGATTACCAAGTGTGAATTTTTCAAGTCCCAGGTCACTTTTCTGGATAACGTCATGTTTGACCAAAGCACATGTTAATTCCAGACAAGGAGAAGGCTATTTGTGAGTGGCCCACCCTCACCTCGGTCAAGGAATTGAGGAGCTTTTTGGGGACATGTACGTTCCTCAAGAAGTTCACACCCAATCTTTCTGAGGTGACAGCTCCCTTATATAAGGCTAGCGGTGCCAAGGTGCTTCAGTGGTCCTCCATTTTGGAGGATGCTTTCCAAGCAGTGAAGTTCACCCTGTTGTCCACGTCTGTTCTTCACCATGTCGACCCTTCAAAGGAGTTCATTGTGTCTACTGATGCCTCCAACTTCGCCATAGCAGCCGCCTTGTTACAAGTAGGCAAAGATGGGATATAGCATCCGGTGGGATATTTTTCTAGGAAAATGTCTTTGCCAGAGTTGAATTACGCCGTTTATAATAAGGAGTTACTGGCAGTGGTGGAGGCGCTGAATTATTGGCGTCACCACTTTCATGGCTCATCCCAACCTTTCTGGGTACATACAGACCACCGTGCCTTGCTGTACTACTGCGCTCCTCATGTCCTAATCCCACGGCAGACACGTTGGCATGAGACACTTGCCCAAATTTCATTCAAGTATGAGTTCACCAAGGGCAAGGACAATGGTTTGGCGGATGCTTTATTCTGCAACCCTGCTTTAGCACCCAATCCCAATGAGGTAGAAGTTCATAACAGACAGTTATGTTTCATTTAAATAAAATTGTCTCCCAACTTCCCTCTCCCCGGCCAGTGGGCCAGCGCTTGCCCCTCTGGAAAATGCGGAGAAGTATAGTATGTTCAGAAAGGTAGTCCTTTATCAGCCGTTGGCAGCTGAATATACTATGATTCTTGCTAAGAGCGCTTTGAACCAAGAGGATCGCTCCAGGGGCTATCACGTGAAGGATGAGATGGTGTGGTTTCAGGGGCGCCTATGGGTTCCTGCTGGACCACTGCTCCTGGAAATCATCCGGGGCCATCATGATGGACTCACCGTTGGTCATCCTGGTAAAGCAAAGATGTTGGAGTTAATACGATGCATGTACAATTGGAAGGGCTTGCCTGCCCAGGTGGGGTGGTATTGTAAAGAGTGCCTGATCTGCAATAAGATGAAACTCAATCAGCAACCTTTAGCAGGGTTGTTGGTACCAGTACAAAAGGCTGAAGGGCCTGGACTTCCATATTGGTGGATTTCATTGTGGAGTTACATATCTCTGATGGTTATAATGCCAACATGGTGGTGGTGGACCGTATTATGAAGTTCGCCCACTTCATTCCTTGCAGAACTACAATAACTGCAGCTGAGATGGCCAGGCCTATTGTCACACATGTGTTTGCGCTTAATAAGGTTCCTCAAGAGATTATCAGTGAATGGGGACCTCAATTTACCTCCGTCTTTTGGGGAAGAGCTGTGTATGACTCTTCAGATTCGCCCCTGTCATTCGACTGCTTATAACCCTCAATCAGATGGGCAGACTGAACAAGTGAACCAGTGCTTGGAGCAGTTCTTGCGGTGTTACACCACTGCGGATAAGTCAGATTGGGCTTCTCACCTTCCTATGGCCCAATTCAGTTACAACAACACTTTGCATTCATCTATTGGTTGTTCCCCTTTTTTCGCCAACCATGGCTTTAACCCCACCTTTAACATGGAGCCCAGCTGTAATTCTAAGGTTGAAGCGGTGGTGGACTTTTCCAAGACTATCAAGAAGGTCCACAAGGGGTTTCAACAAGTTTGGAGGCGGCAATGCAAGTTTATAAGGAGAACGCTGATGGAAAGCGCCAAGTGAGTCCAGCATATAAGGAAGGGGATCTCGTGATGCTTGATGCTTGCAACATCCCTATCAAGCAGCCATGCAAGAGGCTGGAACCAAAGAGGATTGGCCCTTACCACATTGTTAGAAAGGTGGGCCATGCCTCATACCAGCTAGATTTTCCCTCTTCATTTCAGATCTTATCTGGCTTCCATGAGAGCAAATTGACGTTGTTTGAGGGCCCCACCAGAGACTCCTGAGGCCTATCTCGTGGATGGGGCGCCAGTGTGGGAGGTGGAAGAAATAGTTGCCTCCCGCCATGTTAAAAGAAGACCGGAGTACCTGGTATCCTGGAAGGGCTTTGACACTGCAGATAAAAGTTGTGTTCCAGCGCGTGACTGTATGCATGCCCAAGATCTGATTGAAGCCTTCCACAAGCGTTTCCCCCAGGCTGCGGGATCTCAACCCAAACTGACCGTTGCCACCATGAAGTTGGCCCCTGCCCACAAGAACTTTTCCCTTGCACAAGCCCCTGGAGGGTTGAGCCCCATCTGGAAGAGAGGGTAATGTCATGGTCACATGACATCATAGTGGGACCAACCCCAAGGATAAGGCTGGGTGCCAAGAGGCCCATAAGGTGAAGTTACAGGCCCTCCCTGACCTTAGGCATACACTAGACCAACGCTGGGTACAGGAAAATATGCCCAGGTTGGTACTAGTGAGGTGACAAATGCTTAGCCCTTTACGTCAGCCCAGGCATTAAAACGGACGGTCTATCAAATTAACGCAGACAGCTCCATTTGTTTAGTCAAGAAATGGGGTTTTGAAACCCATTCCATTTACAAAACAACGCATTCAGGTCAGATCCAACTTCAGTCAATCACTCAAGTGAAGTCAGTTTTGGCATACTTGACCAATTTGGATGGTAGTGTTAACCTATTGGTGGGTCAGTGCTTGGGCCCACTTCAGCAAACCCCTTATTCCCCCAATGTTGTTTAAATCTGTTTACCATGACCAACACTCCTTGTTGGTCGACTTTCCAAATAAAATTTCCCCATTTTACCATTTTTTATTAAATGCTATTCTGAACAATCCTGTGCGCAGACCCCTTTGAGGAGGTCTCACGCTACAACCACCAAACAGTTTTACAGATGATCTGGTTAGCCCCTTGTGCACCATTGATTTTCCCAGGTTCCCTCCATCCTGGGATGCTTACCATTTTCCCTTTTGTGCACCGCATCATTTTTTAGTGGGGTTTTTGTTTTAATAATCTCACTTTTCCCTATAAGTATCATTGCTCCAGCCTCCTATGCTGGGATCTAGTAACTTTGGTTCTAACAGCTAGTTTCCATGCATTGGATCTGTGCACCGAGAACCACCACACTGGAAACAGGAGAGTTTATAGACATTTTCCTTACACTAATCTACAGCTTAGGTGAGGCATAACCAGCATCCAAAACAACCAAACCAAAAATGTTTAAAAGCAATCCAACTCAGATTCAGATTTTCTAAATCTGAGTTGGGATGTAACGAATGAGACAAACTTGTCTGGTACATCACCCCCTTCTTAGAGAAAAATACCTCCTCAAAGAGGGGCCCCACAGTGTAAGGCCGTCATGACAAGAGCTTCCTGGGGCAAGTTACCTCAAGCCCCAGGAAAATTAGCCCGGATAAACTCTGAGCCCCTCAAAGAAACACAGATGGCAGGATTAAATCGCCACTGGGCTTCCATAATCAGCCCACCCAGCACGAGGATTCACGCCCAGTACATGGCTGTGTTGTGCCCCCTTCCAGGCTCCCTTTGCAATGGTCTTCCCATCCTAACTGGGAAGGCACTTTCACCAAATAAAATGCAAGAGGGGTGCACAGTCCAGCGTGGCTGGACGTCTGACCCCTTTCTGGGCAGACCATCCGTGGGGGGAGGGAGCCCTGCTGGGACAGGTCCCATCTATGCCACTGATCCCTGGTGAGTGGGAGGTCCCATCGGGAAATGGAACTGATAGTCACTTCAAGTCCAGGGTTGACCATCAGTCACCAGCTCCCACCAGTGCTGGTTCCTTGACAACTGGGATCAAGTGACCACTGAGGTCAGTCCAAACTGGGGATCAGCAGCGTGCATTTCACATTGGCTTTGGAATAATGTAATGGCCTTAAAACCCCCAGTTCCAACCACCATATAATTACATATTGCTTTGGTGCACTGACAAGCAACCAAATCAGCCTAACCAAGTAGAGAGAGGTTTGGGGCTCTGACAAGCAGCCAAACATTCACCTCTCATTGGTAGGCTATACAAAGTCCGCTGTGTGGTTGGTCCAATTCAACCACATGAAAGCTTCCTTGAAATGGAGACACCCAAAAAAGACCACAGGTATTCAAGATATGTGAACCCCAAAACATCCTTTATTTTTATTCAGAAACATAAAAACCAAAGGTGCCCACCGACCAGAGCTCGTCTGAGGAGCAACTGGCAATGCTCCCCCAGGAAGGAAAATGCTAGGGTCCTTGTAGAATTCTGAAGTAAACAACAGAAGGTGCTGGCGCGCCTCATAAAGGCAGCACTTTGGGGACCTCACCCAAGCTATTGATTAGGTTTGCAAAAGCCTAATCTACAGCTCAGGCAAGGCACAACTCAGCTTCCAAAACAACCAAACCAAAAATGTCTAAAGCGATCTGACTCATAATTGGAAAATCCAAATCTGAGTTGGAATGTAACAAACAAGACAAACTTGTCCATTACACTCCCAAGTGATGAGTATTACTATGATTTTGGTGGCAATTTCTTAGATAATACTATTTCATCATCTGAAAATGCATAGTTGATTGGTCATAATCGGGAAAAAATATCCTCAACAGAAGTTTCATAATACTGGGTAACTAAAATTCACCTCTCAAAAAATACTAAATAGGGTGATATATTGATTAATTTATAAAATACGATTTTATTATCTAGAAAGGCACTAGGCAAGTAGTGATTCATTGTATAAGTTTTTTGTGGCATTTACTAAGGATTTTTAACTAATATTCTATCTTTAAGTCTTACCACCCCATTGGTTGATGTGTTGTAAAGAATTGAAAATTCTTAGCTGGTGTCAGATAGATAAGTCATCTCCTACATTATCTATAAAGTGAAGTCGATCTTATCATTCAAGAGCAGGTTATAGGGCATCTATGTTGGGTGAATTAAAATGAAAATGAATGGGTTGGTTTTATGCCAGTGTTGCATGAAAATAGCTTCAATCACTTTTTTAGATGGTATGCACCAAGAAGTGTATATCAATGGCCTTGGAAAACTGTCAGTAAGGATCTAATCACATCAACGCTCAGTATGCTGAAGGGGCTAGAGGTTGTCACCACTTGATGCCAGAATCTTAGGATATTTAGATCAACTCTGGAAAATATGAAAAGTCTTTATAACTTCTTAGATGGTCTTGACTATTCAGTACCAGTAGTGTAAGGCTTTTTAGTGCATTTTTTTATTTTTACTTTATAAGACTTCTCCTATTTTCATATTAACTAGAAGTTTTTTGCTGAGAGAATTAAGGCTCTTATACAAAACATCGATGAATCCCCCCTTGGGTTGGGACCATCTAGTACTAAAAAAAAGGCTCTTATACAAAAAATTACTCAACTACTTTGCCAATTTGGAAGAAGTTACTACATGTAAGTTTGCCAATAATACTGCCCATATCAAATTCCCAACCACTATTATTTTACTTTTTGTGGTAAGATCTTTAAAATTGTTATAAAACTTAATTTCCAACTCCTGACATTGAGTCCTCTTTTTTATTTTCCTGAAATCTTTTTATTTTATTAGAACTCCATGCTGATCAAGCACCAGACCATCATGGATAATGTGTTTATCAATCTAGAAAACCTTCAAAAAGTTTAAAAGGCTAAATTGGGAAGCAGTTAATCATGATGAGCTCTATCATACTACCACCCACAAATATCATATCTTTTTTATTTTGACCCTTTCCCATGAATGGAATAAAAACTTACATCTTTAGAAGATACCACATGTTGTAGTACTCCAAGAACAATGTAGCCATTCAATGATGTCCATTCCCTTCTATATAGGCCATTGCTCTCACTTGTGAGAGTACTTGTCTAATTTGCTCTTTTCCATTCCAAATTTAGTATAAAATTACTTCCAACTATTGTTCTATTTTACATTTTTAAGCATTTCTGCGGATCATGGTGAACATCATGACCACCATGCACCTGCAAAAAATGATTGCCCAACATTAGATAGAGGGATTAAAAGTCATACCATTACTGGTTTTTTGGTGCTACAGGTGGTTCTATAAGAATTGTGCAGTGCCAACCAATGTAAAATTAGCAACCCTGGTCTTTATGACAACATTGTTTCTTTTTTACAATAGATGGTCACACCTGAGGGAATATTAGCATTGTTTTTATCATCCCTTATATGACTTCTTAACAGCATGTGTCTCACATTATGGTGTCTTTCAAGAAGGAATTGAGTCTGATAAGAGAGGTCATATGTATGGTAGTTAATTTCCTTCTGACAGAATGTATAGCATCTCATTGTGTAATTGTATATAAGTCATATTTGACTCTGCTTAAGCTTCATAGTTCCTAACTAACATATCTCAGCCTGACAAATAAGCCATACAGACAATCTTCTTCTGTTGTGAGGACAGCTGATATAGGTTTTTTTACTGTCAGATTTATTATGGATATCCCCAGAAAAGTGGACAAAGGTAAAGCTTTATTATCTATCTTTCACTTAATTTAATTTTATTAGAATTTAATTTTTATACTTTTCTTTCTCGTTACAATCACTTTTGCAACCTATTCAATTAAAGACTGAATCTAGTTTGATAATCTCACAGAGGAGATTAGTCTGCGCCCATGTCAGGGAGCAGTTGGGCAAGCAAGGTAAGAGGAGCAGGTGGAAGGCCCGCGGCCTCCAATGTTCGAAAACGCCCCAGAGAATCCAGCAGAATAGACAAAAATCTTAAAAAACTGGCGGTCACAATTTCCCTGGAGATACTCACATGGCAAGCACGATGCAACCAGTACATCAACACGCCACACTCCCAGCTACTTTTGTCGGTAGAATTCGGAGTTCACATGTATCTGGACATCCAGAAAAATGGCCTTATGGGAAAAATTTTGTGAAGATGTACACACAATTTTCCCGACCGCGATGTATGTTGCACCTCACTCCATGTCACATGGTTGGCTGGACCTAGGTTTTAAAAGCAAAAAGGCAGCAGATGAGGCTGCAGTGGTACGCATAGTGGTCAACCTCCCCAAAGGGCAATGGGTCATCAAAACCAAATGCACCAGATGGACAAAATCAAACCAAATTTTCCTCACGTTTGACTTTTTGCCTACTATGGTAAAATGTGACATTTTGGAACAACACCTGAAAGATGGTCTCACCGTATATGGCGAAATACAATCTTTTGAAATGCAACGCTTCACGCTGATGCCACACCTGTGCACCAGCAAAGCCATTGCAGTTCTGACCTCAACTGAGGAGATCGCGAAGGACCCAACCCAGATCCCGCACTCCACATATATCAATATCAAAGGGCATACCACCCACCCATTCCAGGTGACCGTGGACAGCGCGCCCCCCATTTGCACCCACTGTGACACGTTTGGCCATAAGGCGCACACATGCCCCATCAAGGAGGGCGTCACATTCCAAGAGGACCCCTCAGCGGCCATGGCCAATGGAGAGGTGCACTACGAACCAACCGCGAGCACCAAGGAGGCTTTCCCATGGGGAGCACAAGGATGCTACCTATTGGTAAAGCCTATCTCCCCACAAGAGTGGAAGAAGGCCAAGCAGGCCCATAGGGCCGCGGCCAAGGAAGCGACCAAGGTCACCACCACTATCCCACACTCACAACGCCAGGAGGACATGGAAACCTTTATGGCGGAAGCAACTCAGGAATCCATCAACCAATCAGATTGGGAAGCCCATGCCGAATAAGCCACTCAATCTGAGGATCCAATGGGAGACTTGATCTCACCCAATTGTGGCACCCAAGCTCCAGTTGAAACCAACTTGAAACCTATCCCAACTGAAAATTTTTTTTTTGACCCGCTCAATGGTGCACCAAACTCATCCACACCACAAAAAATTCATCTGACGTTGGGAAAACAAAAAGTGAAGGCTAAAGCCAACGCGACTCTTTCCACAAAAATCAACAAAAACTCTGATAGCGTTGCTACTAACACCTGCACTGCTGTGAAAGCCTGTGGGGATCTAGAAGAGGCTGGTGGGCCCAGGGTCCCACCCCTCACACATAAGGTGTAATGGGGGAAACCTTCACTTTAGGGACATTGAATATCGCCAGACTCAAGGCCTCCCCATCCTGGGCTAGGAAACTGAGTTTTTTACAAGACAATTTACCCGTGGATATCCTGGCCATTCAGGAGTCCCACTGTCCATGAGGTTCTGAGGAAACTTGGAAAACAATGCTCCTCCCATCCCTATCCTTTTGGTCAAAGCACTGTGGGGTGCTAATTCAGAAAAATAATTTTTTCAAATTTATATCCTCAGAAACATTCCTAAATGGCCAAGTGCTTGTTGTCACTTTCTCGTGGGCTGATGTAGTGCACGCAATCATCAACATCTATGCCCCAAACGGTGCACACAAGCGTCAGGAATTTTTCTCATCAGTCAAATCCCTCCCGCTACCCCCAGATTCTTTCCTAGTCAGTGACATGAACTGTTGGCTAACCACAATAACGGACCAATGGCCTCCCTCACCCCATGCCCCACAGGGTCACGTAGAACTATGCGTTCTAAAGGCCACCCTTGGGTTAATGGATGCACTGCCACAACATGCCCCGCTGCTCAAAAACATGATGCATCCCTACGTCCACAACAGCAAATTAAGGTCCATGACCCACATCGACCTTATTCTAATGCTGGCGAAATTCCAACCCCACATCTCCCAATTCAAAACAACAAAAATGGAATTCTCTGACCACCGGCTGGTCTCAATAACCTACTACCTACCTGTCACAGTTGCTAAGGCCCCACATTGGTGCAAAATCTGCCCCCCTGAGCTCGCGTCGCCAGGATTTTCCATGTGGGTGGAAGAGGCAACTTTGGCAAAACAGTTTGTCGCACTGTTTTGTGTGGACCCCATTTCCACATAGGCAACTTTCAAAGAGGACACCATCCGCCACTCTCGCCATCTCTCCTCCAGATGCTCACGAGCCACATCGGCGGTTATCTCGCGTGCTCTGGAAGAATTAGCACACTTGGAGTCCAACATCCCAGTTACAGGATACAGCCCTGCATGGGGCCGGAAGTGGGAGGAGGCAGCCACCCACCTCAACACACTTGAAAGGCAACACAAACATTAGGTTTGTGTTCAATACAGGGCCACACGCATCACAAAAGGCGACAAGTGCACTTCATATCTCTTTAAGAATTTTTTTGCACCACGCCAGAGCGTGGCCTGCACACAGATGCAAAGGTTGGATAATTCCATTGCGGACACACCAGCTGAAGTGGCAATTGAAATGCAAAAATATTACTCCAAGTTGTACTGAGCCAAACCAATTCAGCCAGCCAAAGTGGCAGAATTTCTTGACTGAGCTCATATCTGCACCATTTTCTGATACCCAGAAATAATGAATTTAATTACTCCAAATGAATTATGGACAGCCATTCGCGGTGCACCAAACCGAAAATGCCCAGGCCCAGATGGCATTCCATATGAGTTCTACAAAAAATATTTCAAATATATATCCCCATTGCTGCTCGCCTCACTTAACCAAAGCCTGTTGGAAACGCGCCTCCTACCAGGAGGACATGAGGCCTTTACTGTCACACTCTTCAAGAAAGGGAATAAGCTAGACTTAGCCAACTGGCGCCCCATTTCTCTAACAAACACAGACACTAAAATTTTAACAAAAATCTTGGCTAACCGTTTAGGGACTGTAGCATCTGCCACCATCTCCCCAGAACAATTTGGTTTCATCCCCAGAAGGTCGATTTGGGATAACGTACACTCTGTGGCTAATGTATGTCAGTCCACAGCCTCTGGGGCACTTGTATTCTTGGACCAACAAAAGGCCTATGATAGAGTAAACTGGGAATACCTTAGGGCCTGCATCCATCAATTCCGCCTACCCCCTCGCTTCATCAACTGGGTGATGCTGCTCACGGAATCTGCAACAATGGCAGTGCGTGGCCCTGGCTTCCTAACGGAAGTAGTCCGCCCTCAAATGGGCTTGTGGCAAGGGGACCCCCTCAGCCCACTCTTATACAACTTCAGCCTTGACCCATTACTGAGATATGTGAATGCCCAACTCACTGGGATCCATGTGCCAGGCCAAGCCCCAGTCAAGATATTGGCATTCACAGATGATTGTGTGGTTGGGGTGTCTAACAATCAAGATGCACGCGCGCTTGAAGCTCTCATCCAGGAATATTCCCGGGTAAGCAGCGCGGCACTGAACGCCTCCAAAACTGAAATAATCCTCATTGGTCGGTTTCAGAAATGCTGGACCCCAGCAATTAGTTCCCAACCTGGCCCAACTGCTCGCCCACGTCCACGCCTTACTAACTCAACACACACCGCCCCACTGGTGCTCCCCTTCGTGCCACATCCTACCATAGGACCGGTGCGCCATCTGGGCGTGTGGTTGGAGGCCGGCGGATACGCGTCAGCATATAATGGAGTGCCATATTCTGGACAACGTGATGAAGCGAATCGCCTCTCTCAGAGCCCACCCTACTTCCCTTACTGGCAGGGTTGTTTTAGCCAACTCTATGCTCCTATCCAAAGTCTGGTTCAGAGCCCACGCCATCCCCTTCTCCCCAGGCTTTTTCAAATCCTTGTATGCCCTTCTGCAAGGATGGCTTTGGCCAGGCCGCCCACCACCAGTATGGCTAGAGGTCATGTTTGGCCCTCATCATCATGGTGGCATGGGCCTGATTGATTTCAAAGCCCATGCTGCCAAGATCCTGGGCACCTGGATTGCGGCCGTCACTGCCCCTACGCTCCCCTCCCAACACTGGTCCCTCGCGGCCCACTCCAACTTCTCCCGCACTTTGGGCCTTAACAATCCATCAAACCCCCACTCCCTGATGAAATACCTCGCATCACACACATCAGCCACAGGTCCTCACGGGACTAAAACCCACTACAAACGAATCCTACTCTCCATGAGGAGCGCTGAGTGGAGAATTCATATTAGCGGACATACAACCCAAAGAGGCCGCCCCTCTCCTCAGTTCATACAAGAGGTACAGGGGCTACCCATCCATGATGGCGTGATCCCCATTCGGCCCCATGTCCTATCCAGGGTGGACTACCTGGACATGATGGACATCCCTTACTCCATTGAGACCCAAAAACTATCTGGAAATATGTACATCACCCTCTGTTGCAGCCTCAAGTCCGCTTCCATGTGTGGTGCTGCCTGAGGCGGGTGTATCATACAGATGAGCGCTCTAACGCTTTACACTCATCCTGTGTCATGTTTGGCCAGTATGGAAAGCTGTTCCACCGCCTGGAGAAGTGCCCCACCTCTAAAGTGATATGGCGCGAAGTTCAACGCCTGCTGGGCCAGGATCAAACGCATCCCTTCAGTCTGTCAAGAGATATGTTTTCTCTATCAATGGCCTCCTCCCTTCCACCCTTCCTCCATGCTCTAGTGGTTGCAATCGCTATGTGGACCATCCACACGATTGTCTTAGATGCCATCGCAGGCTCCACCCCCACCCTCCCAGAAGCTGTACACAGATTCTGGTCTCATTTGGTGGACCACTTTCAGGTGTGGATGTTTGGATACCTCCCACCGCGTCGCTGACAGCTGGTCTCCTCCTGGTTCCCAGTCTGGTTCATCAAATCAGACCCCTTCCTCCACACGTGCTCAATAGTGGCTACGGCCCCTTCACACGTTCCCTCCCCCTCCCCATAAGTGGCATTCCCGCTGGCAACAAGAGACAGCATTGCTTCTCTGGGGTGCCTCCCCTGGTACTAAGTTTGTCTTTCCTGAGCCATATTTGGAAGTGTCCGTCCCATGGTCAGCCTTCCCCACAATAAATTTAAAATTTAAAAGTTAATTTTTATTTTTTATATAACAATATTTTATGCTACTCTGTCTTATACCAAATTTTGATAAGTTTATCACCAGCTACCCCATGTGGGGTGGTGGTATGCAACCTAATGGCATCTTTCAGCCACTTACAAAGCATGCCAAGGCTGGCTCTTCTAGCCCTAAATCCTACCAGTCACTTTGTACTCCCTTGGGACTTAGCCTACATTGAGTTTTTTAGTATAATTTGAGTGCCAGGTTCTTTAAGGGTACACAATTATTTGTTGTTACATCTTTAGAAGATTCTCCTAGTAAACTTTGGGTCTATAGGGAAATCTTTTGACAGAATAATTGACATCAGGAAAATCTGTGTTAATTTTAATAGGAAACTTTCTAGTAAGAACTAGGCAAAATTCGTGATATAAATGAGAAATATAGTTATTTAGGATTTGGGGTATAAATAAATTTAGTCAATTTCCAGGATCAAGTAGGGTATGGAAATTGATGGTATAATGAGTGGGATATGAATGATTCTTACAGCTGCGTTCTTTCATGATCAATTTGGAAGATTCTGATGATCTCTTAAGGCAAGTTCTTTATCAAATATTCTAACAGATTTGAAATGGATTCATGATTTTAGTTGCTTGCCTTGGAGTTCAGTGTTTTCTTAAATTTCTTTGGCTTCCATGGCAGTGTAACTCCCTTTTCTGCAGTTTGTCAATTATATGACACCTGCACCCCAACTGAACTCGCATGAATACCATCATTCCCAACAATGCCTCCCAAGATCTTTCTGAGGTGAGATATAGCTTTGGATAATTGATCGCGGACTTAATTTACTATGGAGGCTGAATGATGGAGGAAATTGAGTAATCCTGTCCTTGACAATAAATCGCTCAATACAGTCCTGACCATAACATATTAAATTTTTTAACCTGAACCTCTGCCCAATGGTGATAAAAAAGACCAAATCCCCTAGCTGGTACTCAGGAAAAACTGGTTTCTGTAATTACTTTGTTCCCCCTCTTGTTTACGGTTGGTCTTCATAGACTTGACAGCAATAGCTTGTAATCAAAATTATTTATCTGCCAGCCTTCTAATGGTGATATCAGAAGTTTTTGGTGTGGAACTTTTAAAATAGGTTGAACATTCGAGGGTATATCAGATCTCAACTGTACAGAGCTCAGAAAGGGTGACATCAGGAAAAAAATAATAACTCACTTGGTATGTCAATATAGCCACTGAAAGGTATCCATTCCATCAAGATGGGTAAAATTGAGCTATTTTGTGAAGGATGGAGATTATAGTTCCATTTTCTCAATTCACTGATCTGTTGGTTGCATGTTGATATGGGGCAGTAAAAGAGCAATACATGCCCATCAACAAATTAAGGCGAAGATTACTTGGGATACAAAGTTGTTGCCTTTATTGGATAATAGTACCTTAAGTCTACTGTGGTGGGTGAAGACATGTTTTAATAAAAAAAGCAGTTACTTTAGAAGTGGATGAGACAACTTAGATGGAATCAACCCATTTTATGAAGCTATTGACTGCTAGTATGATATAACAATGGCTTTACAATGCCATAAGTAGCGGACAATAACTCTGATACTGACAATAACAAATGAGGAAGTTGGACCTACGACCTGGTGTTGATACATCATATTGGGAGGTTTCTGGATGGCACAAATAAGACAATAATCAATGGCGTCTTAGATTGACTCAATCATCTCTTCCCAGTAACATTTCTCGCGCAGTCACTGATGGGGTTTCCTTATGGCGCCATAGTATACAATCAAAAGTCCCTCCAGGGCGGTTTCTGTTCTTGCTGACAGTCGGACATAAGGCATCTAAGATATTTCAAACATTTTATACAGTAATCTGTCTTCAATTTAAGTCCTCTCAGTCATCTTTTTAAACTGTTGCTGAGCCACAGGATATTCTAAGCTCCATTCCTCAAGTTTCCCCAATAATTTTCATAAATTTGATCTTCCTTGGTGGTATAGAGAGTCAATATGGGTAGTTGTGACAATCCTTCAGCGTTTTGATGTATCATTATGCACAATGAACAATTGAAAAGTCATAACCCTGGAGTTTGAGGGCCCAGCAGACCAGCTGTCCGTCTAAATCCTTCATCTGTTGTAACCACCATAAGAAGGCATGATCCATAACCATTGTAAAATGATTCCCATACAATAAAGGACAAAAGTGCTTAATGGCAATCAAGACAGCTAGGAATTTATGCGTGGTGATGCTGCTTTTCCTCTCTTCCCAAGTTAGTGTTTACTGAAGTATGTTACAGGATGATCAACTTGATTTGCATCAAGTTGTGCAAGAATGGCCCCAAAAGTCACGTCGCTAGCATCAGTGTTAATGATAAACGTTTTATCAGATTTTGGATGCATCAATACAGGGAAGTCATAAGAGGATTCTTTAGGACGTCAAAATCTTTTTATAATGTTTACCCATTGGAATGGAACCTCCTTATGGAGAAGATATGTCAGCGGTTCAGCAAGCTTGGTGAAGTGGGGGATAAACTGTCAATAATAGCTAACCACCCTGAGGAAAACCTGATTATTGTGTAAGCTGGATGGGAAAGATATCTTCTCAATAACGACCATTTTATCTTGTAATGGAGAGATCCCCTCCCAGGTAATTTTATGCCTGAGGAATTCCATGTCTTTTTGAAAAGTGGCATTTAGCTGGTTTTAGATTCAGCGATCAGAGCAGAGATAATTGAACAAATCCTTCAATTGAGAGAAGTGTTGGCCAAAAGTGCAAGAGAACATGGTCACATTTAAGTAAATTAACACACATGACATTTTTGAATCCACTAACAGGCCATCAATTGCCCTTTGGAAAGTGATCAGGGCGTAGCATAGTCCCTGGGCATTTGAGTGGTTTTAATAACATCTCACTTGATATAAGGATACATCTCTCCTGATTCTCCAGTGTAAGCTCAATTTGTTAGTAGCCACTAGAAAGATCTATTGCGGAGAAGAATTGAGAACCATCCAAGAGTCATAGATAAAACATCAATATTGTGGTAGTGGATAGCTGTTTTTTATTAATGGCATCAAACTGGCAGTAATCCATTATCACCTGATGTCCACCATCCTTTTTTCATATAAGCAACAAAGACGAGGCTTATGCGCTTTGTGAGGGCTTTAGTAATCTGGCGTCTGGGAGCTGCTTCAGTTCCTTCACCACCTGGGCTTCTTCAACTTTATATTTCTGGTAGGCCAAGCATGTATTGGAGGAAAGTCACCCATAAGCACTCTATTCTGTAACCTTTCATCATCCCAAAGTCGTTTGAACCTTTTGAAAATATGTCAGTGTATTTATCTAATTTAAGGCAAGCCAACCAGGGGACAGACATTACCAAAATAGTGAAAGAAAGTATTGACATGAAACCTGAGTAGGTTTAACTCTGTTGTAGAAAGTTTTTCCACCTCCAGATCAGAACTTGGATTTTTCTGGTTACATCATGGGTAAGGTTTTCGTGTTATTAGACCTACTAACTGGCAATATCTTCCTTTGGCTGGAACCCCAATTGATGTGCAAAGGGCAGGAATCAAACCTGCAACCTTCAGGTTGGTAGCCATACGCCCTACTGACTCACCTTCCATTACCTGAAATTTGTTGGTGTAATCTTTGATCAAAACACTCGCTTGACACTGCTTCACAGAGTTGAGGGTGTCACCTATCTTTACTTCTAAGAAGGTAATGGTACTGTCTTCATCTATCCATAAATCAGATAGATTTCCACACCTGAAAAAGGATTCAACTTGATTAGCAGATAGAGTCAAAACTATGCAACAGGTTGGTTATGAGAAATTTTATGAGGGCGATTAGTAAAATTAGCCACCAAAAGGGGCTCCCAATAAGCAGGATCTAGGACTACAGGGCAGGCAAGAGGCTTTCACATGGCCATATTAAAGTCTCCAAAAATTCCAGCAAGCGTTATGGTGGAATGGTAACTTGGATTACCGTATCCATCAATAAATGAGATTTTGGGTGGTATAACTAAAAAGTTATTATAGTATATGAGCATTCTTTTGAGCCTCACCGTTTGATGGAAGCAGTTTGATTTTTGGTACTTTTACTCAGTACTCTGGCCGATTAATTAAGTTTGAATGTTCCAGTAAATAACTCCCAGTTTTTTCTTTATCTTTAGAGGCGTATTTAAAAAATATAAATGCAATATCTTAAGATAGAAAAATACAAGTCTTTAAGACTGATTTTGGGGTCAAATACAATAAGGAATTGTGTGCTTATGAGAAGGTCATTAACATCATTTTTTAGCAAAAACACTAGAGCAACACAATTAATGATATAGACTGAAGCAGCAGGGCCTCATCAGTTCCAATCTCTGTGTCTAATGTGTCCCTGTAGTCCCATAATCCAAGGTGTGGTTTTGATTTGGCGCGACCATTATTCGCTTTACCAATCAAGAAGAAATAATGTTAACCGTTGATCTAGTATTGACTATGGTTATAATTTTCACTTTATGGACAACTTTATTCAACATGGGTAACATCAATGCCAAAATGGGGGATTATAAAAAATAGAACTTCCTTGTGTAAGTGGTCTAGATGGAGCAGATTAAGAGTAATTTAGACCTTTATTTTAAAATTTGATGAGTCCAGGACATCCATTTGGTCAAGTTGGGATAGAACATAACATTCATAGCGGGAAACAATGGTAGATGTGTGAGGAGATGCAGAATCTTCAGCAGAGGGTGCCTCACGCCCTAAGCTGACTCCTCATTTCCCACCTCATAGGCCTTTTATTTTAACAGGAAACATTTGGTGACCATAGTTTCCACAAAAGGAGCAAGGGTAGCGTTGAGATTCAATCCTTTTGAATTGTCCTACTGCATGAATGTAAGGCCAGGTCCCCTTGTTTGATGTTTGATTCACCTCTGGTTCAGGCAACTCCATGATAATTTCCTTGGTATCAAGAATTGATTTTAACAGCTTCTTTGCATTCTGTAAAGGTAGTAAGAGAGTCTTACTGTGTTGAAATGTGGAGAGGACAGCAGCGATGGCATTGTCCAAATTAACTTGATTTCTGGATGCAAGAGCCTGAGATTCATGATAAACTGCTCAGCAAACTCAATAATTGCTTCTACATATCCAGGACGGATCTTCATAAAAGACTATTTACAGTTAGAAAGTTATATTACTTTTAAATTCTTTAATAAGGCATCCTTTAGCTGTGCCCAAGTATTACACTCTTTGAAGTATGGCATTATGATCTCTCAGGCCTTACTATCAAGACAGGATTGTTATGCTGGCACTTTTGGCAATCCATACTGTGTTCTAACGCATTTTCACACACACAGAGTTAAGGCTGAATTATTTCAGTCCCAGGCACATATCTCTCTTTAAAGATGGGTTTGAAATATCTAACAGGTTCAGTGAAAACAAGGATAACTGTACAAAGAGCCATTTATACTCAGTTAGTTCAGTGGTTAATAGGTCAGTTTTGGGGATAGCCTTAATTGACTTGAAGGTGGAAGTCATCCATATCATCCTGGAGGGTGAAGTAGCTAGTGTTGAAATGATTGAGTGAGGCTTTGTATTTAGGGGTAATAAGAGGTTTTCAATCTCAGTGGACTGGCTTGCTACCTTGGATGACAGGGTATCTTGTTTAACCTTAATCATTTGAAATTTAGTGTTTATTTGCCAAAGTTATATTTCACTTGGGTCTCATTGAATTGCTGTGATGCGATCAGATGAGAGCAGGTTTGTTTTAAAGAGCCAAAATTGTTCTACAATGAGACCAGTGTTAGATTCTCATTTAGGAAATCCCTTTCAATACCCATCCACGCTCCTTGAGCCACCTCTAGATTTGTTGTTAAAGGTCTTTAATTTGTTCTTTATAACTTTTACCAAAAAGATGGTTTAATGGGTGAAGAGGTCCCAGGGGGTCTACGAGGAACTTCAGACTATAAGGGCCCTATCCCCACTTCAGGTCCAATATGGTCATTATAGCTGGGATGTCCTCATTGGATATTAACTTTCTAAAATGGTGGTAGTTGGTTCTTTTACTCAATTGCGGAATCTAAGCGGCTAAGGCTGCGATTTGGAAATCGGTGAGTTGACAATTCACAAAATTCATTTGATAAGTTCAGTCAAAGAGCTTTCCACTTGCTGGTTCAAGTTGGTGGTAGTATGAGCCATTCTCTGAATGAGTTTTCCATATAGGTAATGGATAACTCATTGTCAATTTGAGCAAATAATTTTTGCTTCACTGATCTTATGGCTGTTATCCAAAATGGCTTTTCAATTATCAACCAAAATTGTATGTGGCTTTGTACAATTCAGGAATTTGAGCATATATTTGCTGTAAAAGTCTGATTTGAAATTGGTTTTCCATGGATTAGACCTAATAATTGAATCCAATGATGAATGAAGGGATGAATTAATAGATGGAGATAGGTTTCAGTTTGAGCCACCCTTTACTCAACTACTAGGAAAATTGATTGAGGAATATGGATGTTGCAAACTGGGAGCAATTTGAGAAAGAAACTATGATTGGCTCTTCCTATAGAGTTGATGGCTCCAGAATGTAACACCGTTACAGTATCAACTACTTCAGCAGCCTGGATTTGGGTTGAATGATTTATCAGGGGATGAAATAGACAGGTCCATTTTTGCATTGAACTCAAGCTCTTGAGTGCCTGAAAGAGGCGTACCTTAATTATTGAAAGTGACCCATCTGATCATGCTCATATTCCCCTCCATATTGGTAGGGATGTTGTCGCTGTTATCTTTCATGTGAAGGTACTTTTCACCAGATAGGCTCAGGAGGGACTTGGCAGAAAGCACCGGTATTGAGTTTTTAATAAATTTGAGGATAAGTCCTTTGAAGGCTATACGATTATCAGTCAATATAGCTACAGCAGTATCTCCTAGTAGACCTCAAGTCACTAGGGAAAATCTCTTGATGGAAAAGATGTCTTTGTTAAGGCAAATCTCTGCTAGAATGCAGGCAATATCTCTAGATAATGATAGGAAATCTAAAGAAAAACTAGGCAAAATTGAAGTTACAAACGAGTATATCTTTTTTTTGAAATTTGGGGATATTTATAGCTTTGGCAGAGGTTTGGGATCAAATAATAGTTATACTTTGGTAGATGTCTAGAATTGAAAAGATGCAGCAATTTTATAGATGATGCACCAGAATGTGAAGGTTTCTGGCAGACACAATCCTTCCTGATTGGTGTAGGAGTTTCAGGAGATTTCCAAATGGCAAGATCTTTATCAGTCCTCCACCAGCAACTCCATGGGGCAATGGAGCTCCTTGTTGAGGGTATTTCTATCCCCAATTTTCCTCATGATTTTGAGGAAGATGTGAGTTATGAAATTGAGGAGCTTGCTTTTGGTGTGAGCCGCACTTGCATCAATGCAGCAAAAACTTCTCTTTTCAACCCCAATTATCCCAAAACCTGCCAGCGCATCAAGTCATTTACTTGTGTGCTGGCTCTCATCAATTTTGCTGAGCATCAACTTACTCAATACGTTGAGGCGATGGACACCGCCGGCCTCATTAACAAAGAAAACCCCCAACTATACCTCTTTATGCCCTATGTCGCTGATGCTCCCTCCCCAATGCTATCCACTATGGTCCTCCAGCTAAAGCGGGCGCCGGACAAAAGTTTCCCTAAAGCCTCCTCGCCATCTGATATAGCTTCCTAGGCTGATAACCTAGGGGCTATATTAGGATTTTTTTTTTATGATAATCCCTTTGTTTGGCCCATTTGCGAATAAAGATGCGTGGCAGCTCCCCATTTTGGGTTGGGCACCACTAGTACTAAAAAAGATCTTTATCAGTTAATCCAGAAGATTAAAGATGGATTCAGGTACTTAATTGCTCTTTAGGAGTTCATTGTCTGTTATGGTTTTGTTAGTCCACGGTGATAAACCCCATTGATTGAGTTGCAAATTATCTCATGTTTGAACTTTATCCAAACCAGCATGAACCCATCATTCCCTACACAAGGAATCAAGTATAGATGACTTCACCTTCAGGTGACGCCACCCGCCCACACTATTATCACAGGGTATAATAGGCTATGTACCTCCAAGAAGTGATCACTGAAACAGGAATCGTGAATGAAGAATTTGACTGGATGCCATACGCTGTGGCATGTCATGTCTCAGAGGATGCGCTCAGTATAAGAGGAGAAATTCGTGTACAAAGCCAAGGATTGTATAGCTCTAAGATCATTAGTGTTTCTGCCACCCCTTTTCTAGAAGCTTATACAGTAACATTGTGTGATCCTGTTCTAAAAAGATGGGAAACATAAATAGATCTGATCTTCTTTATTTTATGCCGAGAGCTAGGGAGCAGAGGGAAGAAAAGGAGTGGCCATGATATGAAGTGGTCCCTAGTAGCCGGTGGGCTGTACTGTGTACTCTATAGACCATCCACGGTTATCTTGGTTACACGTCATGGTGGGATAATAAAAGGTTCAATACTATGACCTTATCCCTTTTATTTTCAGGAGAGAAGGGAAAATTCTAGTGTATCAGAGGAATCTAAATGGCCCTGAATTCATGATAGTGTAGGCAAGCCTGATAAAAGATTGGGTTCATGGTATCTGGTAAGCTGGCCTTTTTGTTATCTGAAATAGCATCGGATTGGCTTCTTAATTGTATGTTTAATTTTTTCCTCTAATCCAGAGTCATAACATTTCTTATTTCCTTGAGAAAGAAAAAGGGCCAGAGGCTGGCATGTCAGTAGAATTCAGAAGGTCCTTAGGATATAAGTTACTATGGTAGCACTGGATAAGCGTTTCTCCAGAACTCTTTACCCTATAGAGAAGAGAAGAAGGCTTTTTAAGCGGAACTAATCTTTGAGGAAAGGAGAAAGCCTGTAAAAATGAGATAATAGCCTCTAATGGTGTACTCTCTATAGAGTTCTGGTCCCACGAAAATGTGCCAGAGAGAAGGCCACCTACATAGATACAAGGAGTGGGTCTAAAGAGGGATGACTTATGGAAGTTATTTCCATAGAGTCTTAAAGCAGAGACCGTGACCTCAGAAGGTATCACCACTGAAGCGACCAGATCATAAAAAGTCTCAACAAGATCAAGTAGCTTATAGATGCTCTGACTCAGGGTGATAGGCAGAAGATGCAAGAGGCCCTGGACTTTAGTGCTTTTACCACTGAAGAGAACAAGACAGAATATGTGTGGATTTTCCATTTGTTTGAGTAAATAAACACATATTGCACCAGAAGCGCGCCTCCCCTTCTAGTTCATTCAGGAGAGACACGCTTTATTAGGCATCACTGAAAACAGGGGTCTGAGACCTCCCTTCCATGAAACGCACTGAAGTTCAGACAGAGTATTTATAACATGTTCTGCTATCTCAGGGGAGGAAAAATTGATATGATCCCTACATTCACAGTCTCATTAAAGGAGTAATGCTGGTTGATGGAACCGGGTTATTGCTGCGTGCCATCAGCACCTACTTTCAGACCTGGATAAGTGGAACGAAAGGTCAGCAGGAGAAGACCAGGTCACAGATGGGGTATAGGTTCATAGTAATCAGTTAAGCGTTCAAATAGCCAGTGCCAATGAGGATGGTGGAAATAAAGTGAAGTAATAACCAGTTCATTTTGTCACAGATTATCTGATTAAAAAGAGATTGAGCTTTCCGCTAGGTCTTGGCACACCTATACTGGAATCCCAGAATAGCAGAGGCTCAGCTGTCCTTATGACTTAAAAGAAGGACGTTCTAAGTTTTCTGTGAGCAAAATAGAAGTTAAATATGTGCAAAAGGCATAGCAAGCCAAATGGCGGCGATGGAAGCAACCGTGAGTCTTTCTGGGGAAACCTTAATGTTATGAGAGGTATGAAGGATGACTACTTATCCTGGTTCACAGCTTCTAGCCTTTGGAAACTGGACCATGGTAGCTTGGTTTGCCTTTCAGGCTACAAATAGTCATCAAACTCATATTAGTGTGCTAATTTAAGTTTCAAATCAAGATATCTTGAATCAAATTAACTTTAATGTAATTATATTTCTTCTAAGCTCCAAAATCATTCTGTAGTTAAAGCTTAGATTGAACTTTCCTTCAGGGTCAGCAAATAAGATGGGGGTCTGGAACAAAATTTTATGTGAACTGGGTATATGGCCCTAAAGATGGGTGCTCCAGATGATCTGGAGATTAACCATTTCAGGTTTGAAAACAGGCGTTCTTTGCTTGCTATGGGTGTGCTATAATTGAATACAAAAAGGACCTTTTTTGTCAGCTTGCGTCAGGCTAATGGTAGATTGGCGGGGCAAGTCTTTGGTGTGCATTTGTCATTCAGTGTGGAGAAAGAAAGTAAAAATTAAATGAGCTCATAACCCTTCACCAACTTGGATAGGGAAAGACAATCTTTTGGATTGATTGATTGGTGTACTCACTTAATGATCATAATTACTATGCAATTTGCAGCATGCTTTGCCATATTAACTGGATAATATTGGAAAAGTTATGGAAGGTGAAGTCCACAGAGAGCAATGTGAGAAACTAAAGACTATTTTAAATATAAAGTCTCAAATAAGATAATGAACTGATAATATACCTAGGAGGGCTGCTGTATTTATAGCTGGTGTTGTAATTAGCGCTGAGTCTTGAGTTACAACCACACAGTTTAATACTTAATTTATAAGCAAATACCAAGAATTTTTTTGAAGACAGTGGCCCCACAACAAAATAATAGAAATGTTGTTGTCAAAGATTCTTTATTTAGCAGCTAAAAAGCTATGTGAAAATAAAGACCCTTAAATTTCCCATTCCTATCATAATGAACTATACAATAAAGTACCAAGCAGGCATAGTTATTCTAGAAAAAAATAGAATTTATTTGCTTGGATTTTGGGGAAACTTACTTTGACAATTGTTTTACGTTAGTGGTGCAAGATATAAAAATAAAGTAAATAAAAAGCAATTTGATTTATGATGCCATAAAGCCACATAATCTGATAGGAAGTGATTTAGGGGATATTGCCTGTGGGGTAGTAAGATTTTGCCCTCAGTAGCTATTCAGCTACCTATACAAACGTGGGCGCCTGGACAAGCCAATCCACTGTAACTTAGTTCAATGGATTGACAGCAGCATCAAGGCCTTGAGAATCATGCCATTTTTCCTAAAGTGCAATCTTAAACAAAACAAAACAAAACAAAAAATAGAATGATTGGTTAGACTAAAGTACAACAAAAGGGAACAAATGAAAATTGGAAAGCAGCTTATGAACTTTTCTGAGCTGACCCTCAAAAAGAAAAAGCTGATTGGTTGACTAGGAAAATGTTATGTGTGGAGCAAGTCCTTAATAATCTTATATGATCTTGATAGAAGTTTTGATATTGTAATTCTCAGATCTAACGTTAATATAGATTGATAGAGCAATTTTGTTTGAATTTGTTTAAAATGATAAATTGTTACAGCCAGGATTAAAGGAATCCAAATTAACCAATTAATTGATTTTTTTTAACTTCAGGATGGTTCTGGCAACTTGAAGCTTAGAACTGTTATCTTAAATATTATAAAAAACTTTATCTGGGCTCCCTGACTCATTAAAAGTTTTCTAAGTTTTAGGCATATTTTTTCCGTTCCATGGGAATTGTGGGCTAACAGGCTGGGTCTATGACGAGCCCTAGGGCCAATCCAGAGGCCCCTATCCTAGAATACTCCCTGCAAACCCTCTAGATCTTTTAGAATAATGAATAAGAAGAGAAGGGGAAGAGGAGGAGGATCTTAAGGCTAGGGTAGTGACTCACCGCACATCAACCACATGATTAAAGTCACTTTACTGGGCCAAGGGTTTTACTTAAGTTTTTCTACCCTCTTACTCTTGAAGGGAATCACTTCAAGCCATATGGAGAGGTTGGGCACTAAGTCATAAAAAAGTCTGTGTGCTCCTCTGAGCTCATCCCTGGTTAGACACCCTGTTGAAGACCTATTTTTAGAAGACTCTAATTAGATGTCACCAAACCCTCTAACCTTAAATATGTAACTGCCATATGGAGTATCCAAAATATCCTCTTCTGCGCACCCTTTGACTTGCAGGTGTGAGCCCAACCACACATTATACAAACTTTAATATATAACTTGAGATGTCCATGAATATAAGTCTTGGGGAACAACCCCTACGGCTAGACTGGGAGCAATTTCATTTTTTTAAAGAAAAGCTGGCGGCCGCCCCTCTCAAATCCCTGGGAAATTTAGCCCATGTGGTAGATTTGATGTAACAACATACTCCCTGAGAGTTGCACCTCTTCTGCCTTTTCTCACCACCAATTAATTGGCAGGTAAAATTCGAAAGTTGTGTCAGGAGGTGGCAGTGGGTAGAAACCATTGCCAGTGGAAGGAAAATAGAGCATATCCCAAATAGGGCCTTTACAAATTCATGTGCTGATGGGAAGTCAAGTTTGTTTATGATGAAAATGAAGTTAAAGGTAGTTTCAGGCTTGAAGATCTTCATCTGCCAGTTTTCCTCAGCATTTTTCAAAATGAGCCCACCCCTGAAAGGTATGGGCGTGGTCAACCCTTTCCCTACCCAATGGAGCTGGCTATATGTGGCCTGGTCAAAGGGTGCAACCTTCCATCTGCCAGAGGCGTCATCATCATTATGTCAATCATGATTGTGGTGGAATGAATATCCTTGCTAGTAAATTTAATGGTAATCAACTAGACAGGTCAGCCTTGAGTCAGTATCAGAAATTATTTTGAATGATGATCTGCCAGGACTGAATCACAATTTTCCTCAATGGTAGTGCATTTAGCTCCAATTCCACATTTAGTGAGCATAAAGGGCAGCAGTTTCTGACAGGTACCACTTTTACTCCATTTTTATCCTTTACGCCATTTTGGTTAAATAAAAATTCTTCAAAAACATTGATTGTATTTGTGAGTTTGAGAGTTCTGCTAGACCTTTAGTGGTAGTAATTTATAATTTTGGAAATCCCTGGCTGGTCCTAGTGGATTCCCTCTACCTCTTTCATCCGTAACTATGGATGGCTGTACCTGAGGTATTCTGGATGGGGTTCTTGGTGTTCACTCACCTGGAGTTCCAGGCTGGCCTTATTTTTAACAGCACGGTTTATGACAATGAAGGTCTTTACCATTTCATCAGCTCTCACCCTCTCAGTTTCCACTGCAGCACATCTCTGGCACGCCAATACCAAGCTATTTTTCAACATCTTCTTACTCCTCTTCCCTCTCCTCAGGCAAGCTCTTTGGAGCCCAGGCATGATTCTATAAACATAGATGAATCCTTCTTAGGTTGAGACCATCTAGTACTATAAGGTTAAAATATTAGGCATTTTAGAATAATTTTGTATGCAAATGCTCAGATTAAGTAGATGATGAGAAATTCTTTGATATTATATCTTATTAGAGAAATAAGTTGATGGCAAGTTTTATTGATTAATTAGTTCTAAAATATTCTAATAATTATATTTATATGCCTAACCTGAAACCTAATATAATATACTCATCAGCATATTCCTTATAAGTTATCTTATATCATATAGTATGAGATCAATGAATATTAAAGTAAAGATTGGGACCATCTAGTACTGAAAATATTAAAAAAAGATGGGAATATAAACTTTTAGATATTTTAGCTTATTATATAGTATCTAGATATAGCAAGACTAATCTAGTAGATACTAGAGATAATTGACATATAGATGGATTTCTAAATTATCATTTTGGCACTGGCTACTATGCTTGATATTAAAATTTATTTGTAATCTTGAACATTAGATTACTTGGTCACATACAGGGTAATGATTGACTGTTTATACTTTGAAAACCCATATTTACACAAAAAGAGAAGCTAAAAGCTTGCAAAATTGATGATACTTTAATATAATCAAAAATATAACTAAAAACTAGCCAAGTTATTATTGGAGTGGTTATATATAAAATGATAATTTGTATTTTCATCAAATAATGAACTCAAATACTCAGTTTGCCTACTTTAAATAATTTCATTATAAGTTTTCTTTTACTATAACTAGATCTGTCTACTAAGGATTACTTTTCTAGATTGAGTAATGGTATAAAATTTTTTAAATCATACATAGCTATTTATAAAACATAATTTAAAGCATATAAATATTGTCTAAAATAATGACATAGAATCACAGCAAGTTTTTAATTTTATGAAGTATTGATATATATATATCATAATGTATCTTTATTGGCAAAACATCTCTCATATCCAGCAGATATTTAAAAATTAGATTATCTCTAAAAAGTTTTGATAATATATTTAAACTTAAAATTTTCTTGAACTTATATTTCCATATATTAAGATGATTAGGCAAACATCACTTTTACTTTAAAAGAGACAAAACCAAGTAAAAGTAACTTCTTTCCACTCAATCTCACTTTTGAGCAATTTATTTAAAGAAAGTTTGTTTATCCACCGCAATCTGGACACGCCCATTTCCTACATGATGTCCTAGTATCTGCTGCCTGCCACCCCAGTGTGGGACAGCAGTGCTCCAACACCTAGAATTTTCTGCCCAGCGGACAAACAGATTTGGATGGGCTCAAACAGCTGCCCTCCTCATATGGCTGATTTATCCCCCCAGGGGACTTAGCGCTCCGCCTGGCGCGCATCCACCCTTCTTGCCCCCATCCACTCGCCCTCCCTCGTTCTGCCATTTGATTTTACCTCCACATTGACTATGGGCGTTTATTCCCATATGCTGACAAGGCAATTATTGACCTAGCCATCACGGCCTTTGTGCCAGATAGCTTTATTGACTTCTGCCCATTCAAGGGCTACTTAGATATCGGGTTCTAAACAGAGGAGGATGCTGCAGCAGCAGTGATAACTCCTTTTTATTTCCAAAAATGCCCCTATTCCCACTACCCGTACTCACCTCCCCTTTAGACACCACCCTGGTGGTGTCATTTGTGAATCTCCCATCCCACCTCCCGCCCCAAGTTTTATATGACCAGTTGGTCATGGGGCTTATAGCTTATGGTACTCAGCCCAACCTCATCTTTGCAGTACCCTCTGGTGCGGAGCGCCTCGCTGCCCCTCACACAACTGCCACCATCATCCCACACCACCCTGCCATAGCCCACCAAATCCCCCCTGCGCTAGTGTCACAGCAGTTCAAGAGCATTTCTTTTGGGCTCAGGTCAATAACGGTCAGCAGATTTGTCCCCTCTGCTTTGGGCTTGACCATGCAAAAAAGCTTGCCCATTGCCGCTTCTGCTGATGCAGCTTCAGAGCCTCTCTCCGCGGGTCCTGTATGGGGCACTTTGCTACCCCCTCCCACCCTCCACTCTTTTTCAATAGGCCAGAATGTGGAATTGGCCCCCCAAATGTTCCAGCCACATTCTCCCACCTAAACCCACCCCAGCCAATCAGAGCCAGGCTTGGACCACCCTTTGCACCCAAGCACCCACCCATTTGCCCACTCCCACCCACCCAACTTCTAATGCCACTATTCTCGTGAACCAGGATCCATGGGACCTATTGGTGGAGGTTAATGAATCAGGTAACGTTCTCATTAGTGAGCATTCCGGTCAACCTCATGGCCAATACAATTATGGTCAGGCTGAATTTTTCCTTCCTGACTTTGATGAAACCCCACTCCCCAGACATTTCACTCCTCTGCCCAATGCACCCCCTACCAAAGTGACCACCAGCTCACCTTAGCTGCGGTGGCCTCTCATCTGTGCCCAACCCTATGCAAAGCAGTGGCACAATCAGTGGCTCAGTTCCAGCATGGCCTGCCCACCCTCTTCTTCCCCCTAACTTCCCTGAATCTACATGCAGCGACATCTCAAAGTTATTTGATGATGCTGAAGTTGGTGTCATGAATGTTGCAATGCTTGCCAAATTCAACCCTTCAACTAAAATCACCCGCCACAGTATCTCCCTTTTTGCCCAACTTCCTGAAGCCCGCAAAGAAGCTGAAATTCTTGTTGCGGCATTTGTTGAAGCGCTTTACCACGCTAATCTTAATGAGGAGGTGGAAAACTCGTACTACACTGACTTTCACCCACACTATGCAGATGCCCCAACGCCCTGGCTCTCCACTTTGATCCGCTACTCTAATCAAAATCCCATGATTGGGGCGCATTTTTCTGAAGACCAACCCCTGACCCCCTCACCCTCTGCCATGGTGGGGGGGGGGGGGGGGGGGGGGGGGGGGGGGGGGGGGGGGGGGGGGGGGGGGGGGGGGGGGGGGGGGGGGGGGGGGGGGGGGGGGGGGGGGGGGGGGGGGGGGGGGGGGGGGGGGGGGGGGGGGGGGGGGGGGGGGGGGGGGGGGGGGGGGGGGGGGGGGGGGGGGGGGGTTAGCATTTTCCACTCCTCACCTAGTTAGTAGTTTTATTTCTTTCTGTTTGTTTTCGTTCAGTTTTTTTGTTTTGATTTCATTATTGTCCATCCCCTGGTTGGCATACCTCAAATAAATTTAGACAAGACCAAGTATATAGAGATTATCCGCCTGCTAGTGAATACTGTAACTATAGAGCAGTACCCCACGGCCATCCACTCAAGTGTAGGGAAGTCAATATGCCCATCTGTGTGAAGCACATAGAGATGGACGGCTTGCTTACACCAATATAAAATAATAATGAAGGACGCCAAGATGGATGTACCATTTGACAGACTTCCCGCTGGCCTAGGCCCCCATATGACTAATAATGGGGAAGGCCTGAACAACCTGTGCACGTCAAATAACGATTTGGCGGCACAAATGATGATGAAATGCATGAATGTGTCAAAGGGTCATTAAAGAACTCTTGTGACAAGCGTTGTAAATGGGACTGACTCCCCAGGATCAGTGTTTGCTGACAACCAGATGACAGGAGTTACCCTTGGGGAGTGAGGACTGATGACAAGAACAGCAGTGTTGGGGATATTCCTCACTGAACCTCAATCAGTAGAAGGGATCAGGGCCTCACAGGATAAAACACTTTTTTTGGAAAAGACAAAAAATATGGACAAAGTGTTGGTTGGATCCAAAACTGACTCAGATTCAATCAACCAAAATCAGCTGCCCAAACCAACAGGGCAACGACATGAAAAAGTTTTCTGCTGACATGGAGAAACTTACCAAATACACTCAGAGTATTCGAGTGAAGGAGAAGTCAGGAACCAGTTCTGACAAGGCCCAGTCAGTGGGGAGAATGGTCCCCAACCAAAATTAATCTAGCAACCTGCGCAAAATTTCAGGCATGATCCCTGATGCACCATCAGGTGCAATCCCTGATAATTTCATGTTGACAGTGGGGGCTAGCTCAACCAAGAATTGACAGCCAAATCTTAATGGACTTCCAGGAACAAACCCTGACAATTTCAAGTTGACGGAGGGAGCTAGATTAGCACAAAAACAATTGCCAAACCAATATGAACTATCGGGGAACAACCCTGATGGGGTTGAAGCTATATCAGGGACCAAATTTGAGGGATTGGACACTTGAGAGAAGTTGGCAAAAAAACTAAAAGTGCTACTGGAAGGGGCCAAAACCCTGACAGCAGTCAAGTTGGTGACCAAGGCTCCGGTGAAATATATACCAGTTCAGAAAGATATGTTAGCGTGTCACAGCGTGTCTGCCCATAAAATCAAACAATGGGAGGCCTTCCAGTTTCATACTCAATGGTGACTCAATGGGTCTCCAAAAATATCAAACTGTCCATCACAGCTACTTGGCGAGACCACAGTTTTCCGCTGGAGCGGCCAAACGCTGGCTTGATACCCAAATCTCAATTGACATGGTGGTGCTCTTTAAGGCATCATGGGTTCAGACTGAAGACACCCTGGAATGGATGAAAAAACCCATAAAGAACAAAGTGATTGAGGCTGCAATTAGTGAAGATTAACACCAGCAGACGTGAAGGCCTGGATGTATGCCAGCATCAACCTAATAGTGATGGAGTATAACAAGGCTGGTATTACAGCATGATTTGCTCAAGCCATCAGGAGCTTGGGCATTAACCCAACAGAATTAGCCAAATACACAAAAAAATTTCTAAACATCTCGACCGCCCTCAAATGGTCCTAACACACCATTCCAGTAGACATGGCACTGGAATGGTATAATACCACATTCTACCCAGAGGAGGCGCTACCATGGATCATGGCTGGGTTCAAGGCCACCGAGGCCCTACACTGGTCATACACCCAAAACCCACCAGCCACTGCATCAGACCTGATGAAAGCGGGCTGGACAAAGAAAAAGCGGTGTAGTGGGGACCTTTCCAGGATTGGTCACCAGAAGAGGCCATCAACTGGTCCGCCAATGGATTCACACTGATGGAAATGAAATACTGGTTCCAAGAGGGAGCCAGTATGGACCTAATGCATGAATGGGCGGATCTGGGGGTGACAAAACTGATTCAGGAAACCCTAAGAGGCTGAACCTTCTCTATCAAAAAGTGAAAAATATGGCGTGACGTTGCAACAATTGCTGAAGCTGTAGACTGTGCAGTGAAAATCATCCCAGAGTCAGCCCAACCGTGGATGGAACATGAGATTCCACTACATGCAGCAATGGCGATGAAAGGGGTCATGACCCCAGACCTGGGCCAAGAATGGCTCAAAGTGGGGATCCGCATTGAAATCATCTGAGATTGGAAGCAATCCTATCCAGAACTGACGCTAGCTGCCCCATACACCGCCAAAGGTTTCACCCCCTCCAAAGCATTCCAATGGAGTGATACAGGAGTTCTGGCAGCCATGGCATGAATATTTACAGATGGGGGCTGAAATAGTGTCATGGTAAGGGACTGGTGCCAGCGTAGTTCAGTTACACTGGATGTCCTTCAAAAGTACCTACACCCAACATGCAGCCCAGAATCCGCCATCAAGTGGTACTGTCTGGGTTTCTCACCGATGGATGCCCTCGAGTGGAAAAACCTCAAGATCAGGGTGCAAATGGCTATAGTATCAGTCACCAAGGTATCAGCATTCATCAAATCAAAGCGTTTCTCAATTGGGGATTCATCCCCAATGAATTGATAAAGCTGGATTTTGAAGGGAAAGACCCCTGCAGATGTGCCCAAACCAAGAGCAAAAACAATTCCTACAGTGCAGCAGCAGCACATAATGATGACAAAACCTGGAATGGAGCAGGAAGCCACATTGAATATTTCCATCAGTTAATCAGCAGAGGCTTTACAGACCACCAGATGCCAAAATTGTGCCTAAAGGATGCTATCCAAATCCACCTGCAGCTAGTGGAGGGGGAGGAATGGTCCTACCTGATGATGTCAATTTATCAGGAACTCAATGAAGTCCTAGCAGGAGGGGACTTTGATCACCACTGGGTACCCAAATGAGGGTATTTTGATATAGCGATTCCAGGTGAATTGGACTGCAAGAAACTCCTCATAATCAGCATCAAATACAAGGGGATTTATCTGCAAACAGACCCAACCAGATACGCCAACCAAACAGCAAGGTGGGTAACCTTCCAGAACCTCCTGACCAATAGCAAATGGGAGTGGGTGCACGAAGCAATCTGGACCAGATTATTTTACTATGGGGAAGTATGAGAATTTTATCAATCCGGTGGAATTACATCACAAAGTGCCTCCACCCCCAGACAGTGAAAGTGCTTTACAAACTGTCACCCTGGATGAAACTGAACAAAATAGCCCTTCCCCAATTCATCCGCCTGCCTGTCCTAAACAGGGTAGTATATGTTGAACAAGAAGATGCCAAACAAGTGTGCCAGTTCTGTTACCAGACCAGCTACACAATGCTCAATGCCAACACTGCAAAGATAAAACAACTCGGAAGTATGAATATGACCCATCAGGGAGGTCACCAAGGTCAGTACCAAGACTTTCCTCCGCCCAAAAGCCAGAGAATGGATCCTGAGCAACCTAACAGAGGTCGCGGACATGAAACGCCAACAACAAGAGTTGGACCTGGCGCATATGGAAGCATGGGGCAAGAAGCAGCGAATGACCTGAAGCAGATGATGAGCCATTTATAAATACAAACCCCAAATTGTACATAATGGACAAGGGCATGGATCCTAAACCAATGGAGCCATGCCCATCCCAAGCAGAATGGATGATCCGAAAAGAGGAAAGATGGCAAAAGGCGAACCCAAAGAAATCCCCAAGAAGGGATGGATTCAGGGGGCCAATAAATCAAGATCAAAGCCCAACAATCTGAAGGAAAATACTAAATTGAATCGGAAGTCATCAGTGAACAAACCCAAGGATACCAGCAAAAAATCAGTAGATGCCACAGAAATTGGCAAAGTCAGCCGGATGATCACTGACTAAAAAATTAAGTGCAGCCAACAAATCGAACAAAAGGGAGAGAATATGAACAATGGAGGAGGGGGAATCTACCACTCCGCCAGTAGGGGACAAGAGGCACCTGGACCCAATCATAAAACCATCCCTATTATCCATCAATATGGAGATGGGGATGG
This sequence comes from Massospora cicadina, assembly GCA_022478985.1. NCBI lineage: Eukaryota > Fungi > Entomophthoromycota > Entomophthoromycetes > Entomophthorales > Entomophthoraceae > Massospora > Massospora cicadina. Next base: position 171,047 of record JAKSZP010000144.1, read on the forward strand.
CAACCAAATTCCCAGTGCATAGGATGCCCAGGAATATAATCCCAGTCCCAACCAACTGGCCCCAAAAGCTGAGTAATAACCCCTGCCAACCATCAACGCCATCTTCAGCTAACAAACAGACCTCAGTACATGATTAAATCCATAACCCAGATAATGCTAATCCTCATACCTGTGGGTTGGGTAGCCGGAAATGAGGATTGCAACCACAAATGCTTGGGGGATGGTGAGCATACAAATGAGGAGGAGGAAGATGCACCATTTAAAAACTAATAATAATATTGAATTAATTTTTATATCAGAAATGCAAGCTGGTACCCAAAAGGAAATGGTGCCAAGCTCAAACTATGACGCGATGAACCACCCGTGGTCCCTCCAAATAGGCTATCAAGCCCTCTGGATGGATCATGTGGTGATCGTCTAAATGGACAAGAACATAGACCTGAAATTTGTGGAGGAAACTCATGCCATAAGGATCTTGATAGCGACAGCTACAAACAGATAAACTGGCAAGAGCATACAATTGGTGGCAGTCTACACTCCGCCAAAGCTCCAGAAAACTGTATTTTTTTGGATATATTTAGTGGAGGTGCCATCTGAAGCAATGACTGTGATAGCAGGAGACCTAAATTGTTGGAAAAATGTGAGATGGGATACGTTCCTGACAAGAGAAAATCCCAACAGAAAGGCCAACAAGATGCTGGATTACCTAGTCAAATTTGGGATATGCCTAACGATTGACAAAGAGGATGATGACCCAGCCAACTTAATGTGATGGTCATATGACTCCGCCAGATCCCCACAGTCTGGATAACGGTTAGATTATATCCTAGTGTTGTCAGCTCTTAAGCTGATGTCATCCAACAGTGAGGTCAGCATAAACGCTGAAAGTGACCACATGGTTGTCTGCTGAAATCAATCGTGATGAAACACCAAGGAATCGCGAATGGCACCTGGCACCAGCCACAATGAGGGATGGGGAATGGCGCTGAAAGATTGACGCTGAACTGGATTAACTGGTTGCATATCTGGATAGCTGCCCGGAGTTGGATCCGCCAGAATGATGGACTCAAATCAAAGTGAAACTGAAGCACAATAGCATGAAGTTCAAAAAAGCAACCTCCTACAAGCAAAATGCCACCGCAAAACAGCTGAAGTCTAAGTTAGAAAGGCTGAGGCTCACCCGGCAGGACAGTGAAGACTGGTGGAGTGAGTACCTAACAACGCACAAAAAGTATTGGGCCCTAATAATGAAGCAATACTTGGAGAGATGGACCAATGCAACTTACTGATATCAGAGCTTGACGGGGACAATGACCAAAGAGGGCCTTAAACACCTCAAGGAAATCAGAACCAAGGCTAGGGTATGGGAAGTGGAAACAGCGGAAGGGGAAGTATCAACAGACCCATAAACGATCAAGCACAAGGTTGAGAAATTCTATGGCGAACTTTTCCAACAACAAGAAATGAGCGAATCAGTGACAGGTACCCTAATTGACCTGGCCAAGCTGGCACTGGGGGGCTGTACGCTGGAAGATGTCACCAAATTATATGCCAAAATCTCTGTCAATGAGGTAATAGGGCGCTAAAGGAGTCTCCAAGAATGAAAGCACCAAACCCTGACAATATATGTGCAGAAATATACAGCGCATTCTGTGACCGCATCACACTGGAGCTCAAAGCCCTCTTTAACCACTGTTTACAAAATGGCCAGCAAATTCTGGGAAGCCAAGAGACCCAAATTGTACTCTTATACAAAAAGGGACGCTGACATCAACTTCAGAACTGGCGCCTGATCATACTATAAAACACCAATTATAAACTGCTCATGCGCATATTATCTAATCAGCTGATGGCAACGGCACCGCGCACGCTCCATAAGGCCCAGAATGGATTCATCAAAGACCGGAGTATATGGGACAGCATTAGTTCAGTCCAAAGCATACTCCAGGATGTGAAGGGAATCGAGTAGGGGTATCTTATAATCCTCAACATGGAAAAGACATATGACTGAGTAGCATGGTCATTCCTACATGAGGCGTTAAAGGTAGTCACTATCCTGACACTTTTTGAGCATTGATAACGATGCTGTACTTGGGACTGGTAACAAAGGTGATTGTCAAAGACAGAGTAACCAACAAAATTCTAGTCGGGCAGGGTCTCTGACAAGGTGACCTTATGTCACCAATACTGTTTAATTTTTCAGCCAACATTTTGCTGGCAGCAGCAGATGAAAAACTCCAGGGCCTAGTCCACCCTAATCAAATGCCACTGAAAATGATGGCATTCACTGATGACATGGTAGTAGGCATAAGCTCACTGACTGACCTCCAGGGTGCCAAGAAATTATTAGACCTATACCAGCTAGCTTCAAATGCTAAAGTCAACTTGGCAAAAACCTCAGTAATGCGGATTAGCAACCTGAACTTCAGTCCACTGACTGACACAACGCTGATCATGAACTCCCAGACAATCTGATACCTCAGGATACTATTCAATAATAAGGGAACCATGGTACTGGAAACCAAACAGGAAGTATTGTCAAGCTTATCAATCTGAATGACATGCTGGAAGAACGCCAGACTATTCCTCAAAGAGAAAGTGCATGCAATCAACATCATCATTTTCTAAAAGTTGTGGTACGTCACATATGTGCTGCCAATGAGCCTGAACCTAGAGAAGAAAAACAGGGCAATGCTCTGAACCTTCCTGTGGTTCAAGGTGAAGGTGGTGCCAATAGCGCTGGAAACCCTGTCAAAACCAAAGAACAAAGGAGTTATGAGCCTCCTGGACTTTGAATCTCACACTTGGCAAATATGGTGAAGCCATTCCTTAAGCTAACACAGACACATATGCGTTGCCTGACACTAGCATGAGGTGTGAACTGGGAAAGAGCCCAAGGTCTTCAAGAGCTGTTCTTGATACACTCAATACATGAATAGATGGCACACCACCTGCAGTTAACCTCCCAAAAGGGTACTCCACACTACTGGTGACTATGCAATCGGGCTGTGCACCATGGCAGATGGTCATTTGAGCAATCAGCCTAAGATGCCAACCAAATCCAAAGGGACATTGAGGCCCA
>JAKSZP010000145.1:0-173269 GCA_022478985.1 Massospora cicadina
AAATTTAGTCTTATTATTTTTTATAAAGTTATAGCTAATTTTTCTATATATTTTTAAATACTAAACTTATTGTGAGATATATCATCTTAAGCAAAAAATCAAGAAAATTCTAATATTTGATATCTTCTTTACTTGACTCAATAAAGGGTGATTAGTCAAGTGGGTAAAACTGCTTCCACCTCTAGTGCAGGTTTTGAGTTTGAAACCTGTGCTGGCTAGAAAACATCCTCAGTGTGGTATATTTGTCCCAAGGTCAACCCTCCTCAAATAATTTTACTTGACTCAATAAGCATCATTTTTTTAATTAAACTACCTAAGAAACACAGTACTTTATTATCTAAGATAAGCTTTTCCTTCCAATTACTATCACTTTCAGTAGAAAATTTGATTTAAACAGAACAATTTGATAATTAATACCAGGTGAGATGAGCACAATTAACAAAGTAAGGAGTTGGGCAAACACTGTAAAGGGAAGTGTACCTGGATCTGCACCTGTCATGGAAACGGCAGAAAAAGTTTAGACTGGCCTGCCAGTTGAAATGTGTGAGCACCCAAAAAGCAAGCCAGAATGCCAGAGGCATTGCCAACTGTACGACTTGATATGGAGCTGGGAAATGTGATACCACAAAGTGGTGGTGCAACAACAGGTTGAGGAGTATCCCCGATGAAAAACCACACTGAACCCATTCCCAACTCAGTGGTTCTAGCAGCAGAGGTGGGATTGCTGGGATAGTTTTGACGAGATTCTTGGCTTGAGAGGCCATCTCATTGGGGGTGATAAGGAGATGGATTCTTTCTTTCCATTGATGGACATAGGGCCATAAGATCCCCATGTATTGTTGCCAAAAGTTTGTAAGAATGGGGTTGTAGAGCCAAAAATATCAGACTTGCTGAGCCCAATTAGTGATGGAGGGAACCATAGTGACCAAAAGAATTGGTAAAGCCCACCCAGAGTGTGGGGTGACAGGCCACCAGGGAAATGCCATCTGGGATTCAGTTGGAACAGAATATAAAAAATTTGGTTTTTAGGTAAAATTTTATTTGGAAATGAAAGTAAGAAAATTGACCAACAATTTTCTCAGTGCCATGCAATTGATTAAATAGTAGTTGATTGGGTAGTGACAGGAAGGGGTTTGGTCCCACAAATTTGACCTAACTGGCAAATTGTTTGGGAATAGCAGTTTCATTCTTTGGGAACTGGCATTGCAAAATTCAGTGGTGGACCGAGTCTCTGTCAGTTCAACCTCAAATGTCTGAAACAAGACTCAACTACGTTTCTGACAGTTTGCATGACAGTGTTTGGCCCACCAAGCGACAGGAATCCCCCAAGGCCATCCCATATAGGGATGGGTCCATTAGGTTGGGAACAGGTTTGGGATGGCCAACCCACCTGCGCTTGGTCATTTAACTGTCCATTTGGTCAACAGCAGCACATTGGGCACAACGCCCAAATTACTATCAAAGGGCTTTGAACCCTCATCAATGACCCAATATTTGTTCTACTGGTTTAGTGATCAAATTGGGGCCATCAGGTGATCCAACCAATATCTCATTCTTCATGCTTTTACAGCCATTCAAATTTTGGCCATCAGCCAGATTATCACCCAAATTAGATCTGACCAATTTCAATTTGGTAATCTTAGCACAGATTTCACTAATTCCCTTCAACAGCTCTGCTGAGGGGAGTGTGGGTATTGGGGGTGGGATCCAAAGCAGAAGGGCTGTCACCCATCACTCATATACTATGTGACGAGATTGCCCTGAGTGATGAGAGGTACCGCCATCCTCTTTGGTGTCTTTATATTCAGGAATGGGAAGATGACCTGAACGAGAGCCAAAGAACATTCCCCAGGACTCGCATTACCCTTTCCTTTTTAAAGAAATGGCACCCCCACCGGGAAACTGCACCAGAGCCGCGTTCTTGTGTGCTTTAGGTAACTTGATAGCCATAATTGTTGTGATCTTCTGAAGAGGATGGGAGCCTCAGGGTGGGATGCATGGAAAGCTTCAACCAGGGCCATGCAATTCGCGCAATTGTGCGCCTTGACCCAACTATTTTTGTAAGCTGGATATCCTTTCCAGGCCATAAGATATTGAACTGAACGTCACAACTTCCGAGATGCCAGGATGGCCTCTACCTCAGCTTCTTCCCTGTTATTGATGGCGATAAGTTCCAGATCCATGGGAATTACACCCTTGAAGGGTGACATCTGGGAAACATGGAAAACTGGGTGCTGCTTCCAATGCGCAGGAAGCTTCAAGTGGAACGCCCCATTACCCAATACCTCCTCTACTAAGTGAGGACCTGAACGCTTACTGGCAAACTTGTGGGAAGGGGTTTGAATTTGCAAATGATGAGTATCAAGCATGACGTAGGAACACACTGTAAAGTCATGACCCAGAAGGCACTTATGATCTGCAAATCACTTATATTCATCAATGGCTTTGGTGAGGTGTTTATACACTAAAGCTTGAGTCAATCAAATATGGGCAGCATGATCTGCGGCGGCTTGAATTTCAGGTCACAAGCATACTCTGAATGAAAATTATGGGTTATAACCCAACGTTGCTTCATATGGTGAAAATCCTGTAGAGGCGTGGATCCCATTATTGTACGCAAATTGAGCAAGAGACAAGTCACCGGCCCAAGTATCCTGTGCTGCTGCAGCATAGCAACGCAGGTACTGTTTGAGAACTTGGTTAACCCACTCAGTCTGACCGTCGGACTGGGGGTGATATGCCGTGTATCAACAGGGGGTTATCTTCAGGATCAATAGGAGTTCACTCCAAAACTGTGTGGTAAACTGAGTACCCCAGTCACTAATGATTTCCTGGGGAAGACCAAATATCAAAAACACATGTCATATGAAAAGACGGGCAGTTTCTTCTGATGTAATTGCGGAAAGTACAAGTGATAAAAAGGGAAAATTTTGTAAAGTGATCCACCACTACCATCACCACTGTGAACCCATTAGAACAGGGGAGATTGACAATAAGATCTACGGACATCAAGGTCCATGGACCTTCCACCTGCTGTAAAGGGTGCAGGAGGCCATTCTTACCGGAGCAATCTGACTTGGCCCTAGCACAAATAACACAATCAGCGATCTAAGCTGGGACCTCTTTGGTCAGTCCTTCCCAATTGAAGGTTTGCTTGATCAAATTGATGCATTTCTTGTTACTAGGATGTCTGATCGTGGGGGGATCATGGTGTGCGTGGAATACTTTCAGGCGGAAGGAGGGGGGAACCCAAACACAAGAATGGAAGTAAATGAGTCCCTCTTCTAAGGAGTATAGGGAGTGTTTGGGGCTCAAGTAAGCCAACTGCTCAACTAACTCCACGCCCTCAGGGCAGGCTGTTTGACCAGCTAACACCTGGGTCAATAACAGATTGTCGGGAGACAATGTGGCAGAGGAAACCATGGAGGGAACAATTGACAGAATCTAAGTGGCAGGGATCATGGTAATGAGATCCACTTCCTCAGGTTCTGAGGGACAGTGAGCAGGACTACGGCTTAGAAAATTGGGAAGGAAATTAAGCGCACCTTTGACATATTCATATTTGAAGTTAAAACTGCACAGGTTCCAATAGGTTCAGGCCTGCCAGTGCGCCAATTTTTAGGGTTTGCAGAAATACAAGAGAGCATGGTGATCCATGCAGACCATTAGATCATGACGAGCACCTTGCAACAGGTACTGCCAATGAGTTATTGCCCATGCAACAGCAGCCATTTCCTTGTTGTAAATGGCCCAAGACTGCTCCATAGCAGTGAATTTTTGGGAAAAATAAGTGACCGGATGTTCAAGACCATCATGGTCCTGAAGCAGCACTGCACCCACTGCTACTGACGAAGCATTGCATGCAACAATATATGGTTTGTTGGGATCAGCATGTTTCAAGATACCAGGAGACACAAACACCTCCTTGATCAATTCAAACGCCTGCTGGCATTCGGGGGTCCAACAAAATGGTACATTTTTCCCAGTGAGGGGATGGAGCGGAGTGGCCAACTGGGAAAGTGAGGGTGAAATTTTTTTTAAAAAAATGATAGTTCCCAAGAAACTCCGAAATTGCTTCTGTGTGGTTGGAGTTGGCCATTCTTGGATCACATCTAATTTGTTGGGAGGGATTGCAACACCATCTTTAAGAACCAGGTTTCCAAGAAATGTGACTCTTCCTTATAAAAATCGCACTTGGAAGCTTTGAAAAACAGCCCTGCTTTATGCAAAGTGACCACCACTGCTTCCAAGTCAATAGCGTGTTGTTTGGGTGTTGGGAAATGAACTAGGATATCATCGATGTATGCAATAGCACAAGAGAACTGGAGATCCCCTAAAGCGTTGTCAATCATTCGTTGAAATGTAGTGGGAGCATTTTTCAACCCAAAAGGCATTATGCGAAATTGAAAAATGCCTCGCCTCATTTGGATTGTGGTCAACCATTCCTGTCCTTCCATTACCCAAATTTGGTTGAAAGCATTCACTAAATCCAGTTTTGAGAACACACAGGATTTGGCAATTGCCTGACTTATTGTCTGCTCCAAAGGCAATGGGTAGGGATCTGTAACTGTTATTTTGTTCAAGTGACCATAATCCATGTAAGGGTGGAGCGATCCATCCAATTTTCTTGCAAAAATGATAGGGGAGGCGATGGGTGAGGTCTCTTTGAACAACCAACCTTTTTTAACATATTGTCCAACCAGGTATTGAGTGCAACCCCTTCCTCCGCTGTATGAGGATACAACGGGCAGTTGATGTTCACCAACTCCACGGTTGTCCAAAATCCACAATCAGACCTAGTATGTTTTGGCAGACGATCCGCCTTTTCCATGTCAAAAATTCTCCAATATTGCATTAAGATTTTGGGAAAATTGGCCGGAATGCCTGCGGAAGTAACTAGGGTAGTGATAGGGCTGGTCCCTTGTATCTTCTTGAGGGTGTTGATCAAAGGAAACTCTCCCTCTGAATCATCATTGGTAAATGACAACGTATTAGACTCTAAATAAATCTTCACATGTTGTCAGCGCCACCATCCCACACTCAAGATCATCAGGAACACCAAGTTTGGCATGGCCAAAAAATGATTGCGGAAGTTATATTGGTGGATTGAGAAGTGTATTGGCCGGTGAACGACATATAAAGACTGGTAAGCAGATGAGGCCACCATTACTGAGGAGCCCACATCCATTTCCAGTTTTAATTGTTGTGCCAACTCAACACTCATGAAGTTCCCCGCAGCTCCAGTATCCACCAGAGCTTCAAAGGAGACATGATGTGGACCAATACTGATTTTCGTAGGGATAAGGAAATAAGCGGAGTTCTGTTTATTGGGAGATTTGACTGACTCATGGTGACTGAAGAAATAACGGGTATGTCAGAACCAGGGTCAGGGTTCTTAGCTGGGGCGAAAATTGCAGTACGAGTGTGGGGGAAATTATTTCTTCTGTCTGGGCTTGAACAGAATCATAAAAGTTAACTCTGGAAACACTGACTTGGACTTGGGGGTTATGGCGGGGTTGGGACCCATGTCAACTGCTATTTTGGTGACAGGCGCATCATCTATGTCTTTGTTAGGAAATACTATCATAAAGTTCCCCTTCTGATATGGGGAAACGTGGCAAGGTAACGCTTTGATAGTAGTTGCGGTGGCACATATTTGATCTACTGATCTTTGGATGGTAGACCAGAATACGTGATGAGCGAGAACTGAATCCAAGCTCGCTCTAAAGACTGCCTGAAGCATATTGATAGATAGGCCTGACGCGGGAGCCAGCTCACAAAAGGTAGAAATCAAAGAAGCCAAACTAGGGGCTTCGACCATGGCAAGGAGCAGTCTGAATAAGTAGTCTGATTGGGACACAAGGGGTTCCAAGGCGGCTGATACAACAGCCATCAGGGGGTGGGGTTCCTTCTTATGAAGAAGAATGCAAAAGACTTCTCACCCAATGGCGGGCATCCCCATCCACAGCATCTAACAACGCGAGCCCTTGTTGGGCATGATATTGCAGAAGCGTTATCAAGTGCAATTTTTGTCCACATTTGTACTTCAGCGAGTGCATCAGGACCTGATTGGCAATCTCTTGGAAGGGGATACTTGATCTTTTTCCTGGACTGGAAGAAGTAAGAGGAGATGCAGTTTGCACATCTTGGGTGGCTTGAAGAAGGTTTCCAAAAATAGAGTGGATGCTTCTCCTAAAGTCAGAAAGTGACAAACAAACAATAAACAACACACAACTGATTGTACGTTCATCTGGTAGAGGGTAACCACTGCGGCGCCCAATTCAAAAACCAAGGTGGAAGTGGCAGGAGATAATGGTTGGTTGATTATGTCATGGAAATGCAGAAGAAGTTTAGACCAGCCTGCCAGTCAGGATGCGTGAGCACCCAAAAAGCAAGCCAGAATGCCAGAGGCATTGTCAACTGTACGACTTGATATGGAGCTGGGAAATGTGATACCACAAAGTGGTGGTGCAACAACAGGTTGAGGAGTATCCCCGATGACAAACCACACTGAACCCATTCCCAACTCAGTGGTTCTAGCAGCAGAGGTGGGATTGCTGGGATAGTTTTGACGAGATTCTTGGCTTGAGAGGCCATCTCATTGGGGGTGATAAGGAGATGGATTCTTTCTTTCCATTGATGGACATAGGGCCATAAGATCCCCATGTATTGTTGCCAAAAGTTTGTAAGAATGGGGTTGTAGAGCCAAAAATATCAGACTTGCTGAGCCCAATTAGTGATGGAGGGAACCATAGTGACCAAAAGAATTGGTAAAGCCCACCCAGAGTGTGGGGTGACAGGCCACCAGGGAAATGCCATCTGGGATTCAGTTGGAACAGAATATAAAAAATTTGGTTTTTAGGTAAAATTTTATTTGGAAATGAAAGTAAGAAAATTGACCAACAATTTTCTCAGTGCCATGCAATTGATTAAATAGTAGTTGATTGGGTAGTGACAGGAAGGGGTTTGGTCCCACAAATTTGACCTAACTGGCAAATTGTTTGGGAATAGCAGTTTCATTCTTTGGGAACTGGCATTGCAAAATTCAGTGGTGGGCTAAGTCTCCGTCATTTTGACCTCAAACGTCTGAACCAAGGCTCGACTATGTTTCTGACAGTTTGCATGATGGCATTTGGCCTGACAAGTGATGGGAATCCCCCATGGCCATCACATATAGGGATGGGTCCATTTGGTTGGGAACAGGTTTGGGACAGCCAACCCACCTGCACTTGGTTGTTTAACCATTCATTTGGTCAACAGCAGCACATTGGGCGCAACACACAAATTACTATCAGAGGGCTTCAAACCCTCATCGATGGCGCCTGATATTTGTTCTACTGGTTTAGTGATCAAATTGGGGCTGTCAGGTGATCCAGCTGATATCTCATTCTTCATGCTTTTACAGCCATTCAAATTTCAGCCATCAGCCAGATTACCACCCAAATTAGATCTGACCGATTTCAATTTGGTAATCTCAGCACAGATTTCACTAATTCCCCTCAACAGTTCTGCTGAGGTGGGTGTGGGTATTGGGGGTGGGATCTGAAGTGGAAGGGCTGTCACCCATCGCTCATATACTATGTGACGAGATTGCCCTGAGAGATGAGAGGTGCCGTAATCCTCTTCAGTGTCTTTTTATTTGGGAATGGGAAGATGACCCAATTGAGAGCCAAAGAACGTTCCCCAGGACTTACAGCACCATCCAAATGTAACAAGAGCACAGTAACAAACAAAAATAAAAGTAAAAAAATAAAAAACCTGAGTAGAGCACCCCACAAGTTTCATACTATTTTTAGTAAAGTGCTGAAGTTACATGAAAGTATCCCACTTGCAACTGCTATCATCAGTGGAACATGTGATACATGTATTTTTGTGTGTAGAAACAATGACAATGTGAGAAAAGTTTGGTGAAGCCCAACTTAAATTATTCCCACATGCGGTGTACTTAATAGCCCATACTATTTTCAAAGGTTGAGTAAATCTTGAGTTCAAAACAGCAGAAGAAGAAAATGAAGCAGAAAAGGTCATAGTAGTTCTTGACCTTCCTGACAGTCAGCATTTGGTATCAACCAAATGCACACATTAACAGAATGTAAAGACATTTTTATAATTTTTGACTACCTTCCAACTACACTGGCATGCATAGTAGTTGAACGACATCTCTGGGAAGGCTTGTAAGCTTATGGAGAGATTAAACAATTCAAAATGCAAAGATTCCAGCTGATGCTGACCCTTAGCACTGGGAAGGCAATTACAATCATTTTCTCAAACCAGGAGGTAGTGGAGGATATCACAAAAATCCCCCACATTGCATCCTTCACTATTGATGGGAAAAAATCACAACTTGTCAATGCAACAGTGGAGAGTGCGCCCCCATATGTAACCACTGCCAGGCCTTTGGGCACAAGATTAATGCTTGTACCATAAAAGAAGGCCTAAGGGAAATGAAATTCTGTAAGGAAGAAATGGGCGAAGATGACTCAGAGTATGCAAAAATCACAGACGCCACACAAGAATTCAACTGGGGAGAACATTGACAATATAAAATAATTGACCCAATTTCACCAAAGAACAAAAAATGGCCAAACAAGCTCACAAGTTGGCCATGGCCAAGGTAAAGGCCTTGGCAGAATCATCCATCTCGCTGGAACAGATCCAGGAAGACATGGATGGACTTGAAACAATGAGCCAATCAAATCCCATGGATTACCAAACAACCAATCCAAACAGAATGGATTTGGCAGAACCCAATTTAAAACCAAATGTGGCAAAACAGGGGTTCAAAACACCTCCCAAAATTGCAGAGCACAACCCAATTGGGAGCAAAAATCAACAATGGAATGCACAAAATAAAAATGTGGCCAATAAGAGCACACAAATTAACCACAATGATAAATTTAAAAACAGCAAAGGCAAGAGAGGAGCAAAAGCAGTGGTAATGAAAGGGGAAAGATACACCCCAACTCCTACTCATAGTTATGCTCTACACAGCAAAGATGTAATAGTGAGAAATGAGGGTGAGGGATTAGGGCTGGGGGGCCCTGCTAACCGCTCCTGAGGCGCATTGGGCGTCTCAGTAGAGATAGGGACGCTGAACATATGGGACTCAAGGCCTTAACGTACTGGGCCAAGAAGTTGAGTCTCCTGAAAATTTAACTGTGGATATTCTGGAGGTGCAGAAAACCCACTGTCCACAGGGAAAGGAGGAGGCATGGGAAAACATGCTCCTCCCAACAATATTGTTTTGGTCAAAACACTATGGGGTGGTAGTATATGCAAACCAAAACTTTATATTAATTAATAAAAATTTGTTCTTGGACGGCTGCATACTAGCCATTACTTTCTTAAAGGCACAAAGTAGTGCACAAAATAGCCAGTGTATATGCACTGAACTGTGCAATGGACCATCAAGAATTTTTAACAGCTCTAACTCAACTTCATATTCCAGCAAACACTTTTGGTTTGGGAGACATGAACTGCTGCATTTACCAGATACTGACTGATGGCCACACACAGCATAGACACCACAAGGGCAAGTGGAACTTCACATGCTAAAGGCCACCCTTGGATTATATGATTCACTACCTAAACGGTCACCCCTCCTACAGAGAATGACACGCCCACATGTGCACAACAGTGTGCTTATCTCTATGTAATGGATAGACCCAATACATGTACCATTAATTTTCTGACACCAAATTTATAAATTCAAGACTATAAAAATCAAATTCTCCAACCATTGACTAGTTTTGGTGTCCTTCACATCAGCGGAAACAACTACTCAAGCACCCCAGGTGGTGCAGAATACGCCCAGAAAATTTAGCTGACTCAAAATTTCAAAATCAGGGTGGACGAAATATCCTAAACACGGGATTTTTATACAACTTTCTTTTTATACTCATTAATCACCTGGAAAAATTTCAAAAAATCAACAACACAACATATTAGACACACAGCATCAAGAAGATACATGGCAGCTTCAGTCATCATCAAACACACCTTGGCAGATATCAATCACTTGAAAATAATGTCCCATGAGGACTTTTCTCTCCCGTTGCAATCATTTTTGCAACTTATTCAATTCAAGTCTGAATCTAGTTTGATAATATCACAGAGGAGATTAGTCTGCGCCCATGTCAGGGAGCAGTTGGGCAAGTAAGGTAAGAGGCACAGGTGGTAGGCCCACGACCTCCAACATTCGAAAACGCCCCAGAGAAACTGGCAGAATAGAAAAAAATAAAAAACTGGTGGTCACTATTTACCTGGAAATCCTTGCTTGGCAGGCGCGATGTAACCAGTACATCAACACGCCGCACTCTCAACCACTCTCATCGGTGGAATATGGAGTCTGGGTGTTTCTGGATATCCAACAAACAGCTTTATGGGAAAAATTTTGTGGGGATGTGCACACTTTTTTCCTGACCACGGTGTACGTTGCACCTCACTCCATGTCATGCAGTTGGCTGGACCTCAGTTTTGAAAACAAGGAGGCAGCAGATGAGGCTGCTGCGGTGTATGTAGTGATTGACCTCCCCAAAGGGCAATGGGTCATCAAAACCAAACGCACCAGATGGATGAAATCAAACCAAATTTTCCTCACGTTCAACTTTTTGCCCACTACAGTCAAGCGTGCCACTCTGGAGAAGCACCTGAAAAATGGTCTCACTGTATATGGCGAAATACAATCCTTTGAGATGCAACACTTTATGCTGATGCCACACCTGTGCACCAGCAAAGCCATTGCAGTTCTGACTCCAACTGAGGAGATTGCGAAGGACCTAATCCAGATCCTGCAATCCACTTATATTAATATTGAAGTGCATACCACCCACCCTTTCCGGGTAACCGTAGACAGCGCACCCCCCATTTGCACCCACTGTGATGCATTTGGCCATAAGGCACACGCATGCCCCACCAAGGAGGGCATCACATTCCAAGAGCACCCCTCAGTGGCCATGGCCAGCAGGGAGGCGCACTATGAACCAACTACCAGCACCAAAGAGGCCTTCCAGTGGGGAGCACAAGGCTGCTACTTACTAGTAAAGCCTATCTCCCCTCAAGAGTGAAAGAAGGCCAAACAGGCCCACAGGGCCGCGGCCAAGGAAGCAGCCAAAGTCGCCTCCGCTATCTCACACTCCCAACGCCAGGAGAACATCAAAACTTTCGTGGTGAAAGCAACTTGGGAATCCCTCAACCAAGCAGATTGGGAAGCCCGTGCCAATTGGGCCAGCCAATCTGAGGATCCAATGGGTGACTCAATATCACCTGACCTTTGCAACCAAGCCCCAATTGAAACTGACTTGGTCTCCAAATTACCTGAAAATTTTTTTTGACCTGAACATTGGTGCACCAAACTCATCTGCACCGCAAAAATTTTGTTCAATGTCAGGGAAACAAAAAGCAAAGGCAAAAGCCAACGCGAACCTGTCTGCTAAAATTAACAAAACTACCAATAGCGTTGCCACAAACACCCATGCTGCTGTGAAGGCCCGTGGGGACCCAGAGGAGGTTAGTGGGCCCGGGTTCCCACCCCTTGCACCTAAGGTGTGATGGGGGAAGCCTTCACTTTAGGGATGTTGAATATTGCCAGACTCAAGGTCTCACCATCCTGGGCTAGGAAACTGATTTTTTTACAAAAAAATTTACCAGTGGACATCCTGGCCATCCAGGAGTCCCACTATCTGCGAGGTTCCAAGGATGCTTAGAAAACCATGCTCCTCCCTTCCCTATCCTTCTGGTCAGAGCACTGTGGGGTGCTAGTTCAGAAAAACATTTTCTTTAAATTTTTATCATCAGAATCGTTCCTCAATGGCTGAGTCCTTGTTGTTACATTCTCGTGGGCTGATGTGGCACATGCTATTGTCAACATTTATGCCCTGACCTGTGCACAAGAGCATCAGGAATTTTTCTCATCAGTCAAATCCCTTCCATTACCCCCTGACCCTTTCATAGTTGACAACGTGAACTCTTGGCTAAACTCACGGACCATTGGCCTTCCTCATTGACTCTCCAGGGTCATGTAGAACTTCACGTTCTAAAGGCCACCCTTGGGTTATTAGACGTGCTGCTGTGGCAAGCCCCACTACTAGAAAACATGGCGCCCCCACATCCACAACGGCCAATTAAGGTCCATGACCCACATTGACCTTATCCTCACACCGGCGAAATTTTGATCTCACATTTCCCACTTCCAAACAACAAAAATCGAATTCTTTAACCACCAGCTGGTCTTGATAACCTACCACTTACCTGTCACAGTGGCTAAGGCCCCGCATTGGTGCAAACTCTGTCCACCCAAACTTGTGTCACCAGGATTTTCCACTTGGGTGGAATCAGCGACTTTGGCAAAAGAGTTTATTATACCATTTTGCGCAGACCCAATTTTCACATGGTCAGCCTTCAAAGAGGATACCATCCGCCATACTCACCACCTCTCCTCCCGACGCTCACAAGCTACATCAGCCATCATCTCGCGCGCTCTGGCAGAGTTGGCACATCTGGAGTCCAACATCCCAGCCATAGGCTACAGCCCTGCTTGGGGCCAGAAGTGGGAAGAAGCAGCTGCCCACCTCAACGCGCTCAATAGGCAACACAAAAATTGGGTTTGTGTGCAGTACAGGGCCAAACACATTACAGAGGGTGGCATGTGCACCGCATATTTTTTAAAAAATTTTTTGCACCGTGCCAGAGCGTGGCCTGCACACAGGTGCAGAGATCAGATGATTCTGTCAAGGATATGCCAGCTGAAGTGGCAATCAAAATACAAAAGTATTACTCCAAGTTATACTGATCTGATCCAATTCAGCTGGCTGAAGTGGCAAAATTTTTGACAGCACTCACATCTGCACTGTTTCCCAATACCCAGAATTGATGATTTGATTACTCCGAATGAACTCTGGTCAGCCATCCGCGGTGCACCAAATCAGAAATGCCCAGGCCCTGATGGCATTCTGTATGAGTTCTATAAGAAGTACTTCAAATATATATCCCCACTGCTGCTTGCCTCCTTAAACCAGAGCCTTCTGGATATGCGCCTTCTATCAGGAGGGCAAGAGGCCTTCACAATCACACTCTTCAAGAAAGGGGATAAGCTAAACCTAGCCAACTGGCGCCCCATTTCTTTAACTAACATGGATACAAAAATTTTAACTAAAATCATGGCTAACCATTTAGGGACTGAAGCATCTGCCACCATCTCCCCAGAACAATTCGGTTTCATACCCAGAAGGTCGATTTGGGATAACGTGCACTCTGTGGCTAATGTATGACAGTCCACAGCCTCTGGGGCACTTGTATTTTTGGACCAACAGAAGGCCTATGATAGAATAAACTGGGAATACCTCAGGGCTTGCCTCCACAAATTCTGCTTGCCCCCTCACTTCATCAACTGGGTAATGCTGCTCACGGAATCTGCAACATTGGCAGTGCGTGGCCCTGGCTTCCTAACGGAAGTAGTCCGCCCTCAAAGGGGCCTACGCCAAGGGGACCCCCTTAGCCCACTCTTATACAACTTCAGCCTTGACCCACTACTTCGAAATGTGAATGCCCACCTCACTGGGGTCCATGTACCAGGCCAAGCCCCAGTCAAGATGATGGCGTTTGCAGATGACTGTGTGGTTGGGGTGTCTAATAATCAAGATGCACGCGCGCTTGAAGCTCTCATCCGGGAGTATTCCTGGGTAAGTAATGCTACACTGAATGCTTCCAAAACCAAAATCATCCTCCTTGGTTGGTATCAAACCTGCTGGGCCCTGCAACCAATGCCCAGCCCGGCCCATCTGCTTGCACATGTGCTCGCCTTCCCCGCTCACCCCACACCGCCCCACTTATTCTCCCCTTAATACCACGCCCTACCATAGGGCCTGTCCGCCATATGGGCGTGCGGGTGGAGGCAGGCGGGTATGCCTCAGTAGTAGTGGAAAGTCATATTCTAGACAATGTGATGAAGCGTATCGCCTCCCTCAGAGCCCACCCTACTTCCCTTACTGACAGGGTTGTTTTAGCCAACTCTATGCTCCTCTCCAAAGTCTGGTTTGGAGCCCATGCAATCGCCTTCTCCCTGGGTTTTTTAAAATCTATGTATGCCCTCCTACAAGGGTGGCTATGGTCAGGCCGCCCACCGCCAGTGCGGCTTGAGGTCATGTTTGGCCCTCATCGTCATGGTGGCATGGGCCTGCTCGACTTCAAAGCCCATGCTGCCAAGATCCTGGGCACCTGGATTGTGGCCATCAGCACCCCTACGCTCCCCTCCTAACACTGGTCCCACGCGGCCCGCTCCAACTTCTCCTGCGCCCTGGGACTTAACAATCCATCATACCTCACTCCTTGATGAAATATCTGGCTTCCCATCCATCGGCCACAGGTCCTCACGGTACTAAAACCCACTACAAACGAATCCTCCTCTGCATGCAGAGCGCTGAGTGGAGAATTTGCATTAGTGGGCACACAGCCCAAGAGGCCGCCCCTCTCCTCAGTTCACACAGGAGGTACAGGGGTTACCCATCCAAGATGGCTTGATCCCCACACGGCCCCATGTCTTATCCAGGGTGGACTACCTGGTCATGATGGACATACCTTATTCCATTGAGACCCAGAAAACTATTTGGAAATACGCACACCACCCTCTGTTGCAGCCTCAAATACGTTCTCATGTGTGGCGCTGCCTGAGGCAGGTGTACCATATGGCTGAGCGCTCTAACGCTTTACACTCATCCTGCGTCATGTGTGGCCAATACAGAACGCTGTTTCACCACCCGGAGAAGTGTCCTACCTCTAAAGTGATATGGCGCGAAGTTCAACGTCTGCTTGGCCAGGATCAAACACATCCTCTCAGTCTATCAAGAGATATGTTTGCTATATCCATGGTATCCCCCCTTCCACTCTCCCTCCGTGCTCTGGTGGTCACAATCGCCATGTGGACTATCCACAAGATTGTCTTGGATGCCATCACAGGCTCCACCCACACCCTCCCAGAAGCTGTCCACAGATTCTGGTCCCACTTGGTGGACCACTTTCAGGCGTGGATGTTTGAGTACCTCCTACCACATCGCCATCAGCTGGTCTCCTCCTGGAACCCAGTTTGGTTCATCAAATTGGACCCTTTCCTCCACACGTGTTCAATTGTGGTTATGGCCCCTTTACATTTTCCCTCACCCTCCCCATAGTGGCGTTCCCGCTGGCAACAAGAGATAGCATCGCTTCTCAGGGGTGCCTTCCCTGTTACTAAGTTTTGTTTCTTTCAGGTTAACATTTGGAAGTGTCCATCCCCTGGTCAGCCTTCCTCGCAATAAATTTAAATCTAAAAATAATGTCCCACGCATAGGATATAGCCTTGGATGGAGATGCAAATGGGAAGAGTTTTCTGCTTGGCTAAACACCCTGATACACAAACACCAACGCCAAGTTGGGGTTCAATATAGAGCAAAAAACCTAAAAGATGGATAAACTTGCTAAAGATATTTTTTTCATTGATTTCATACCCAAAAAATATGATAGCCTGCACACAGGTCTGATGACTGGAAAAATTCAGAGGAAACACCCAAAAAAGTCATTACTGAAGTACACAAGTTTTATACAAATTTATACTAATATGAACTGATCAAACCAGCACAAAATCAAAAAATCCTCATAAATGCACATACTAACACCACAGCTCAAAACAACAATTTAATTCGAATATTATTGCATGAGGAATTATGAGAAGTAGTATGCGGTGCACCAAGAGGAAAATGCTCTGGAGCTGATGGGATCCCCTGTGAATTTTATATAAAATATCTACTAACATATCTAATATTCTTTAAGCTTCCATGAACAAGTGCATTATGGAAACTTGTCTTATATTTGGAGGCAAAGAAGCATACAATTTTACTCTATCCAAAAAAGGAGATAGACTAAACCTATCCAATTGGCTTCCAATCTCCCTAACCAATACTGACACAAAAATAATCACAAAAATTATGGCCAAACGACTAGGGAAATTGCAACTGATGTGATATCCCCATCACAATATAAATTTGTTCCAAGAAGATTCATATGGGACAATATTCAAACAGTTGCAAATGTCTGCCAATATAAAGCCTCTGGAGCGCTTGTCTTTTTAGATCAACAGAAGGCATATGACAGGGTAAATTGGACCTATCTCAGGGCCTGCCTTCAAAAATCCAATTTCCAAATAGGTTCATGAACTGGGTGATCTTATTCACAGAGTCAGCCACCATTGCTGTGTGTGGAGCAGGTCATTTGACTAACCCAGTTTTTCCACAGAGAAGACTCAAATAAGGGGACCCTCTAAGACCTCTACTATACAATGTTAGTCTGGATCCCCTAATCTGGAATACAAACGCACTTCTCAATGGAATCAATGTCTATGACTAACCACCAGTCAAAAGGATGGCTTTTGCTGATGACTGCGTAGTGGGTATATCCAACAACCAGGATGCTCACAAAATTGAGAAGATAGTACAAGAATATTCATCCATAAGCAACGCATCACTTAACACTGAAAAAATGAAAATCATACTCCTGGGGAAATATCAGACCCATTGGACGCCATCTAGCTTGGGTCAACATTCCAGTACAACATCAAGGCTCATCACCAGACATAGGAGGTAAGGATCAGCAATTACCCCGCTGGAACTTCCCTTCACTACCAAGCTGGCAGTTGTACTGGTCTGTCACTTGGGGATATGGTTGGAAGCAGGAGGGTACGCCAACTCCATGATAAAAAATCAACTCATAGATAAAATAAAAAACGCATTGCCTCCTTACATGGACATCAAACAGGTCTAACAGGAAGGGTCATGATAGCCAATTACATGATACTATCAATCATATGGTTTACAGCCCATGTAATTGATTTACCACCGTCCTTTTTCAATACAATTTACGCCATAATACAGGGATGGCTTTGGTCCAACCATAACTCCCCTGTACGCCTTGAAACCCTATTTGGCCCTAGGAGGAATTGTGTTATGGGACTTACTAATTATGTAGAGCAAACGACCCATATACTAGGATCCTGGATATCTCAGGTGACTAGTCCAGACCTTCCTGATATACATTGGGCCAGAACAACAAAGCTAATTTACATGAGCACTCTGATTAAGAAATCCAGATCATCCAAACACATTAATCAAGTATCTGGCATCTCATCCTACAGATGCAGGACCACATGGCACTCCTGCACACTTCAAACTAATACTTCTATCCATGAGAAGAGCAGAGTGGAAAATTCACATATGTGTCCAGATCAGGCACCAAGGACGCCCAAGGCTAACTCACAGAAAGGAAATCAATGACCAAATAGTCACAAATAAAATTTAAGCAGAAATCCGAGTACCATAGACAGAATTGACTACCTAGATCATATGGATATCCTATACAGCCTGGAGACCCAAAGAAGAGTCTAGAGATACACACATCACTCACTACTTCAACCCAGGATACAAGCACATGTGTGGAGATGCATGAGGAGAGTATTTCGCACAGCAGAACAATAAAACGCTTCCTACTCCTCATGCACAATATGTGGCCAATATGTAAGCCTAGTACACCGTTTAGAACAATGTCCAACATCAGTAGATATCTGGAAAGAGGTCATGCACCTATTCCGCCAAGACAATGGACAATCATTTAGTTTGATAAGGAACATGTTTGCTCTTAACATGGAGTCACACATCCATCCATCCCTATGGGCGTTAATAGTAGCAATAGCACTTTGTACAATCCATACTATAGTACTGGAGTCGCTTACAGGAGAAACGCCTACCCTCCAAGAAGCCATTAATCGTTTTCACTACCATCTATTGGAAAATTTCCAAGCATGGTTGTTTAGAAACATGACCCCACGTAACTGAAGGACAATCAATACATTGTTCCCCATATGGTTCCTAAAGCTTGATTCTTTCCTTCAATCATGCTGCATCCAAGGATAATTCAGCATAAACCCCCCTACCGTCCTAAACTTGGTGGTCCTGGAGACAAAAAAAGGGGGGCTTCAAACCCTCTGGGGTGTCTTTAATTTTTCACAGTTAATTATTATTTTTATCCTTACTACTAAGAAGTGTACGTCCCCTGGTTGACCTTCCTTGAATAAATTGAAATATAAACTTAGTACTTTATAAAAGTTATCAAACACCATAGAAATTTTTTTGGTAAAATGTGCCAAGGATCCCCTTAACTCAGCAGTAAAGACCAGTAACCAACCCAACCACTAAAGCAACCCAAGTTGGCAACATGTGCATCCACCAGAACCACCCACTTCCAGTTGGTAGCTTCTAAAGCGGGTATGGCCCCACAATACACTGATAATTGTGTGTCTACTAAAGACTATATGGCTGATGCACCCAACTTAGCCAAGCTCATCTCAATTAAGGATTATTGAGTGGACAATATTTAATCATATATATTATTCACTCAATAAGTACCAGTGGCGAAAATTAACACCATCACTGAAACCACTCATGGTATTAATATGGTTCTACCATCCAAAAATTTCTCAAATACTGACTGTCAAGACCTGGTGGAATCAAATGCATACACTAGGTTATATGACTGTTGCAACCACCACCAAAAACCTTTTATTTCTGAAACAAAGGAATGTCTAATTGGTGGACCCTCCAAGGAGGCAAACCTGGATGAGATTATGACTACTATTACCGTTTATTAGTTTAATGACAAGCCCAAGCACATCTGCTTGAACCAAATATATCCAAATGGTAATTTACAAACTCAACTGACCATGATCTGAGAACCCATAGTGGTTATCTAAAAGATGACAACTGGGACACCCAAGGCAAATTCAGCTCCTCTGACTACAGCATCAGCCAATATGGCGTGAGAGGGTCATCCCTGATAAGGAATAAGCCCCAAAGGAACCTGACAACTCTGTCTATGGTACCACAATGCTGAGATTGCAGTGTCAGCAAAAAAGACAAATGCGTCAAAAATGGCTCTGGGGCCTGGCAGAAATTTATGACACCTGCTTTGCCCACTACTAACCCTTATGAAGCCACATTTATGGCAGAGGTCAAAAAGCAGTGGGACAAAACAAGAGCATACCCCTCCCTCGCTCCACTCTAGCTCACATGGTTCATGTATATTATGGCCACACCCCATCATGCTTTACTACCAGGACTACTTTAGCTAGTTTGGAGTGATAGCTGGGGACTTTACTGTTGACATCACCATTTGCAAAGTGGTTTAAGGACGAAACATCAATATGGGCTTCATGAACTCAGCAGATGCAGACAGCTCTGCATCCATCAACATTACAATCCCACATGGCTCCCTTTGCATCATCAGAACCAAGTCAATTCTCAAGAAGATATTCTGGGTTACTTTTCAATCCTACCATCCACAGTTGACCTAGAATCCTTAAATCTTGCCATCCATATAAGGCTAATGAATTTAAGCTTTATATCAGTGGACTTCTGTGTGCCAGAATACTACGCTCCAAACCAATAGGCTCATGTCATTAGAGAATCCTTTATTTCTAAACCTACAGTAGCACAAACATAAAAATCATAACATGTGTTTCTGTAATCTAATCTTGCCCAAGATTTTCTTGATGGATACTGATCAAGCAAAGCCCCGCTGCTCATGGTGCAACTTCATGAGTCACTTATATAAAAGTTGAAACGCATGCAAACAATCCTTTATAACCACCAGATACCCCCATTGCAGGCCGTAAGAGATACCATAAAGTAGCAGCATCAATTTCTCAACTGAAATTATTGGGTTTCAGTAGAAGAGCTGTCTCCAACCACCCTCCATAAAGTGAGTGAGAATATGCAACTGACCATGCAGAAATACCCCTTAGCAATGTAGCCCCTCTTATGGTAGTGACCCCCTCCAATATACTACCTCATTACCAGGGCTAATCATGTGCAAGCCTTCGAATCCTTCACTAAATCCAGAAGTTACCAACCTGGAGACACCAACCTGGTGGATGTTATCATATCAACCTAGGTGGGGTTACCCACAGCTCCCAAGATATGGATGCAATTCAACCAATAGAGTATAACTGGAGCACCCCTCATCTGAGGCAGACCTTTTAACCTAGAAAATCACCAACAACTTATCATATTGCATCCCAGACTCCTTCTCAATATTAAAGGAGGTGGAAATGGACTCAGACAGATTGGAACGAGACCAGATGGAGGACTCAGGGAGCACAATAAGCCCTGTTGAGTAATTGATTGGACCTAATTGTCAGATATTCAATAAGGATAAAAATGTTAAAATGCTTAATTTATTATGGATCATATTGGATATCAGTGATTATGGGTCATGAATATCCTAAGCTTATGCAAAGCTTAAGATCCGCGGCCTAGTGATTTCACTTAATAATATTTGACTATGATGTCACTGGCTTGAGGGCTTTGTTGGTCTATGTCAAATTTAGCTTTTAATGTTAATTAAGTTTTTGATTTAATTAATTTCTAATTAGTGGTACATATCGCCTTGGTATGTGCTGCCAATTGCTTGAGAAAGAAAACTGGTTCAGCTATTTGCAGACACATCTGAAACACTGTCTTGATAATATTGATGAAATTTACACCAACCCTGAGGCCATGCGAGATGCCCTGAGTTGAAGAATTGTAGACCCTCAAACAAACATTTTACGTGTTTCTCTGACCAAGTGCCATTGAAAATGAGACGTCATGGGTAAGATGTGGTGAACATCAAACCCTATAAATTATCTCCAAGTTGATACTAATAAAGTAAAAATAACTTTTACCACTAGTTTATAGTTTAACTTATAAGCTTTTTGTGTTTAAAACTTTAAGTTGTATTAAGTTGAGAATTTACTTGGGATCAGTAAGATTAGGGCAGCGTGCCATTTTTCAAGTAATGACAGGAGAATATGACTTTCAAGCGCTATTACCAAGGAGTTATATCTTGAACTAGAGTCACAGTTTGATCTATTGTCATCACACAATAGACTTTTGAAACTCCACAATACCGCAGAAGAAGAACCAGCCATCTGAAGTAGACCAAAAATTCAACAGGACCTTCCCAGAAAAATAGTGGGAGTTCATACTAAGTAACTCACCAGCTCCTTGACCCCCTCTACCAGAATGACCTCATCCCCCTAAGCGCTCCACTCAGATTGCCACCAAGAGTTAAGCTCATAGACTTAAACAAGCTGCCTCACAGATGAAGGTATCGGTGCTAGAAACCCCCAGTATACAGAATAGGACACCTATGAGACATCAATTGAGAACCCTAACCCTGCAGTCCATTAGTGACAATGGGCTGTAGAATTATAAGTGGAGAGCCCACATATCCTGCAATTTTAGGTCAGCTCACATGGTTATTGCAGCTGTCCAGGAACCACACGTCCCATCATCTGAAATAGAACCATGAGATGAATCATTTGGAGGTAACTCCTGTGAAAAAACTATACAGCCCTCATTACCCTTAATCCCCAGGTGAAAAACCACCATTTTTTTCAAAATACCAAGACAATTGTTTTTATGGACAAGTTTTCCACCCCAAGTTCTACTTATATGCCATGAGTATATACCTGCTAAATGCAAAAAATAAACAGGGCTGGCTACTGGAAAACTCATCCACATCCAACTTCCACGTATATGGTGCTGTTAGGCGATTTTAACATCATGATGAGCCACATTTGGGACACTCTCCCCCAACAGACAGGATTGGCGGGGTACCACTAGACAAGAGGAATTCCTCCAGTACAGCTGTTTTACTGATGGCCTCCCCTCTCCACGTCCAACCTTGACTGTATGACTCAGATCTAGTACAAAGATCAGAAGTTCAGGTCCACATCTTGAATCAATATGGCCTTAATTGACCTCATTCTGGTCAGTCAAGTCTCCACTCCTATGAATCATAATAACACCATTACCAATCATAGGTTCCTTACAGTGGTCCATATGACCACCCTCAGACCATCACGGCGTTTTTGGCCCAGGATCGCCTCAGCAATAATAAACGACCCTTTTGTAAGTGAAAAATTGATTATGGCCATCTGTAAACCTATATTCACAGCTTTGACACATTTGCGCACTCCCTAAGATAAATGGGCAGAAACAAAGCTAGAAATCTTGAGGGCTACCTACAACATTGCAAAAGCTTAGATGTCTGAAGACAACGCCAAGGTCAGATGAGCCAAAGCCAGAATTAGGCATCTTGAGAGAAACTGTCAGCCTACACCTTTTCCCCAATGGTGGAAGTATGGAAGCTGCACATGAGACGTACTTCCTCATACTTACTGTCCAATAAGAATGTGAGGCAAAATTCACATTGTCATAAAACTACACCCAGTTGGAATGACCCACCTGCTTTTTTTAATAATAACAAAACGCCCTCTTAAAGGCTCAGGAGATTGCAACCCTAAAGATGGGGAGCACAATCACCATAAACAACTAGGAAACCACCAACAAGAATCAACAATACTATCTAACCCTATACTAGACTTCCATGTTAAACCCAGAAGATGTTCATGGTTCATCAGACAAACTCTAGTACTTTCAGTCAAATTCTCAGTGGTTGAGGAACTCCTTGCGTCACTCTCACAGCAAGAAGTGATGGAGAATCTTCTCAATATTATTCCTAAAGGCCCCTGGAACAGACGATATCCCAAATTTAAGTGTGCCTAGAAGATCCTGTAACAGTTACAAAGTCCCTCCAGCCCCTTTTTTTGACCCTCTTGGCGGCAGGGGGAATACTAACCAACTAAGTGGCTCGATTATGACCATCATCCATAAGAAAGCAGGCTGGGAGGACCCCTCAAACTGACAACCAAATCACTATTGAACATTGAACATAAACAAAATTGAGCTCCTAGCAAACCTCATGACTAAGTTGGCGGCGCCGCTCCTCACCCCGCTCAGCATTAATTTATCCCAAGGAGATCACTATGGAACAACTATGATGAGCTTTTTGCAACTATATCAGCTAAATTTAATAACCTACAGTTTTGTGGTGCTCCTCATTATGAAAAAATCGCACAATCAAGTGAATTAAAAGTACTTGAAGCCTCCTTAACCCGCATATACATCCCTTTACAAGCTAGGAGGTGGATTTTGGCGCTATACAACCAGCTTCACACAAGTTACTGGCCCCAACGGGCTTTACAGAAGCAGTTATGTTTGAACAAGGTCACTACCAAGGTGACTTGTTGAGCCCAATCCTGTTCAATATAACCCTGGACACCCTCCTGGCCCTACTTTATGAACAACTTGTGGGTATCCAAGTGCCTAGAAAGTCTACACCTACGCCATAGCTTTTGCTAATAACACATTGGTGACAGTCACATGTAAAAAGGACCTAGAAATAATCATAGACGCCCTTGATCTTTTATTTCAAGGCGTCTGATGAAAAAAGTCAACGCATCAAAAACCATTATAGTACAAGTTGGTATCCCTCCTTTCCTCCCCCTTTTGGCACAGAGCCCACTTGCAACATCTTATGTCACCTAGGTGTCCTCACCACACACCAAGGGGTCACAATTAAGGATAATAAAGATTGTATAAGAGAAGAGATGAACTTCTGCATAGCTAGCTGGAGAATCTTGGATCATCCCCAGGGATGGGCCCTGATGGAGAATGTGTTTCTGATATCAAAGATCTGGTTCCTCGCTCACGTCTGCACCTTCATGGAAAGTTTTTACTTGATGCTGAACATTATGCACAATATTGTATATGGGGATCCAACCTCCCACCCAACTCTTTGACAACAATTTCCCTAACCCCAAAGTAAAGGTGGCTAGGGACTTTTGGACACAAGAACCCACGCCTTCTCAATACTAAACAGGTTCCTCAAGCTTATCATCTACTGGGACGTGACTCCAATGCCACAGTAGACTCCGCCCTGCGCCAGTCATTAGTGGCCTTCCTAAGAAAATCTTGTGCCTAGCCAAAAGCTGTTGGAGAATGGCAGACAAACCACCCAGGTCACTGCCTCAAACCTTCCTTAAGTTTATATTAGAGCCAGGCCCTCCTGGCCCTAGAGCGGGTAGATGCACGCATGTGCCACAATTTTCTATACAAAAGAAGTTCCCTGGCATCAGACCCCTCTGACACACCCTAGTCCACAATGGAAGGATTGTTACCTTCATCATCAAATCTTTGGACAGACACCCAATATGTCACCATCTCCTTAAACTTCTACCCCCGCCATATAAAACAATCTCAAAATGCTCTTGAGGGACGTTAACCACCTTAATATCTTAGCAAAGCTGTTAACATGGTGTATCAAATTTTACAATGCTCATAAAGGATAGGGAATTGAACCAGTCCTACCTTCAGCACAAGAGCTGCCAACAATGTGTTGAGACAATTAACACCCACCTTCACTGCATCTTTACCAACCTTAACACCCCCTTTAGGACCAAGGTCCGCGAATTCCTTTTAGCAGAACCCTGGATTGGGCATCCAATTCAGGACATTATTTTTGACCACTCGCTCCCCAACTTCCCCATTCTCTCAGAATCCTGTCATTTAGTGTAATAATATGGACTATCCATAATTCGTACCTCTGCACTACTTTAACTATCAGCTGTGGAAATAACTCACATGTTTACTCATTTTCAGATGCACTTTGAGATGTCCCTGAAAATATCCTCCACATTGCCAGCTGCCAAAAGATCCATCCAACTGATGCTTGGCTCTGAAGTATTACCCACCTCAATTTATCAATCAATCCAACCATCCCTTTTTGCGCCTCAAAATCTTAAAAACTCAAGAATAGATTAATAAATTTTGGTAAATCCCCCTAAGGTTGGGACGACCTAGTACTAAAAATGTTATCTTCTTTGCTTAAATTATGGCTATTTCATTCTTTTCAAGCCATTTAAAGGTTAGGTACCTGCTGAAGCAACAAGGGTTACCAGTCCCACAAAATTAAAGGTCTGGTTGAAATATCATAATAAGATAGATATATATGCTTGCTGTGTTACTATGTATTCTATACAAATAAGTTTGGCCAAGTGTACTGATAAACCCATTTAACTTAAGCTCAACAAGTTTATTAATAAATAGTGTAAATCTATTTAAGAAATTATAGAAGTACCACAGTTATATGTGCTACTTATCATTTTTTTAGCTTTTCAGCCTTAGCTCACTTAACTTGTAAGGCTGACTGAATAATATAGGGATTGTTCCACAAAATTTAGACACCATAAAACCTTCATAAAAACACATGATCATTACAATTGGGGAAGCTCATAACCAATGCCACTAATGTAGCATCAACTTCTTATTGAAACTATTTGCACCCATGTCAAAACCATTAGTGACAATCTCTGAATTGTTCTCAATTGCGTTGGCCCTAGGAACACAATGGAATCATCAAACCTATCCCTTGGAATCTTGGTACTAAAGTATCATTAAAATGAGTGTCCTAGTCTTCCAGAGAAGAGCTAAGACTAGCTACTGTATTATGCTCATATAAATACCTTTAACTGGCTACTGGCGATTATATCACTTAAAACATTATAAGTTAAATAAAAAAGATAAACTTATATTATGTGTAAAGTTTTATATTATAGATAAATTTATAGTATTTTATAATTCTTGTAAAAAATTCAAGATATAAAATGAATATAAATTGTAAAATATATTGTTAATTGAGTTAGCAATATTGGGGTTCTTCATGATCCCCTAGTGAGCCAATGTCTGACTTCCACTTTAGTCATGGCATCCAATTTGCTCAATTCCTGTATCTGAGAGCTCCATCTTACAGTGATTATCCCTGAACCAGACTTTTCAGGAGCCCTTTGTTCAGTACAAACTTCAAGGGTTGATGGCTTTAGTTCCGCCATGGGTTATTGCTTCTCTACCCATTTTGGTAATATTCTGGTTGGTTTCAGGTTCACTTAATGTCATTACTTTATTATGCGCCTTGCATCAGGTTTCCAAATAACTCTCAATATTAGTTAGTTGCTACTTTTGGTAATATTTGATTGTAAGATTTAATTGCTTGCGTAAAAATATTTCTGCTTGTTCATTCCTTTGTCATTGGTCATAAGTAAACTATTTTTTTACCCCCAAAGGTATAAAAGGGGTCAATTTTCTTAGTTTTAGGTGACATCTTTGTCTTCATATATTGGATCTCTTCAGCTGTCAGGTGTAGAAAAATTAATCAGTTGGCATCATCCTGACTAAATGGCAAAATATTGTGTTACTGACATTTATAAAAGGGGTTTATCAACTCCATCAACAGCTGGTAAGTTGACTATAACCTCGCCTGTCTGGTTTCAGACTATGTTCATTTCAGTGATCAAGGAATAATCTTTTGATGCCTCTGAGGCCTCACAGTGACACTTCCTCCTTCAATATGAGACTAAGGGAATGGACTTAGGTGCTGGGAATACATTATATT
Organism: Massospora cicadina; assembly: GCA_022478985.1. NCBI lineage: Eukaryota > Fungi > Entomophthoromycota > Entomophthoromycetes > Entomophthorales > Entomophthoraceae > Massospora > Massospora cicadina. Next base: position 26,353 of record JAKSZP010000145.1, read on the forward strand.
AAAACAAATAGTTTTATCATCCTGTATGTAGTATTTGGCTCCTCATTTCAGCCAAGACAGTTGTAGGGACAGTCCAGGTGTCCTGCAATTATTCTAACTGTCATCCTCATAAGTGGTGCAACAATAGTTTCACCTAGGATGAACACTGGTAGCTTAGTGCGTAACTGGCTCTAATATTGGCTTTAAGGTAGTCGCCTCTATGTTGCTGAAGGCCTCTAATTATATCTCATTAGTTTTTGACTACTTCTTGTAAATAACTTCAAGGCAGCAGGTTCTGTCATTCTGCAGTAATAATCGGTGCTAACAGGGTTTACAACGCTGCCTCTCACTCATACAGGGACTTGAATGGCGACGTCCCAATCACTTGATTGTGGATAAGCCTGTAAGCTAATAGCGAGAAATGTAGAAGCTGATCCCATTTCAACTTATAGTTGAGGGCCATCTTCTTTAGTATCTTTTTAAGTTCCATTCACGAGATCCACGCTAACATTGATAGATGATATGTAGGGAGTGGTAAACTGTTGCTTTACTCCTACCAAGTTCATTAATCTCCTAATGACATCTGATATGAATTTTTGTTATTATCCAAAGAAAGATATAAAGACATCCATATCTGATTATAACGTGATTGTATAACAAACGTGCAGTTGATCTCACACTTTATATATTGACTGCTGAGGCTTTGAACCACTTGGTAACGTGGTTGATGGCTCAGAGTATGAATTCTGCTCTATTGGAGTCAGTTGGAAGCAGTCCCACCACATCAATGGATACGTTGCTGAACAGGGCTTTAGGTGGAATTGGGTATGAACTCAAAAAAATTTTCTGGTGGATGGAACTCACGTAAGTTATGAATAGTTCTAAGGCCTTGTGGAATTCATTGGATATGATTCCCAATAGAACCAATACTCCAGGTATGCCAACATCTTCTAAAATTGCTCATGACCAATGTGCTTATGCACTTTCATTACTAGTTCCATCCAGTCATTTGGTTTGATGTATGGGTACCATTTATTATTAATTCGCTTCTGAAGGTTTCCATCCACATGTCAAGTGCCTTTATAGCACTTTTTCAAGACAGTCATCTCCTCTTTACTTTCATTCTACCATGCCTCTTCTGGTAACCCAATTAGTTTGTACAATCAACTGTTTTCTGGAACTTGTAGGTGGAAAACTGGTAATTGTAACAGTCATCAGCGTTGAGGTTTGCCACCTGCTTGGTGGATGTTACCAAAATTGTATCCTTGGAGTAGTACTGCCCATATAGAAAAGCGTCTGTCCAGATCTTTCATAATCTGCAGCCAGTAAATTGACGTTCAGTTCATCCCAACCATGAAATGTACCCTGTAAAGATAGGGTCAGAAGTGTATACTTCTTGTATCACAACTAGTAACTCTCTCTCCTTACCAGTGTAGTTCTTCTCTGCCTTGGTAAAACTTTTGAGTAATACTCTGTGGGTTTATCCACCCTTCTTCATCCATTTGGATCAGTATTGCTCCAAGCCTAACATTACTACAACCAGAGTTTAGGTAGAAGGGTTTTTTAATGTTTGGGTAGTCCAAGATTGGTTCCTCTACCAAAGCCTTTGGCTCCTCAGAGGCCTTCTCTTGCTCCAGGCACAACTCAAACTTAGTCTCTTTTGTTAGCAGTTAAGTGAGGGGTGCAGCCAAGTTTATGAAATGGGGATAAGCTGCTTCTGTCGGACATTTTACTAGCCTAATACTGTGCAAAGAGTGTTCTGGAGATTGATGATAATATTAGTCAAAAGACCTGACCAATTCTTGGTGGAACCCCACAAATTGGGGTAATACTTATTTACACTCCTCTGCCAAATACCTCGATTTTCACTCATCAGGTTGCACCAAAAATGCGGCGATTTCAGGGGATTTAGTCCACGGTTCCTCCCCTTCCCACCTCTTGTTTACTACAAACACCTAAGCGGAGACCACCCCCTTTTAAAGGCGTAGAGGGTTCCCACAAGGTGAAAACATTTTTTAAACAGGTGATTGACTTAAATACATTAAATTCTTGCCTCAAGGGTTTATCCTACCAGTTAATGACCTTCCATAGGCCATCCCATTGAAGCAAGGCGAATTTCAAGAGCTCTAATAAGTCTGAACCCCACATTCTCTAATTTAGCTATTCATAGCTTAATCTGAATTTCATACCTCACTTTAAGCCTCAACATGTTTAAATACTAAGCCATGAAATTTGGGAGAATACGCTTCTTGACCCCCAATTATTATTATTTAGAATCTTATAGAACCAAGTTTATTTTTAGAAAAGTGTTATTATTTAGAATATAGGTGGTCTGTTGATCACCTAAATTTAATTATTCAGCAGTAGAAAGTGAAACTTCTCCTGCAAATTATAGTTGAAATCCAGGGCTGAATAACATTAGCAATCATCCAAATCCCCAGGATTATAACAGCTGGTAATATCCCATCATCCCAAGGAACACATATATGTCACCCATGCTCTTGGGTGGCTCTCTTTCCACAATTGCTTTAACCTATCTATCTTAGGGCTTGATTCCTTTGGGACTGATATTGTGCCTGGAAAACTTCATTTTCCACTTGAGGAGGGTAAATTTGTTTTGTTTTAATTCTATATTGATGCTTGAATCCAGGTATATATTTCAAGGTGGTGTTAAAGATATATGCTGATTTGTTTGGATGAACAAAGTAATGTCATCCAGGTAGATCAGTATAATGGACAGCTTTTAGATCTCTAAAGATTTAATCAAAGCATGCTGAAAGATTCCAGGGGCGTTTCAAAGTCCTAAAGCATCCTTTTTAATTTAAACAATCCCTGACTGCTAATTAAAACACTTTTATTGGTACTCTGTTGAGAGCTCAAACTGCCAATATAAACTGTGTTAAATTCTCAGCGTAATATTTTGATTACGCTGAGCTGGTTGGTACAGGGTATTAGCCACTGAGCAACCAAATTGGACAATATGCAGATCGCTGACTCTTAATAAACTGATAGATATAATAAATGGAGCAATCGCCCCAATTGACCCTTTTACTAGAATATGATAAATGCAGAACTTATCTTCAGACAACCAAAAAGCCTTCTCTTCTCAATAATCAGCTCAACTCTTATCTCAGTATTCCAAGTCAAATCCAGCCTCTTCTTGGTAATCTCCTATTAGTTCCCTTTTAGAAGTTTTCATCTATCTTGAGGATTTGGCAGAATTTCCTCAATTTTCTGAACCATTGAAACTTTTATTGATTTACTTCATATCAATATAACTTTTGCTCAATCTCAAGGCTCACCTTGACTATAATTTTTAATCCGCCGGAATGTATAGTTTATCATCCAGTTATTTCAATTTCTTGACATTACCCCCCACCTTTGACTGGACAATATGCTCTTATTGCTTATATGCTCAGAGGAGCTTCGCGTGAACTTGGTTGATAATCTGACCACCCACAGGTCCTTTATGGTGAAGGGATTGATATCAGTCTTCTCAATTATTTCAAATGGCCTGGCACATATGTTAGCGAGCTTGTTATTATGTCCAAATCCAAGTTGGTTATGAAATAAGGCACGATCTCCTACAGCTAACTTCAAAAAGTCTGCTACGTCTATTCTGGTCAGCCTGATCATGAATCTTCTTAGCCAAACTGGTAGAATATGCTTCCATTTGTAGTTTGATAAGAATCTCCATTAGATTTGTTAAATACCGCTGGGGTTCTACACCACTGGTATTCTACACAAGAGTAAAGCAGGGCAGGTAGAGACAGATGTCTATCATAGAGCAGTTGGAAGGGAATCTTGACTGTGGAAGAGTGGTAGCTGATATTATACGCATTAACAGTGGTAGGTAGAAGGGCACTCCATTCCGAGAACCAATTCTTTACCAGTTTGTGGAGTATGTTCACTAGGGTTCCATTGACCTGCTCCACCATCCCATTTGATTCCAGATGATAGGGGTGGTCAAAACCCCGCAGATCGCCATTAACTCATCTAACTTTGGCAAAGTATGTGAAGTGAAGTTGGTTCCATTGTCCATCAGAATGAACTGTGGGCAGCCGTGTTGCTGTATCACACACTCCATAATAAACTTGGCAGTGGTGACTGCACCCAAGTCGCTAATAGCCCTGGTCTACACCCATAGGGTCAAATGATCTATGGCAACAATTATATACTTGGATCAATTGGCACTAGTCAGCAGAGTTCCCACTACATCAATGGAAACGGTGAGCCATGCAAACCGGGGTTTAACTATCTGGTATGTGGTTTTCTTGCAGAAAGGCTTTTACACTTGACACTGATGGCAACAGCTAACTGTTTCCAATACGTTGTAATGCATGCTCTCCCAGTAGTATTGGGGTCACAAAAGCTCCAGCATTTTCCAAAATCCTCCATGTCCTACAGCCCAATGAGCATCCATAATAATGGAGGGTCTATCTGAAGGCTTAGGGAAACTCAACGTCGCATCTCTGATCCACTTATATAGCTCTTCCCCACATACAAAGGTATCCTCCCTGAGTCCATCTAGCACCTTGATCACCTGCGGTGGCTCATCCTGGTATTTGTTCGCTACCATCTTCTCATACATTATGTCAGCTTGATCCGCCGTGATAGTGACCGTGGGCAACTGAGCAAGACAATCTGCGTTTTGATGTTTGCTCCTGGTTGATGTAAAATATTGAAATCATATGCTTGAAGCTTCAGAGCCTAACATGCGAGCTGTCCTTCTGGTTCACAAAGATTTTGTAGCCAGCGCAAGGAAGTGTGATCCGTCACTACTTGGAATCTTACCCCATGCAAATATACCTGAAACTGTTTGTAAGCATAGATCACCGCTAAACACTCCCACTCGGTTATGGTGTAGTTTTGTTCATGGCAGTTCAAGCTTTGACTACAGAATGTGACAGGATGTTCCACACTGTCATCATCCTTCTGGGATAATAATGCCCCTTATAGCAGCAAGGGATGCGTCCATTTGTACTATGTACTGTTTGTCAAAGTTGGGGTATTGCAAAATGGATGCGCTTGCTAATGAGGTTTGCAAAACACTAAAAGCGTTCTGGCATTGTTCTGTCCACTCAAAGGAAGCGTATTTCTATAACAACTCAAAAAGTGGGGCCCCAATGCAGCTGAAATTGGGAATGAACCATTAATAATACCCAACCATTCCCAGAAACACCTGAATGTCCCGCTTATTCCCTGGGCAAGTCATTTTGCTTATTGCTTCCACCTTAGTGGCTGCAGTCTAAGCCCATTTGAATCCACAACAAAACTGTGATATTCCAATTGTTCTTTAAAGAAATGGCACTTCTGAGGCTTAATTTTGATATTAGCGGCAGCGAGGCGCTGAAACACTTGTTCTAAGTGGGCCTGGTGCTCTGTAAACGTCCGTGAGAACAAATTGATGTCATCAAGGTAAACTAGGACGCAGGACAGCTTTAAATCGCCTAAAAAGCGTGTCCATGGCATGCTGGAACGTAGCCAGAGCATTACACAATCCTTGTGGCATGCGAGTCAGCTGGAACAACACTCTTGAGGTGATGATCGCACATTTCTCACATTCTACTAATGGCAATTCAATCTACCAGTACCCTGAGATCAGATCCATGGCAGAAAAATAGTTCGCCCCACCCAATTGTCTAATGCATCATTAATCCGTGAAAGAGGGTAGGAATCCTTCTTTGTTACATTATTGAGTTTATAATAGTCAATAAACACTTGATTTGAGCCATCCTTTTTACTTACAATGAGCACAGGTAATGCCCACGGACTGTTCAATGGCTCTAGCATTCCTTGCACTATAAGTTTATCCACTTCATCGGAGATGACCTCTTCCACTGCTTTTGAACATCTAATAGGCCGTGAACAAATGGGAGGGTGATCCCCATATCTATCCAATGCACCACTCCTTGAGAACACCCCAAATCATGATTGTCATGTGCAAAAATATTCCGATATTTTTCAAATAGTGCCATAGCCTCATCTTGCTGTTCTACCAATAATCCTGTGAGTGCTTCCTGTGGAACTACAGTCAGTACGCCAAATGGTGAGCTTGCCGGTAGTCTGAGATCCTCCCATGAGCCAAAATCATGAATATGACGAACTTCCTCTATAGGTACCAAGTGTAGGTAAGCCACCACTTGGTGCCGCTGGATCATTATTGCTTTTTCTTAAGTTCGCTAGTACTTTCACTCCCCATGCCCTGGTAGCAGTAGCCCTGGAGCCACATGTGGTTTGAGCTGCAAGTGCAGGTGAGGCGCCATTATTTCTCCATAAAGCCCTTAGGGACATTGATTTCAAGCCCAGTCCCTACTATACTCTGGTGTCCAGACAGTAGGCTCAAAGCGTTTTGTTGCCTGAAGCGGGATCCCTTTGTACTTGTATATCTGGTTGAGGAGGGTCCTGGTCCATCGGCTCAGGTGTCAATAATGAAAAGGAATCACTTCGTCACTTTATGCAAGATTGATCTGGCTGGAGTGGACTGGATCCGTTGAGATCCCACAAGTGGAAAGGTACATGGGAATCTGTTGGCATAAAATAGTAAGAGTTTCCTCCGCCATATTTATCACCACGCCAAATTTCCTCATAAAAGCTGCACCAATTAACATATTGTAGTTGTTATTTGGCAAAACCACAGCCAGAGCGGACACCTGGACTGACCCAAATCGCAAGGGCAACGCGATATATGCTCCTTCAGACACAGTGCTGTGCGTTCCCATGGTCCTGTATATTACTTAATGGTACACATCCAGTTTCAACATAAGTTTAGCCACCAACCTGGTGGAGACTATGTTCACCGGTGCTCCTGTGTCTATAATAGCGCAGATTTTTGTGTTTCAAACGAAAATGTCGCAGTAAGTACATCCTGAGTAAGAGGAACCATCATTTTTTATTACTTTCACGTTAAAGGGCTTTGTGTTACCCAAACAGGAGGAAATGCCAAAGCATACCTGAGGATAGTCACTAGTGGTTTTTCCACCAGAATAGCTATGTTAGCCCCTACTAAAGAGGCGACGTTCATCAAAGGATCCACGTTACTGGTGCCAGTATGTTCCAGGATCTGCCTCAAATATGGCTTCTGCACGTCTTGGCGGAACTCAGGCCAATGGGGTGAACTTTTACTCTTGTAAGCAGAAGAAGGGGTGCCCAATGAAAGCTGTTGGTATAACACATCATCTGATTTAGGTTTAAATTCTACCCAAAAAGATGTTTGGGAATTGTTAGGGACAAGTGAATTGGACTCAGCGGAGGTAGAGAATCCCGTCTCTACTCCGCTTGAGCTTCTCCCTGCTCAACTTTCTCAGTTGGCATTGCATACACTTGTGGTTTGGTAGGGCAATTGCCCGCATAATGCGCTTTCAAATCCACACTGGAAGCAAGTGTTCAAAAAAGGTTCACATATATAGTTTGTGGCGGAAGGACCAGGTCACGAGTTGCCAGTATGGTTCCAAGGTCGCAGATGAACTGGTGAAGCATACATGGGCTGAAAAGGGTCCATTGACTTGTATAAGGGACGAACACATTCCAGCATCTGATAACCCATTTGCTGCGGTCTATATCCTGGAGGGGTTGGAGCGGGTGCAACAGAGATTTTTTGGGCTATGTTGGGGGCACTGATTGTGGTAAAGAGTCGATGTAAGGTTTTCATAATTCAGATAAGTCCAGTATCCCCATCCAACATGTGAGCCATAGCGTTAGATAGTTCCCAATGTGGTTTGACGGCTGCTGTCATTGCTATACAAACATCCTCAGTGGATAAAATGTTAGCTCCAAGTAGGATGTGTGCTTCCGCTAAAACCTCTTAAAGAGAATTCTAACATAGTCTCATCTTGGTAAAACTGTATAGTCATAAAGTCAGCTTTCCATTGGGCTTTCTTGGTAGCGCCCCCAAACAGCCGGATAACAATTGCTTTAACTTTTTCGTAGAATACTGAGCTATTTGGAAGATAGCAGGTAACTTGATCTGCGCTTTCCATCTATAAAGCAGACAGCAACAGTTTCACTTTCCATTGATCAGTAGCCCTTTCCACAGCAAATTCAAAATGCTTAAAGTAACTGTGTAGGTTCCCATCATGACTGAAAGGAGGTAATCTTTAATAGGCACGAATTTGCTTTGCTCTAGGTTCCTGCTACAAGGAGCAGGTAAATTGGTTTCAGAGCAACTATGGGAACCATCCCTTTGTGCATTATCATATAGCCAACCATATGGACTAAAATACGTCGAAAAGGACTCAGATGAAGTGGTGTCCCACGGGGGGTCCATTGTACCACCCGAGGGATATATGTTTGATGATCCATAGCATTCTTCCCCAAATCGCCACTAGCTTCCCCATGCCCCCTGGCTCCAGCATGCCCCGTGAACTGTTCATTAATCAACTGCTCCACTTTAACCAGATATCATATACATCGTCCATCCTGAAATTCCTGTTGCAGCGTTTCATAATGATGTTGCAACTCCCAGCAGAATTCCCTCTCAACGTTCAGATTTTGTTCCACAGCTTGCAATTGTGAAAGAACTTCTTCAATTATATCTGCAGATGGGTTTTCTGCCAGCTAGCATTATTTGCTTGTTGATTGAAGACATTTATTTGGTTAATGAGAGAGCTTGTTCCCATACCAATCCCTCGTTGGCCCATTGGGGGGTATCATGGCGCCCTTGCATGACTGCATACTATCTTGTCTCACCAATTGGAAGAGGGAAGTCTCATAGGCGCTCAGACTGACTAACAACTTCCAGTTGTGTAACCTAATGAATAAGCTGGAGATATTTGGGAGATGTTGATTAAAGGACAAGCGCATTATCTGTCATTCCTTGGTACTTCATTCGATGCAAAGATGGGTTAATCCAGCTAATAGAGAGCTGACTCAGTCCACCACTTGCCATTCCATCAGGGTCATTTTTTCCTTGAGCTGGTCAATCACAGCTTTGAGAGCTTCTGACCATTCAGTTAGCTCCGCCATAAAGCGCTCACTATTATTCCCCAATGTCATGACATCCTGAATCCATTCCACCAATAGGCCATGCTGCTCCAGCAGTTCTCTTATTACTTGGAGTAATTCTAAATTTAACTGTGGTATCAGAATGTCTAATCATCAGCGGACGTCCCCAAAATGATGATCAATTTGTGTCAACGTCTCTTGTACTTCCAAAAAGGAACGATTAAGGCAGTCAAGCAGAAGGTGAGTATCATGCTGCTGTGCTTGCGCAAACTGCAAAACATTTCCAGTTTCAATATTATGGCGAGCCAGCACACGTAGTAGCTGGCAAATCAAAGTTGCACATAAGTGACTAGATATTCCTCAATTCTGTGGGTACCGAGGTGGTGAGCCAACTCTGATGTAGTCACGTCCAAATAAGACATGTACAGAGTGTAGCAATTTTATTGGTCACGTTGTTTATAGAATAAACTCAGGGCGTTTTCCCCAGTCTCATCTTTGTATAGGCGATATCTACGCAACAGCTGCTCCATAATATTCCTCAGTTGTTGGGGAGTTACATTTGTGGAGCATCCTTGTTGGTTAGTCATCAGCTTGGGGCAATTTCCCAATTGCAGATTGAACATAGCTTTATCATCCCCTGGCTCAGTCACATTAAATAATGTTGGTTCATGGTTGGGTGCCTCCTGGGTTTCTTCAGCATACCACAATTAGAATCTGATCAAATTACATCATCACGAATGAGGACTCATCATTGTGTTTTTATTGCTGAAAAGCTACAGTCGCCTAGTGGCCCCCTGTAGTGAGCACCACTGTTAATTTTTCAGAGTCTAGGCTTGATTACGCCAAGTTGGTTTGCACAGGGTATTAGCCACTGAGCAACCAAATTAGATGATATGAGGATCACTGACTTCATAATTAAACTTGATAAAATATGTATGGATCTATCAACCCTTATTTCAACCTTTACTTTAATATAAATTGCAGACTTATCTGCACTCCCATATTATACTAATAAAAAATACCACCCTTCAATCTTCCATGTGACTCTTTATATACAGTCCCCCAAGCCAGATGCATCCTCAGCTTGGTAATCCTATATTCTTTTTCCCTTTTCATTTATTTGAGGCAATCTGACCAGGGGATGGACATAACCAAAATAGAGAAAGAAAGTATCGACATGAAAACTAAGCAGGGTCAACTCTGTCATAGAAAGTTTTTTTTCACCTCTGGATTGGGACTCAAATTTTTCTGGTTATGTCATGAGTAAGGTTTTCGTGTTATAATACCTACTAACCGCCAATAGCTTCCTTCAGCTGGCACCCTGATCGATGTGCAAAGGGCGGGAATTGAACTTGCAACCTTCAGGTTAGTAGCCGTACGCCCTACTGACTCGCCTTCCACCCCTTTCTTTTTCCCTTTTCAAATTACTCTCATTTATATCAAATCTCAGCATAAATCCTCTCAATTTGCCAAATGGTCATCACTTTGCTTGATTACAATTCATATACCCTTTTTTGTAAATCTTGAGACTCATCCCAATTCCTCTCCAAACTGCCAGTATGGGTAGCATATCATCCAGTCATATCAACTTCCTGACAGCTGGGATTTGCCTATTTAATCCCAAATCTGCTTAAATCATTGGAGGAATCCATCTAATAATTTTACAACATTTCCTAATTACCAGATGATATTCATCCTAGTTCCAGCATCAGTGTGTGGGGAGGGCCTCCTGGGCTTGCCCCTCCACACTATTAACAACTGCTGTAATCCTCACCACTGGTTTGGGGTCACACCAGCGCGCTCTTCCCCTCCACAGCCAAACCAGCGGCACCTCCCCACCACCTCCTCACCAACCCATCAGCTACTCCAGCACCAACCAGCAGAACCCCCTGTAGTGAGCATCAGAGATAGAAAATCGCTTTTCCAACAACACTGGACTCTGCTAGTGTGCCAGGCCAACCAATATGAAGACTGGCTGACCCTTGCTATTTCTCCTTCATAGGCGTACCACCCTCTACAGGTTGACGTCTAACCCATCACCCAGCAGACAATGACTTCGATTAGCCCCAGCCCCTCTTGGGTGTGCCCTGGCAAGTCCATCCCCCATCATGGGTGGCTATGGCACTCCTGTGCTGCACCACCCTCATGGCGGATAGCCATCAGCCCATTGTTATTGGTGCCAGTTGGCCAGGTTCCCGTCAGGGGCTCCTTTGTAAGGCTGAGGTATGGGAGCAAGCAGCATTGGCCACTTCAGGCGCATCATCCTGCACCTATCTTAGGATCACCAGTACCACCCCTAGCCACTTTAGTGGTTTTTGCTACTTCAAATAAATAAAAATGGGCGAAAGAGAGCTCTTTATTTAATGGGAATGACGACTATTTATATTTGAGCTACTACGCCTATTCAAAACCCATTGGCCATCCAAGATGGAATCTCGTTCAATTGTCAGTCATACGCAGTTTTGATTCCCTTCCAATCCACTCATTACAAACACCAAGTATTATGTCAACTCATCCTTGGCACGATTTGCCAGTCAGTCATATATAAACTTCTATTATAAATATATTCAAGCATGCTTGGCATAAGTCACCAGTACTCAGATTTGGGGCAGCAAAATCATTGCCAGACGTTTGATAATGGATACATTGGCTTTCCGCCATAAAATCCCAAAATCAATTCATGATTGGCAGTCAGCGTCAAGCTAGGATTCCTTCAAACCCAACAATTAGTAAATAATTGAGAATCCTTGGCAAAAAAACCAGTACTCTTTTTGGGGCAGCAAAATCATCAGACATCTGATAACAATTACGTTGGCTTTCCACCAGAAAATCCCACAATGACACACAATTTTGGCAGTTGGCGTCAGACTAGGATAACACCAAACCTGAACAATTAGTATTTAATTGGTCAACATCCTTGGCATTAGTTGCTGGTGTTGTCTTTTAGATAACATTACTATCAGGGTTTATCATCAATACTTTGAAAGGGCTCAACCCACCTGAATGGGGAGCACCTATCAGCAATACTATTAAAATAATATTCAACTAGGCAGATAGTCGGCAATCTCACCTGATTAACTGACACCCCTAATTCTGATATTATTGGGAGGAATCCATTTGGTTATTTTTCTGATATTTCCCCCACTTAACCAGAAGGTATTTCTCCAGCGCAACCCATCCCAATGGTGGGTCAAGAAATCCCACCCCCTCCAAGGAGCACTAGTCTGAACCAGTGTCTTTTGCCACCTCTTAATCTGTCCTCAAACTACTTTAGCAGCCCACAAGAGAAGCCCCCTGTAGTGAGAACCACTGTCAGAAAATTGCTTTCCTGGTGACAGTGAGCTCTACTGGTTAATAGGTCAACCAGTATAGAGACTGGTCAGCCCTTGCCATTTCACCATAGGCAATGGGGCCTGCAGCACTGGATGACCCCTTGATGTGTGTCACCAGCGCTATTTGGGGATCCCAGCCTAAACCCCAACCCATAATATTAAACATAAACTTAAATAAAAGGGAGAGTAGACAAAGTGAGATGTTTATTGAAAGGGAAGCGCCAGGTATTTATATGTACAAAAGGGCTAATGCGCCCATTGCTGACCTATCAGCTCATCACTGGTTCTTCCAGCCAACCACTCCCTCTATCACTGCGCTTCTCACTTCCCTGGTGTTGACTCTCTCACCACGTCCTTCCCAATGCCTGAATTAGTTTTGGCTCATCCTCAGCCTTAAGTCACCGATGAGCCATATAATGTATTACATTAAATTAAAGTCAAATTGGGGTTTGACTTTTAAGTTGATTATTATGCGCTGAAAACTACTTTGGTTGCTTAGAGGAACTAGGGAAATATCAACTTCTTGCCAACAGTACAATTTGACTCTTTGTTAGTTGACCTTCAGGCTAATGCCTTTTGTAACAGTCAAGTATATATGAGGTACCAGAAAAAACATCAACCGCCTCACTCAGGATTGTCAGTTTCCACCAACATGTAATAAATTACATAATCAGATCATCCTTGGCTATTAGTTGCTGGTGATCCTTATACTAATTTATGTCATCTTTGCTCCACTCTTCCTAACTTTCAATCTGGGTGGAATACTTGATTTCAGCTCAACCCAATTGGGGAACAACTACCTAGCAATCACCTAATAACCATAAAATCCAGCTGATAAGCCATTCTGCCAGGATTGACCTATTTCATACAAACCTGCTTAAATCATTGGAGGAATACAAATGGTTAATTTTCTGACAAGGTAAAAGAAGTTTACAAACTCATAGAGCTTTAAATAAAGACATCTGTATAATTTGATAATAGCTCATCCAGTAAGCCACATGAGTTCATGGAAGGAAGTCATTCCATCTATTTGGGTCAGTCTATGCCATATTTATTTTTTAGTACTAGATGGTCCCAACCCAAGGGGGGGATTCATCGATGTAGTCTATGCCATATTTCATAGTATAGACTTAAGTGCGTTTTAACTGACTCAACTGCCCCATTGGTCTCTGGATTGTAGGAGCCATTAAAGGCCTGATATGCTCCCATCAAAATATAGTTGGCCAAAGCTTGTGATATGACGTTTGTTCTGTTGTTCAGAAAATAAAACTTTTAGGCTACATTCCAGGTGAAGATGTCTTTTGGGCAGAATAGAGACAATAGCTTTAGCTGTGGTGGAGACCAAAATATGTCTTTGACCTACTTTTTAAAAGTAACTAATGGCAAGGATAATATAGCCTTGTACATATAAAGCTAAAATAGGGATCAAATTGCATTTATACTGACATTGACAAAAGGAGAAGTCGTTTTAGTGACTTAGTGTTAAAAACTAGGGTGTAGACCTTTGTTTAGCACATATGAGACATGAGCTAAGGACATTGTAAATGAAATTAATCATGCCCTTTAAGTAACAATAATGTTTGAGCTACTAATAGTCTTATTTCATGGCGCTAGGGCCCACAATTATATGTGCCTCCATAATGGGCATAGTTCTGGCTGAGGGACAGACATAGGGGAGCCAGAAGAACCTACAATTTATAAAGTAGTCATTATCATATGGGCTTGGGCCATCAATAGATTAACTGCTCTTAAACTCTGGAAAATATTGATTCCATGCTTTCAAGCGACTAATAAATTCATAAACACAATTTTCTTATGATGCATATAAGTTTGGTATTGACAAACGAGTAGGAGCATTGGAATTTATTTTGAATATCACCTAAATTTTTTAACAATTAAGAAGTTGTAACCTTCTGTTGGACAGCCTATGGCGTTAACCCCATCTTACAATTTGTGGTCCCAAATGGGGCCACACGCCTCGCTGGGCCTCAGTTTTATGCCACGATCAGCCCTGAATTTACAAAAATTTCTTTGGCAATTCCCCCTCATGCCACCATCCCATCTGCCCCCAACCATTCGTTCTGGGCCCGCGTTGAGGGCAAATGGACGATTTGTCCATCCTGTTTCAAGTTTGACCACTAGAAATGCAAATGCCCATACTCAGAAACTTCCACTGACGCCAAAAGTTTGCCTGACGCCCACCTATCCACCACCCACCCCACGCCAACTCTGACATGGGATATGATCCTACCTTCCCCTCCTCCAATGCCTGATGCTGCAGCTGCACCTACAGCCAACAATTAGCACCCACCTTGCCCCAATGCCATAAATAATTCATCCAACCAAACATCAGATTGGATCTCAGTTTGATCCCATACATCTGCAAATGAATCAAACAAACCTCAACCATATGATGATTTCCCAATTCAATTCAACCAAAATTATGGGATTTATTGTATGAAATTGACAAATTAAGTACCGTCAATGAAGAACTGACGCTGCAACTTGAGCGGCTCTGTAATGCAGAATGGGACGCAAAATTCCCACCTCAGAAATATGTCCCACAACCTAATGCCAAACCGTTCTACAGCAACCACCAGCTTGCAGTAGAAGCAGACGCCACACCAGATTGCGGTCCCCTCTGCAAAGCTGCCGCCAAATCAGTGGCTGCGCTCACAGGAGGAATTCCACCTCCCATCATCCCCATAATTTTTACTGCACAAAGTAAGATCAACATGAAAACTTTACACAAAAACATCACTGAAGCCATCCAGAACGTGGTAACAGTAGCACGGAATCTGAAAGCAAAAATAACCCAAACCAACATTTACATGCTCATTAAATTCTCAGACGCCCAGCTCAAAGCTGAAGATGCTTTGGGAAATTACATCGTTGGTATAATGATGGCTGGCAACTACTCAAGTTCCAGTCATCAAGGATATCAAACCCCATGTCACCGATGCCCCCATACCCTTAGTATCTGCCTTAACACGCACCCTACTCTGAAATGGGATGGATGCAGCCAAAGATAAGCCCCCCGATCCCCCTCCCCATCCACCATGGAGGGATAGCAGTATTCGCTGCCCACCTGGTTGGATATTTTATTAGGTACAATTTAATTGATCCATCCATTTTGGGCGTTTCATTTGAATTGTTATTTTTTATTAGTATGATTTTTAGTTTTATTTGGTAGATGTTTGTCCCCCGGTCAGCTTACCTTGGTTTAGTAAAAGGAAGTTGTAACCTTCTAATCTGAAGGCCCAGTGTGCAAGTTAGCCATCCAGGTCCTTCATCTGTTGTAACCTCTAAAGTAATGCATGACAAAACTATACTGTAAAATGCTTCCCATAAAGTAGGGTCAGAACTTCTTGATGGTTAAGAGTACCGCTAAGAAATTCCCTTTCAGAGACACTATAGTTTCTCTCTTCCTTAGTTAAGATGTTTGAATTAAGACATAGGGTGATCAACTTGTTTAGATTTGAGTTATACTAGTATGATATCATGGCTCAATGACATAATTGAGGGCACCAATTGTAAAAGCAAGGCTGACGTCAGGATGTCAAAAAGTTCATGTTGCAAGGCCTACCTGATTTAAAACATAACTTGGACCAACGCTGGGTATGGGTAAAATATACCCAGGTTGGTCCTGGGATTTGCGTGATGCTCCACCTAGAATTACATCCAGGGAGTTAAAACGCACCAGCTACTTTACAAATGAGGGTGGTTAAATTCAGTTGCTTAAAGAATGGGGTTTTTATTCATTCCATTTATATTATCACTATATCAGGTAGGATAAAATTACAGTTGATCACTTGAGTTTAGACTAACTTGAGTTACAGTACCAGGTTGGATGGTACTGTGCATTTATTGGTTTATTTGGGCTTAGCACCAGCCCTACAGATTGACAATTACCCGCCCATTGCTTAATTATGATTTCTTGAGACCAAATTTCCTCTTTGGTTGTCTAATTTAACAAAAATCCGATCATTTTAGTATTTTAAATGCACTTGTTTAGCTTTGTTTGCTCACCTCCCTCAGGTCCAAATTAGTCAAATGTGTGATCTCTTTGCTTGGGGCTCTCTGTGCACCATCCTTCTTGGAAGTTTTTTGTTTACCCTTTCCTTGTCGAAGTGTTCCTTGGTAGTGAGGTGGGCCTTCGCCCACCATCTTTACTGGAACTGGAGCATTCCAGACACGCTCTTAACATTAGACGACCAACCTTAAATTTTCTCACTGAGACTTATTCTGAGCGGTAAGGCCTTTGTAGTGGTATTTGGGAACTTTGACTGTGCACCATGGGTGGGACGCTCTTGTCCACAGTGATATCATTTGTGTTGGTGATGTGCCAGCTAGGCGTTTTTTTGCTGCTCACGGTGCAACTTCCAACTTTTTGGCAAGCACATTGTGGGCATGGACTGTTTGAAGATCAGTTGTTTGGTTTTCAAGTTTCCCAACTCTTCTTCTTATTATAGTAACCAGCCCTGACTCCCCTCCTCCAGGAGTTGAGTGGTTGTGTTGGATTCTACTCTGGGAACCAGACTGGGTGGTTAGGTGTATAAAACTGTGTTGTGGGTGTTAGAGCCTATCAAGGGTTTGAAGCAACCCTTGGGGCTGAACAACCTTGTTCTGCCACTTTCCAACCTTCCTGTGGGTTACTTTTGCACCGGGGGTTGGGCGTTTTGTGTGCCCTTAATTTCATAATCTATCTGTGTCTTGGACCTATCATGTCCATCGTTTCCAAAACATCATTTTTCTGTGCCAGTTTAGATGCCCCTGCAAGGGACATTCAAGTGTGTCAAGCTTCCACCGCTGGCTTTGATCATCTGAATGAAATTTTTTGGAACAATTTTCCCGCCACAACCCAAAAGGGCCAGGTAATTTGGCCGTCATGGTTTCACCCAGAGTGCCTCTCTAAATATGGGACCCAAAGACTTGCACACGCATCTGAAAAAGGAGGATTCTTATTCTTCCAATCCTTCATTTTTGGCAGAAATCAAAGGAGAGTAGGGGTCCATACACAAAACTAAATTAAAAAACTAAGTTGATTCCGCCGCTGTGATGTCACCCAAGGCAGCCCCTATAAATATGGCACCACAACTATTAATTTTTCTTTGAACGGGGCAGAGCCCCCAATCAATTTCCTATTTGTTTTGACAGAATTTGAGGTTTTGGATGAGTCTAGCCCCCGTTTTATGCAAAAAAATTCATTAATTGATTTTATCTTCACACTGAATTCCAAAGATGCAGGCCAAACTATTGACAAAGGAACTGGGGTTATGACCCTGGATAACAATGTGCAACCAGCCCGCAGATCAGGTATGGGCTTCCTGACGCCTGAAAACGCTTTATAATGTAAACTATATACAAAAAGACAAGCTTAGCATTGGCTCTTGCGGCTTTGACATGGACCCCATTTCTGCGTACCAGATTACCCCAGAGAACCAGCGCTTGACCCCTACTATGATCCGCAGGACACAGGAGTTGGAGAAAAAGTTACTATTACAATATGAAAATGTTTTTGCAAATGCTGAAGATATGGTATGATATGTTATTTCAGTAGTGAGAGGCCTATTATCCCTCTCCATTTTTTGATGCAAAAACTTATCCTAGAGGCATGCTTATGCCTGATGAAGAGTTTTCTGGTGAGGTTTTGGCGTTTTCTGCTTTGAATAAAAACCATTCAGGATATTTTTTGTTGACTGCTACCCTTTCATCCCCTTTAGGTAAGATCAGCACAGCTATTTTGGTGGATACTGGAGCCTCTGAGAATTTTATTGACCAATACTTAGCCGACTACCTTGAGTTGAATTACTTGCTAGGGTATGGTTGGGGAGGGGCTTACAATGTATTACCATTCTGAAGGTTCTGGTTAGGAGGATTATCAGGTTGGCAAATATGATTTGGCCAACCGCAAGCAAGCAATCAAGAACCTCTTGTACCCCAATATTTTGGGAGTGGAGTGGTGAAGAAAATTTTGATGTCAATACTAACTTAAAAGACAATACCATATCATTACATTGAAGAATGGTTATAAATTAGTTGTCCACATGTCTGAAGCGAACTCTCATGTTAATTTTTCCCTTTGGCCCAAGTTTAAACTCTCAGTCTAGCGCCGCTGCTGAAGCCCACTTTGGAGTTATCCTTACCTTCTTGCTTAGAGGGGCTAGAATCTTCAATTGACACAGCTTCAGCCAATGTACTACCCACTCATTAAGAGGTTAATTGCGAGTTTAAACTCACCGTTGACCTGGTGCTCATATCTTCTCCCATTTACCCCTTGGCTTTACAGGAGAAAGCAGCCTTGGATTTGAGAGTTAAGGAGCAGTTAACTAAAGGTTCAATATTTCAGTAGACCTCTCTGGTATGCTTCACAAAAATATCTTTGTGGAGAAGGCCAATGGTACTCTACGCTCATGTGTTGATTATGAGAATCTAAACAACGCCACAGTACCAGATTTACATCCCATCCCACTGGACTCAAAGATTTCTCCCTATGTGGGGAAGTCTAGATTCTTCTCCAAATTGGATTGCTTAAATGCGTTCAATTAGTTCCAGATCAAGAAGTTCTAGGAGTGGCTTACAGCATTCCAAACCATAGAAGGAATTTTCCAGTTTCAGATTATGCTCTTTGGGCTTAAAAATGCACCTGCTATCTTCCAACGCCGCATAGATGCAGCCTTGGGACCTGCTGGGTGTATGAGTGGTTGCTTACCTGAATATTACTCTGGTGTTTTCTCCCAATCAAGAGTTCCATGCAATACACCTGCAGCAAGTGGTGAAGAGTTTAAGGGCAGACAACCTTACGCGAAAATTCAGTAAGTGTGAGATCTTAAAGCCCTAGGTTACCTTCCTGGGCAACGTCAAGTTTGACTAAGGCCACATTATAACTCCAGACAAGGAGAAGGAGATTTGTGAGTGGCTCACCAAATTCCAGTCAAGGAATTTAAGAGAAATTTAGAGATGTGCACATTCCATCATAAATTCACACCATATCTTTCTGAGGTGGTGGCGTTCTTGTATAAGGCGAGTGGAGAAAAAGAGCTGTAGTGGTCCCCATTTTGCAAGATTCCTTCCAAGAGGTAAAGTGCACCATGTTGTCCATGTCCTTCCTTCGCCATGTAGATACTGAAAAAATTTTATTGTTACTATTTATGCTCCAACTTTGCCATAGTGGATGCATTGTTACAAGTAGGCAGAGATGGAAAAAGCATCCAGTGAGATATTTTTCCGGGAAGATGTCCTTATTAGAGTTAAACTACGCTGTTTAAGACAATTATTAGCAGTAGTTGAGGTGCTGACCTATTGGCGTCATCATTTGCATGGCTCATTCCAACAATTACGCGTCCATACAGATCACCATCCCTTGTTGTACTACCACACACCTCTTGTTTTGACCCCATGGAAAACCCACTGGCACGAGACCCCGGCCCAATTTGTGTTTTCACATGAGTTTACAAAGGGAAATGATAATGGTTTTACGGATTCTTTGAGCCAAAATCTAGAGTTAGCACCAGATCCTAAGGAGGTAGATGTACACAACTTCCTCTTGATGATTACGCTAGGTAAGATTGTGTCCCAACATCCCTCTCCCATGGCCCACGTGT
The DNA here is from genome assembly GCA_022478985.1 of Massospora cicadina. Classification (NCBI taxonomy): domain Eukaryota; kingdom Fungi; phylum Entomophthoromycota; class Entomophthoromycetes; order Entomophthorales; family Entomophthoraceae; genus Massospora; species Massospora cicadina. Next base: position 46,211 of record JAKSZP010000145.1, read on the forward strand.
CAGAGCTTGCTCCTCTGGAAAATGCGGAGGAATATGGTATGTTCAAGAAGGTACTTATTTCACAGATTTTATCAGAAGAGTAGACTATGGTCCTTGACAAGTGCAAGTTTAACTAAGAAGATACACCAGAGGTTACCACGTGAAGGACGAAATGGTATGGTTTCATTGATGCCTATTGGTTTCCGCTGGACCACTTTTTCTGAAATTATCTGGGACCATCATGACGGAATCACCGTTGGCCATCCTGGGAATTCAAAGACTCTGGAGCTAATTCGCCGCACTTACAATTGGAAGGGGTTAGCCGCGCAGATGGCCAGTATTGTAGGAGAGCCTAGTCTGCAACCAAATGAGACCGAATTACCAGCCTATCGCGGGGTTGTTGGTACCAGTTCAAAGAGCTGAAGGACTGTGGACTTCCTTATCAGTGGATTTTATTGTGGTTTACCTGATTCTGAAGGTTATGATGCCATCATGGTAGCAGTGGACCATTTTACAAAGTTCTCCACTTTATTCCTTGTAGAACCACAGTAACTGCGGCTTAGATGGCTAGGCTATTCGTGTTTCATTGTTCACCCTTCATGGGGTGCCTCAGGAGATAATTAGTGATTGTGAGCCCCAGTTCACCTTTGTTATTTGGGAAGAATTTTATAAGACTTTTAAGATTCGCCGCTGCTGTTCTACTGCCTATCGTCCCCAATAAGATGGGCAGATGGAACGTTTGAACCAGTTCCTGGAATAGTTCCTGCAATGTTATTCTGCCGCGGACCATTCAGATTGGGTTTCCCACCTTCTCATTGCCCAATTTAGCTATAACAACACTCAACATGCATCAATTGGTTGTTCCCCATTTTTTTAGCCATATGTTTAACCCTGCCTTCAACATGGAACCAAGATGAGAATCCAAAGTGGAAGAGGTGATGGAATTTGCTAAGTCTATCAAGAAAATACACCAGGGGTTACCATGAATTTGGAGGCGCCAATGTAAGCTTATAAAGAGAACGCTGATGGAAAAAGAAGGGTAGGTCCTGCGTACAAGGAGTTGGATCTCGTGATGCTGGATGCTAAAAACATCCTTATCAAGCATCCATGCAATAAGCTGGGCCCAAAGAGAATAGGGCCTTACCAGTTATCACTAAGGTTAGCACGCTTCATATCAGTTGGATCTCCACCCTCATTCTGGATCTTTGCCAACTTGAAAAAAAGCAAGATGTCATTGTTTGAGGGCCCCTAACAGAGACTACATAAGCTTATCTCGTTGATGGGGCGCCAGAGTGGGAAGTTGAGGAGATTGTAGCCTACCGCCATATAAGAATATGACTTGAGTACCTTGTATCATGGAAAAGGATTTGACGCAGCAAAGAATAGTTGAGTGATAACATGCAATTGCGCCCATTCCAAAAATCTAATTAAAGGTTTCCACGAGCATTTCCCTGAGGCTGCAGGACCAAAGTCAAAGCAAACTATCGCCGCCATGAAGATGGCCATGGCCCACAAGAACTTCCTTCTGGCGAAAGCCCCCTCTAGAGGAATGGAGCCCAAAAGAACAAGAATGTAATGTCATTTCTTAATTAAATTATTAAGGGCACCAGTTGTAAAGACAAGGATGGACTTCAAGAGGCCAAAAAGGTCAAATTGCAAGTCTTTCTTAATTTAAAACATACCATGGCCCAACGCTGGTTATGGACAAGATATGTCCAGGTTGGTACTGGGGATATGCATGATTCTCCACCCAAAATTACAGCCAGGGATGTAAGACATACTAGCTACATTAAAAATGAGGATAGTTTGATTCATTTGCTTAGGAATTGGGTTTTAAAACCCGTTCCATTTTCAATATTACTACATTGGGTAGGATCCTTTTACATTCAATCACTCAAGTTTAGACTATCTTGAATTACAGTACCATGTTGGATGGTACTATGCATTTTTGGTTCGTTTGGGCTTAGCATCAGCCCCAAAGATTGACAACTCTCACCCATTGCTTAATTATGATTTCTTGAGACCAACTTTCCTCATTAGTCTTTTGGTTCATTGAAGTCTCTTTTGTTTTAGTATTTTATGTGCACTTGTTTGTCTTTGTTTGCTGACCTCACTCAGGTCCAAATTAGCCAAATTTGTGCCCACCTTGCTTGGTGCTCTCTGTGCACCATCCTTCTTGGCGGTGTTTTGTTTACCCTTTCCTTGGAGAAGTGTTCCTTGGTAGTGGGGTGGGCCCTTGCCCACCATATCTACTGGAATTGGAGCGCTACAGAAACGCTCCTAACAGATAGCTCCAAATGCGATTTCTCTGGCATCTATAAACAAATAGAAGAGCTTGTTGAACTCAGATGGGCCAGTATTTGGCATTCATTAGAACATCTTTCTAAGAGTCAAAATCCTGTCACTGGGATTCTTCCCAATGGAATAGAACCTCCTTATAGAGTAGATAAATGTATGGTTTGGAAAGTTTAGAAAAATTAGGGATGAAATGTTGTTAATAACTGACCATACAAGAAAGATTTGTACATACCTCAAGATTTGGTGATGAGACATCTTTTGGATGGCGTCAAACTTATCAAGTAAAGAAAAGATACCCAAACAATCAACCTTATGACAAGGTTTTCCATCTCTCTCTAAAAACCGCATTTGGACAGCTTTGACTTGATAAATGAGGCTCTCATTCAATAAAAGATCTTTAAGGTGCTTTAAGTACTAATTGAAGGATTGAGAAAATAAAGTGGCATTGTCCTGATAGACTTATAAACAAGAAATATTCAGATCTTGGAGCATAACATTTATTGCCTGCTGGAATACCGCAGATGGAATTGCAACCGTAGGCATGCATATAGGCTTGAGCAGGCCTTTTATGGAAATGAGCGCACAATTATTCGTTCCCTCAGGAGCCATCTTAAATTGCCAGTATCCACTAGCAAGGTCCATAGATAAGAAGAACTTAGATTTAGCTAAGGCTGGGAGAACGTTGATTTAAGGCAAAGGGTAGCTGCCTTTTTGTTTGGTTGTAATAACTTTTGATAGTTTATTACAAGCAATTGCTGCTATCCATCTTTTGGATCAGAAGAAGAGGAAATTCCAAGGACTCTGAGAGATCTTTAGGTAACTGGAGTCCAGCAGTTGTTTCAGTTCCTGAGTGACTTAAGCCTCTTTAGTATTGGACTTACAATAATGCAGAGACAGGATGGGCTTGGAATCTCCAGTATGAACTTTTTGTTGACCCCTCTAATTAGTCCAAAGTCAATAGGGACTTTAATGATATTTTAGCGTAATCCTCAATTAATGATTTGGATATTTGTTGTTGATCCCTAGTTAAGGTGTCTCCAAACTTAACATCTACTCACAAGATGATTGAAAACTCTTCAAGTCCTAGATTGGCTAATAATCCACAGGCAGCGACAGAGTTAAAATGTCCAGTACGATACAAAGATATACAAATGGTGGTTCCAAGAAAATGTTAAGGACTGATAAGCGAGGTTTCCATTAGTTCAGTAATGGTAACATAGTACATAGGATCAAGATGTGCCAGGACAGGACAAAGGTTCCAAAATTGATGGATCAGATTCCCCTAAAAGCTTCATAAGGTATGTAGGGTTACGCTTTCTTTGATTTCTTATTATCAAGAATTAAAATTTGGGGTATATAATAGTCTTACTAATGAGGAAAATGGGCATTCCCTCTTTAGCATCTACCACAGGGGGAAGAAGAGTAATTTTAGGACTATCACTTAATGTTTCAGCCTCTCAAGGGATATGGGATGTTCTAGCATTCAGCTTCAAGGTTTTCTACTTCCCTTCTTTTTAGGCGAATTTTCGACAGAAAGCAGAATGAGGTATCCTAAGATGGAGAAATATATGTCCTTTATGGCTAATTTAAATTAAAATCAAACAGGAACTACTTCACAATGAGCATATCATAGGTATCATTGTTCAGGGCTATTTCTGGAGCCAACACTACCAAAGACCTGATTTATTTGAACAATGATGAGTAAGATCTAATAGACTGAGTGTAGGAGGGCTCAGCAGTCCCATATTCAGAGAATAATCACAATTTGTGAAACTCTGATTTGTATCATTAGATGGGAGGAAATGACATTGAAAGAAGAGCTGGTGTTAATAATTGACATGATTCTCACCTTGTGTACTACTACCTCTACTGGGCGCCTTCTGATACAAAATGAGGTATAAAATATATGGAATTTACAACAGTTTAATAGGAATAACCTTTATTTCCATCAAGACTGTCTGGGACATTGATGGCGGTAAAATTTGATATGACAAAACATTTGGGAGGAGAACTATGAGCATATTGTTAAGGCGCACGGTTGTCAGCCTAGGGAGCCTTGAGCCACAAATGACGCCTCTTTTTACACCTCATCCATTTTTTCGTCAAATACCGGTTCTCCTGGTGGTTGTAGAAGCCGCAGTAGGGACGGAGATCACGTTTGGATTTAGATTTGTGATTTGGCCTACAGAAAGGATGTGAAGTCTTGACCGCTTAGTTTAAAAAGTGTTGAAGTACTTGGTTTAGGGTTTTTACATAATAACCTCCTTGATGTTGAGGATTTTTAACTGATCCTTAATTGCTTGGAAATGGAGCGCAATATTTTAGTGAGAGGAGAAAGAGGACACCACATCTGCAATTGCGTCATATAATATGACCTGGTTAAAAGAGGCTAAGGCCTGGGACTTGAAGTAGAATCAGGTAGCAAATTTATTAAAGGAATCTACCTTTTTCCATCTTATATGCATAAACGTCTTCTTTTCATTAGAAAAAGTTGAATTGTTCCTAAAATCCCTAAAGAGGGTTTCATTAACTTGCTCATGATATGTTCATTATTAAAACTTGGGCATTATAGTCTCACATTCACTACTGTTGTTGCAGACTTGGATGTGTTGCATCTTCTGCCAGTCCGCGGCTAATTTCATATCAAACTATTAGATGAAAATGAATTTTTGTATGCTCTCTATGCCCAGTACATGCTTCTTTTAATGATGGGCTTAAAAGAGTTATCTAGTTCAGAGAGGACTTGAATGGTGGGAGTGAAAGTCTTCTAACTTGTAAGGTTTAGTTTCAAAATGATCGGCATGTAAAATTGATCAAACTGCTACCAGAGGATGCTGAGATTATCTTGTACGTTACATTTCAAGTTCTCCACTTGATCAAAGCTGGTTTTAAAGCTGAGAAGTTGTAGGATCTTCTGATTCTCAGCAGATTTACTAGAGAATCTTTATAAAGCCACTTGTTGCCAGGCTTCTAAGCTCTGAACTCAAGAGGTGAGGCGTTTGATCTTGTTCTTCATGGTATCTTGACTAGCTTACTGTCTTGCATCCACATCAAAACAAGCTAGTTGAATGGATGTAATTTTGTCATGGAGATCAGTCAAAGCTAGATTATAATTATGTTATTTCCTTTGACATCCATCCTGCATTCATGAGATACTCCACATAATTGTCACTCTAAATTGGCAATGTGTTCCTATAGGTCCTTTTCTCAGGGTGTCTCAAAGCTAGGAGGTTCTCCAGGGGGTCCCAGTAAACCATACAAACCTCAAGAGCCTCCAGACTCCTATGACCTTTGGGGCCTTTAGGTTTTTTTGGGTCACTGTGGCCCTTCAGGTCCAATTAGGCCATGAGGCTCACCGGTGAAGTTCAATTCTGTAGTTGTCTGAGCATGGGCCACATTGCTAATCTGGAAAATCCTTTTTGTCAAATTTTAATATGAGCTATGTAGAGCTGCCGTTGTTTGGATAAATGAGTTAATTCAATCACAATTTTAATGTAATCATTTGCTTATTGGCATAGTAACATTAGCAAGCTTCTGAAAATCTCGTCAAGCAGGTATCTTTCATTTAAATTATCACGCTGGTGGAAGATGATTCTGCAGATAACCAAGGTATCCTTGGTTGCCAATAATAGCCTTACAGTTTTATCAACCAAAGTTAGAGTCAGTAACATATAAGTAGAGAAGTTGATATGAAGGTAGTGGTTGAGATTTCATTGTTAATGAATCTCCATGTGATGAAGCCCTATCAGTTGTAGATGATTATAAAGTGCAATATGAACAGATAGCTGTAGTTTGGTCTTATTTTGAGTACCTCCCACTGCCTTTCTCCAAAGACAGAGGTGGTATGCAGATACATAAAATTACTATTACCCTGGGTAGATCAAGTGCTATTTGATTGTTTACCAGTTACAGAGTTCTATAAAAAGAGCTTCCATTGTTTGTGTGACCTCAGCTACTGCATTTGGTAGGTTTCTTCATCAAAATCTGTAATATTGAAATCTATGGGTATATTTAATTGTAAATTTATCACGCTAGAAATAAGTATATCTTGCCATCTAAGAGGGACACATCTTATCACACTGAAGGTTTTTCTTGTTTTGAGTTATTATCTTCTCTGGAATGGTTTATTGAGGAAGGGATTTATAATCTGGTTTCCTCAGAAGGACCTGGAAAGGAAACTACCAGTTTTATGAATCTATTTTTAATTGACAGTTTCTTCAAAAGCTAAATGATTATGAGTCAAATTAGCTCAAGCCTTTGTCCTAATGAAATATTTCTTTACTAAGATTATGCACTATGCAGTAATTATGGGTGGAACAGAGTAGTAAAAGCATAATCTATTTAATCAAACGAGAAAGCAATTATAGTCCTCAAGGGGACACAGTCTTGGTGTAGGTATTGACCCTCAAGTTTTGGCAAGATCTTCTTGAAATCTTAGAGGTGACAAAGCCTTTTAAAAGGGGAGATGTGAACCTTTTGTCACACTATGGTGGGCTTCAGCATCATTTCTCCCTTTTGATTCCTTTATAAATAGTTCAATCAAAGGTATGATTGAGAAGTATCTTCTAGAGTTTAAAGGGAGTTTCAGGTAAAAATTAATTCCTATCTGTTGGTATTTTTGCCCATACTCCCAGCCTTCTAGATTACCAGGAATTAATTGGGGATAATTCCCTAATGCGAGGTGAATTGAAAAAGGTGGACCCTAATTTCAGAGTAACTATGTTTGGTGTTTTTGTGATATTCTCCCAGTCGTTTCCATCAGGGATTGATCTGGACGAATACTTAAGATCTCATTGGGCGGAGTTGCTGACAAAATAGGGGCATCTGATAGTGATCAACTATCAGGTGACCAATTGGATTGGTCAGGTTTCATCACTGAATGATTGAGAATGAGTAGTAAGTTGCAAGGCGAGGTCGCCGCCTGCAAATAGCAAATCAATCAGTTGGTGAGTGACCTGCCTTAATGGGTAATAAGCATCATCACCTAAGCAGGTCGCTAGCCAAATATGGTTGGTTATATTGGATTGAGAGGAAAACGTTTAGGGACAAGTTTTACACTCTTTCCGTTTAGATCTTAAGGATGTCCAATTATGGAATCCTAGCCATGATGAGGAAGACCATTGCTGCCAAGATGAGGATAGGTGATTTAATGGCAATGAATGCCATTTCATCAAAGAGTGTCAACCAAGGTTTAGATGACCAAAACCCCACTTTAGATTCCCTAGAATTTACTCATAATAAAAAACAGTAAATAGATAGATCATATTACAGATATATAGTTTGATAGTTTTCATCTAGTATATAGTTTAAGCAATAAACTATTATCATCTTTCAATTGTTCTATTATTCTCAAGGATATTATTGCTGCGTGCGATAATTGGGAGACTCTTTGGGAAAAGAGTAAAGATCTGAGTAGGGATCTAGAAGAGAAGGAGAAACAATTGGGGATTGCTGCCAACTGTGTGTTGGACCAAAGAGACTTTCACCAGGGAATCTCAGCGAAGATCAGGTTGGACAGAGCAAGGGAACAAATCCCTATATCATGACATCTTAAGTATCTTAAGCGGGAATACTGGCCAAGCGTTGGGCTGAGATATAAAAATTCCACTCAACTACGGATAATAGTTGTCATACTATTATCAACTGATAATATCATATACTATACAATGTGGATGAAGTGCACAAGAACCAAACTTGTGCAGTAATAAGTTTATTGGGGTTGTTTGCTGATAATAACCAAGAACAATAAATTTATACACTATCCAAACTTTTTTAATTTTGACTTTACAAATAGCAAGACACATAATCATACTAATTGGGGAATTTCAACTTATGCTACCCATTGTAGTATTAGATTCTTATTGAAACCATCTGCGCCCATGGCAAACTCTTAAAGACACTCTTTGACATGTTCTCTTATAAGTTAGCCCTCTGGACATAATGAAATACTATCTAACCTTTCCCTTAGCAGCTTGGCTTTAAAGTAGCTATGTGTTTGAATGTCCTGGTTTTCCAGAGCAGACTTCAGAATGGATACTTTTTTCTGCTCAACTGCTAATTTTAAACTTGATAATGGCATTAAGATCACCTAAACCAATATAAATGATACAAAATGGATATTTTGAGAATCACAGAAAAGAATTCACTAAAATGAACTTAAAGTATTTTTACATTATCCTTGTAAATTTAATATGTATAAAATGAATGTAAATTGTATAGTAAATTGAGGTTGGGGTAGCAATATAAGAGGTTTTCATGATCCCTTAGTATGATGATGTCTGAAATATTATTTAATCACGGCGTCCAATTTTGCTCAATTTCTATATCCATGAGCTCTCTCTCACAGTGATTATCACTGTACCAGGATTTTCAGGGGCCCTTTGTTCAGTCCCCACTTCTGGGTTAGGGCTTTAGTTCCGCCTTAGGTTATTGCTTCTTTACACAACTTGGTAATATTCTGGTTGTCTTTAGATTCACTTGATGGCGCTACTTAGATGTAACTTTAATCAGGTTTCCAAGAAATTCTAAAAACTCGTTGATTGCCACTTTTGGTAATAATTGATTGGAAGGTTTAATCGCTTGCATCAGAGTGATTCTGCTCAATCATTACTTCATCATTAATCAATTGTAGACTATTATGGGACCCTAAAGTTACTAAAGGGGATAGGATTTCATAGTTTTTAGTGGAAGCTTTGTCATCTTCATATACTAAGTCTCTTCAACCATCATTTTATTTTTTTTGGTTGACACCATCCTACCCATGGCGAATTTGTTGTGCTACTGACGTCTATAAAAAGCTTGGTAAATTACATTTTTAACTGATAAGTTGCCCACAACCTTGCCTGTCTGTTTTAGACTCTGTTTATTCCAGCGGCCAAGAAATGATCTTCTAATGACTTTGAGGCCTCATTCACGATAAAATTAAGATATTTGATCTCATAATGTGATAGTTATAACCAATCTATTCTTATTTAACTATCATAGTGCCCATTAGGGTTTTAGTCTAATCATCAATTTCCTACAAACCAATCTTATGAATTTATAGAGAACAATAATCATAATGTTACAATAAATTTCTCTACTAAATACTAGAATATCTATCAGTCTATGCTATATCCAAGAAAAATTAATTGTTAGATACTTTATTTTTGGCTTCTTTCCTTTGTATAACAATGATTCTCATCCTGATCCACACCTTTTTCCATATTTACTCAACCTATTTATGTCAAGCTCTTAGTTCTGTTCACTTCACAATAATTTGTGCCACCATTATCAATTATCAAAAAAATTATTTTATGTGTACATAGGTCATTTAGTCATTTTTAAATCTGTATCTAAATCTTCATTATCAATAAAGGACCATAGCTTCTCATCATCAGAAAGAGGCCTAAAACAACTAACCCTAGTTGTTGTAATGGTTAAGAATTTGATTTGTTATCACTTGTTATAATCTTCATGAAGAACAATGAAACTGTAAAAAACCCAAAAAACTATATGAAATGGCTTTGTGTCAATTTTCAAGGAAGTATTTCAAAAATAAAATTTTAAAAGAGTAAATGGAAAAATATAAGGTGCATATTCAACAAAGAGCCATATAGTTTAGCTGATATAAAGTGCAGTTATGAGAGAGATTTTATTTCTCCAAAAAGGACCAGGGTTCCTTTGGTTTGTTTAGTCACCCCAATGGTTGATTGAGTATCTCTAAGCACATAGGTTTAACAATTATTGTAGGAATTTAAGCTAGTTGAGTTTCTCTCCTGGTGATAACCCTGAATATAAGACATTATGACAGGCGTGGTATCATTAGTACATCGCAGATGCCTGAGAGAGGAGACCAAGGATGAAAATCTAAGTCCACTAATTATCTTTTGTTGAAATAGGAAGAGATTAGTAAGTAGAAATATTAGATAAAAGAATATATATTTATTTTATAAGAACATGATTTGAAATTTCCATTATAAGAAGTATAGTACAATGAATAAGTTTATGGATAGATAAACAATAAGATATAAAATTTTCTTGTAAAAGAATATTAGATGTTCCATATGAGTTAGGGTTGTCACACATGAAAGGAATGGCACATAGTGCTTCTCCAAAAGGCAAATTGCTTTAAAAATTGCATAACTCTTGATACATAGATACATCCAGATATGGGTAACAGCTTAATACGTTAATCCATCAATTTGGGCAATAAGTTCCAATCAAAAAAGTTAGAGTTTGCTTAGATTTAGATATTGAAGCGCGCGTTCAAGATCCAGATTATCACATATATTTAAATTTATTGCGGGGAAGGCCGACCATGGGACGGACACTTCCAAATATGACTCAGAAGAGACAAAACTTAGTACCAGGGGAGGCACCCCAGAGAAGCGATGCTATCTCTTGTTGCCAGCAGGAACGCCACTTATGGGGAGGGGGAGGAAACGTGTGAAGGGGCCATAGCCACAATTGAGCATGTGTGGAGGAAGGGGTCTGATTTGATGAACCAGACTGGGAACCAGGAGGAGACCAGCTATTGGTGACGCAGTGGGAGGTATCCAAACATCCACGCTTGAAAGTGGTCCACCAAATGGGACTGAAATCTGTGGACCGCTTCTGGGAGGGTGGGAGTGGAGCCTGCGATGGCATCTAAGACAATCGTGTGGATGGTCCACATGGCGATTGCAACCACTAAAGCATGAAGGGAGGGCAGAAGGGGGGAGGCCATTGATAGAGCGAACATATCTCTTGACAGGCTGAAGGGATGCGTTTGATCCTGGCCCAGAAGACGTCGAACTTCGCGCCATATCACTTTAGAGGTAGGGCACTTCTCCAGGCAGTGAAACAGCGTTCCATACTGGCCACACACGACACAGGATGAGTGTAAAGCATTAGAGCGCTCAGCTGTACGATACACCTGCCTCAGGCAGCGCCACACATGGGAGCGGACTTGAGGTTGCAACAGAGGATGGTGTACATATTTCCAGATATTTTTTGGGTCTCAATGGAGTAAGGGATGTCCATCATGTCCAGGTAGTCCACCCTGGATAGGACATGGGGTCGAATGGGGATCACGCCATCATGGATGGGTAGCCCCTGTACCTCTTGTGTGAACTGAGGAGAGGGGCGGCCTCTTTGGGTTGTATGTCCGCTAATACAAATTCTCCACTCAGCGCTCCACATGGAGAGTAGGATTCGTTTGTAGTGGGTTTTAGTCCCGTGAGGACCTGTGGCCGATGTGTGTGACATGAGGTATTACATCAGGGAGTGGGGGTTTGATAGATTGTTGAGGCCCAAGGCGCGGGAGAAGTTGGAGCGGGCTGCATGGGACCAGTGTTGGGAGGGGAGTGTAGGGGTGGTGATGGCCGCAATCCAGGTGCCCAGGATCTTGGCGGCATGGGCTTTGAAGTCAAGCAGGCCCATGCCACCATGATGTTGAGGGCCAAACATGACCTCTAGCTGCACTGGTGGAAGGCGGCCTGACCAAAGCCATTCTTGCAGCAAGGCGTACAAGGATTTGTAGAAGCTTGGGGAGAAGGGGATGGCATGGGCTCCAAACCAGACTTTGGAGAGGAGCATAGAGTTGGCTAAAACAACCCTGCCAGTAAGGGAAGTAGGGTGGGCTCTGAGAGAGGCGATTCGCTTCATCACATTAACCAGAATATGGCACTCCAATACTTCTGACGCGTATCTGCCTGCATCCATCCATACGCCCAGATGGCTTACTGGTCCTATGGTAGGATGTGGCACGAAGGGGAACACCAGTGGGGCGGTGTGTTTTGAATTAGTAGAGCGAGGACGTGGGCGAGCAGATGGGCCGGGTTGGGAACTAATTGCTGGGGTCCAGCAGTTCTGAAACTGACCAAGGAGGATGATTTTGGTTTTAGAAGCGTTCAGTGCCGCGTTGCTTACCCGGGAATACTCCTGGATGAGAGCTTCAAGCGCGCGTGCATCTTGATTATTAGACACACCAACCACACAATCATCTGCGAACGCCATTATCTTGACTGGGGTTTGGCCTGGACGTGGACCCCAGTGAGTTGGGCATTCACATTTCGCAGTAGTGGGTCAAGGCTGAAGTTGTATAAGAGTGGGCTGAGGGGGTCCCCTTGTCACAAGCCCCTTTGAGGGCGGACTACTTCTGTTAGGAAGCCAGGGCCACGCACTGCCATTGTTGCAGATTCCGTGAGCAGCATTACCCAGTTGATGAAGCGAGGGGGTAGGCGGAATTGATGGAGGCAGGCCCTGAGGTATTTCCAGTTTACTCTATCATAGGCCTTTTGTTGGTCCAAGAATACAAGTGCCCCAGAGGCTGTGGACTGACATACATTAGCCACAGAGTGCACGTTATCCCAAATCGACCTTCTGGGGATGAAACCAAATTGTTCTGGGGAGATGGTGGCAGATGCTACAGTCCCTAAACGGTTAGCCATGATTTTTGTTAAAATTTTTGTATCCATGTTAGTTAAAGAAATGGGGCGCCAGTTGGCTAAGTCTAGCTTGTCCCCTTTCTTGAAGAGTGTGACAGTGAAGGCCTCTTGTCCTCCTGGTAGGAGGCGCGTTTCCATCAGGCTTTGGTTAAGTGAGGCAAGCAGCAATGGGGATATATATTTGAAATGTTTTTTGTAGAACTCATATGGAATGCCATCTGGGCCTGGGCATTTTTGGTTTGGCGCACCACGAATGGCTGTCCATAATTCGTTCAGAGTAATCAAATTCATTATTTCCAGGTATCAGGAAATGGAGCAGATGTGGGCTTGGTCAAGAAATTTCGCCACTTCGGCCAGCTGAATTGGGTTAGATTGGTACAACTCGGAGTAATACTGTTGCATTTCAATTGCCACTTCAGCCAGTATATCCGCAATGGAATTATCCAATCTTTGCACCTGTGTTCAGGCCACGCTCTGGCATAATGTGAAAATTTTTTTAAAGAATTGTGCGGTGCACTTGTCACCTTTTGTGATGCATGTGGCCCTGTACTGAACACAAACCTGATGTTTTTGTTGTCTTTCAAGTGCATTGAGGTGGGCAGCTGCCTCCACCCACTTCCGTCCCCATGCAGAGCTGTATCCTGTAACTGGGATGTTGGACTCCAAGTGTGCCAATTCTGCCAGAGTGCACGAAATAACCGCTGATGTGGCTCATGAGCGTCTGGAGGAGAGATGGCAAGAGTGGCAAATGGTGTCATCTTTGAAAGTTGCCCAAGTGGAAATGGGGTCCACGCAAAATGGTGCAATAAACTTTTTTGCCATAGTTGCCTCTTCTACCCACATGAAAAATCCTGGCGACCCAAGCTTGGGGGGCGGATTTTTTACCAATGTGGGGCCTTAGCAACTGTGACAGGTAGGTGGTAGGTTAGCGAGACCAGTTGATGGTCAGAAGATTCCAATTTTATTGTCTTGAAGTGGGAGATGTGGGGTTGAAATTTTGCCAGCGTTAGAATAAGGGTGATGCGGGTCATGGACCTTAATTGGCCATTGTGGATGTGGGGATGCATCATGTTTTTGAGCAGCGGGGCATGTTGCAGCAGCACATCCATTAACCTGAGGGTGGCCTTTAGAACGCGTAGTTCTACGTGACCCTGGGGGCGTGGGGTGAGGAAGGCCACCGGTCCTAAGGTGTGTTTAGCCAACAGTTCATGTCACTGACTATGAAGGAGTCTGGGGGTAGCGGGAGGGATTTGACCAATGAGAAAAATTCCTGACGCTCGCATGCACCATATGGGGCATAGATGTTGATAATTGTGAGTGCTACGTCAGCCCACAAGAAGGTGACAACAAGCACTCGGCCATTTAGGAATGTTTCTGAGGATAAAAAATTTGAAAAATTATTTTTTGAATTATCTTTCCACAGTGCATCAACCAAAAGGATAGGGATGGGAGGAGCATTGTTTTCCAAGTTTCCTTGGAACCTCATAGACAGTGGGACTCCTGGATGGCCAGGATATCCATGGGTAAATTGTGTTGTAAAAACTTAGTTTTCTAGCCCAGGACGGGGAGGCCTTGAGTCCAGCAATATTCAATGTCCCTAGAGTGAAGGTTTCCCCCATCGCACCTTAGGTGTGAGGGGGTGGGCACCTGGGCCCACCATCCTCTTCTAGATCCCCGTGGGCCTTCACTGCAGCATGGGTGTTAGCAGCAACGCTATTGGAGTTTTTGTTGATTTTTGTGGAAAGAGTCACATTGTCTTTAGCCTTCGCTTTTTGTTTTCCCAACGTCATACAAATTTTTTGCGGTGAGGGTGAGTTTGGTGCACCGTTGAGCAGGTCAAAATTTATTTTCATTTGGGATGGGTCCCAAATCAGTTTCAACTGGAGCTTGGGTACAACGATTGGGTGAGATTGAATCTCCCATCAGATCCTCAGATTGAGTGACCCACTTGGCATGGGCTTCCCAATCTGATTGGTTGATGGATTCCTGAGTTGCTTCTGCTGTGGAGGTCTCCATGTCCTCCTGGCGTTGTGAGTGTGGGATAGCGGTGGTGGCTTTGGCCGCTTCCTTGGCCGTGGTCCTACAGGCCTGCTTGGCCTTCTCCACTCTTGTGGGGAGATAGGCTTTACCAGTAGGTAGCAGCCTTGTGCTCCCCACGTGAAGGCCTCTTTGGTGCTTGCGGTAGGTTCATAGTGCGCCTCTCCACTGGCCATAGCCGCTGAGGGGTGCTCTTGGAATGTGACGCCCTCCTTGATTGGGCATGCGTGTGCCATATGGCTGAACATGTCACAGTGGGTGCAAATGGGGGGCGCGCTTCCCATGGTTACCCAGAATGGGTGGGTGGTATGCCCTGCAATATCAATAAAAGTGGAGTGCGGGATCTGGGTTAGGTATTTCGCAATCTCCTCAGTTGGGGTCATAACTGCGATGGCTTTGCCGGTGCACAGGTGTGGCATCAGCGTGAAGCGTTGCATTTCAAAAGATTGTATTTCACCATATATGGTGAGACCATCTTTCAGGTGTTGTTCCAAATTGTCAAGTTTTACCATAGTAGGCAAAAAGTCAAACGTGAGGAAAATTTGGTTTAATTTTGTCCATCTGGTGCATTTAGTTTTTATGACCTGTTGCCCTTCAGGGAGGTTGACCACTACGCGCACCACTGCAGCCTAGTCTGCTGCTGTTTTGCTTTTGAAACCTAGGTCCAGCCAACCGCATGACATGGAGTGAGGTGCAACGTACACCGCAGTCAGGAAAATTGTGTGTACATCTTCACAAAATTTTTCCCATAAGGCCGTTTTTGGATGTCCAGAAACACGTAGACTCCAAATTCCACTGACAAAAGTGGCTGGGAGTGTGGCGTGTTAATGTACTGGTTGCATCGTGCTTGCCATGCGAGTATTTTTGGGGAAATAGTGACTGCTGGTTTCTTAGTATTTTTGTCAATTCAACTGGATTCTCTGGGGCGTTTTTGAACGTTGGAGGCTGCAGGCCTTCCACCTGCTCCTCTTACCTTGCTTGCCCAATTGCTTCTGACATGGGCGCAGACTAATCTCCTCTGTGAGATTATCAAACTAGATTCAGTCTTGAATTGAATAGGTTGCAATAGTGATTGCAACAAGAAAGAAAAGTCGCAGATTATCACATATAAATTGGTTGAAAAGTAATCTTGTTTGATACCAACAGAGTTTTGAGCAAACTTTGTACTTTGTCAAAACACCTTTGGCTGTAACCAAGCAGTCAAAGGTAAAATGTTATCATATTGTCACGATTTATGCCATAAATGTCAGAAGAGAGGTAGTTGCTGACAAAATTAAAGATGACATCAATCTTATCCAATTAGGTGAGGATAAACTATTTGTGCTTGTTGTAACCACTTCAAATCTATTAAAGTAAGTAATCTTAGTTAAAACGCTTTACTAAATTAGTGTTAGCGTTAGTATTACAAATTTAATAAACTTTTATATATAACAATTTCCCCAAGATAGTTTAGGAAGGGGAGTATAATGGTAGGGTATGTTTTTAATTATCCTTTGATAGAGAGCAGATAATAGAATATATGGCAATGATAAAAAGCTAGGGTTTCCATAGCTTCTTCTTTTAAAATCTTTCTATTAAAAACCTTCTATTGGAGCACTTTGTTTTGAGCTTTACTTTCAATAAGGTTGTTTTACCAGTTTCTTTACAAAAATTCATATAATTTAAAAGCTAAGAAAGCTTTATAAGCATTACTATAGCTTATACCTTCCAAACAAGAGTTATTATCTTGGTATATTATTCTTTCAGTTGTGGTACCAGTATTTTTTAGGTATTATAGATCTTTGCAGCACATCATAGTATTGGTAGTTTCAATGGCAGTCTATATTGTTCCTAAAGGTTTCTGCATTAATATTTTTTCTAAATGCTGGATGAATGAATAAGACAGATATGATTCCATAGCTACTATTGATCACCATTTCATACCATATATCTATTCTTTTTTAAGTTGTTATTAATTCAGATAATGCACATTGTTTCATTAAAATTAAATTATGAAGAATGTTATTCCTAAAATTAATATAAAGATCACTCATTACCTAATTTTCAAGCATAGAATCTGTTTATGAACAAAGTAAACTTTATGAAGCAATATCTACATATTTAACATGAGGTGTCCAACCTGCTTACCAGCACCAAATGTATAAAATCTACTTTTGAGTAGAAATAAATATTTCCTAAAGACGTCTAGAAACCATTTGCTAGTAAAAAATTATTTTATGACAAGTTATGTAAGGCTCATTGTGCACTGAGAGGCTGGTTTAATAATCTCATATATATTTGGTTCATGATATGATAAATAGCCTTAACATCATTATACTAAGTTGCTAGCTCTCTTCCTAAGTAATTTAAGTCTAAAGTATTAATCTTTATACATTACTTGTCAATAATTGTTAAAAGGAACTTATAACCATTATTTTTATTGATACAACGGATGTTTTTTCAAACTTCTTCATACTAGTTTGTAAGAATCTATATGGTTTAAAAGTGATAATATAAAGTTTTAACTGATAAAAAACTTAGCTTTGTGCTGTCAGGATTTCCCTAGTAAGGGGTAAAGCCTTGTTTTGGTGTCAAATATCTAGCTACAGTTAATACCAATTATATATAATATTTATTTATATATGTTATATTAATGGACCTATATTATATTAGATAATAATATATTATATGAAAACAACATGTAATTTTTCATCAATTACATTGTAAGATATAAAATAACAAATCAGTTAACAGATCTATTATACTCTTCAAGAGATCTACTAAGGAGATAATGTGATCTTACCACATGACTTGAATTATTCCTGATTATCATGCAATTAATCTTTAATATAAATTTAGATTTAAATTTATTGTGAGGAAGGCCAACCAGGGGACGGACACTTCCAAATGTCAACCTGAAAGAGACAAAACTTAGTAACATGGAAGGCACCCCAGAGAAGCGATGCTATCTCTTGTTGCCATCAGGAACGCCACTTATGGGGAGGAGGAGGGAACGTGTGAATGGGCCGTAGCCACAATTGAACACGTGTGGAGGAAGGGGTCTGATTTGATGAAACAAACTGGGAACCAGGAGGAGACCAGCTGTCAGCGACGTGGTGGGAGGTATCAAAACATCCACACCTGAAAGTGGTCCACCAAATGAGACTGGAATCTGTGGACAGCTTCTGGGAGGAGGGTGGGAGTGAAGCCTGCGATGGCATCCAAGACAATCGTGTGGATAGTCCACATGGCTATTGCAACCACCAGAGCATGGAAGGAAGGGTGGAAGGGGGAGGCCATTGATAAAGCAAACATATCTCTTGACAGGCTGAAGGGATGTGTTTGATCCTGGCCAAGCAGACGTTGGACTTCGCGCCATATCACTTTAGAGGCAGGACACTTCTCCAGGCGGTGGAACAGCGTTCCATACTGGCCACACATGACGCAGGATGAGTGTAAAGCGTTAGAGCGCTCAGCTGTACAGTACACCCGCCTCAGGCAGCGCCACACATGGGAACGGATTTGAGGCTGCAACAGAGGATGGTGTGCGTATTTCCAGATAGTTTTGGGTCTCAATGGAGTAAGGGATGTCCATCATGTCCAGGTAGTCCACCCCAGATAGGACATGGGGCCGTGTGGGGATCACGAAATCATAAATGGGTAGCCCTGTACCTCTTGTGTGAACTGGGGTGAGGGGCGGCCTCTTTGGGTTGTATGTCCACTAATACAAATTTTCCACTCTGCACTCCGCATGGAGAGGAGGATTCGTTTGTAGTGGGTTTTAGTACCGTGAAGACCTGTGGCCGATGGGTGTAAAGCCAGGTAGTTCATCAGGGAGTGGGGGCTCTATGGATTGTTGAGGCCCAAGGCGCGGAGAAGTTGGAGTAGCCGCGCGGGACCAGTGTTGGTAGGGGAGCGTAGGGGTGGTGATGGCCGCAATCCAGGTACCCAAGATCTTGGCCGCATGGGCTCTGAAGTCCAGCAGGCCCATGCCACCATGCTGATGAGGGCCAAACATGATATCTAGCCATACTGGTGGAGGGAGACCTGACCATAGCCATCCTTGCAGCAGGGCATGCAAGGATTTGAAGAAGCATGGGGAGAAGGGGATGGCGTGGGCTCCAAACCAGACTTTGGAGAGGAGCATAGAGTTGGCTAAAACAACCCTGCCAGTAAGGGAAGTAGGGTGGGCTCTGAGGGAGGCGGTGCACTTAGTCATGTTGTTTAGAATATGACTCTTCATTACTGCTGATGCGTATCTGCCTGCCTCCACCCACGTGCCCAGATGGCAAATCAGCCCTATGGTAGGGCGTGCACAAAGGGGAGTACCAGTGGGGCGGTGTGGGGTGAGCTGGGAGGGCGAGCGCGTGTGCAAGCAGATGGGCCAGGCTGAGCGCTGGTTGCAGGGGGCCCAGCAGTTATGATACCGACCAAGGAGGATGATTTCATTTTTGGAGGCATTCAGTGCAGCGTTACTTACCCGTGTAATACTCCTGGATGAGGGCTTCAAGTGCGCGTGCATCTTTATTATTAGACACCCCAACCACACAATCATCTGCAAACGCCATCATCTTGACTGGGGCTTGCCTGGCACATGGACCCCGGTGAGTTGGGCATTTGCATTTCGAAGTAGTGGGTCAAGGCTGAAGTTGTATAAGAGTGGGCTAAGGGGGTCCCCTTGTCACAAGCCCCTTTGAGGGCGGACTACTTCTGTTAGGAAGCCAGGGCCACGCACTGCCATTGTTGCAGATTCCGTGAGCAGCATTACCCAGTTGATGAAGCGAGGGGTAGGCGGAATTGATGGAGGCAGGCCCTGAGGTATTTCCAGTTTACTCTATCATAGGCCTTTTGTTGGTCCAAGAATACAAATGCCCCAGAGGCTGTGGACTGACATACATTAGCCACAGAGTGCACGTTATCCCAAATCGACCTTCTGGGGATGAAATTGAATTGTTCTGGGGAGATGGTGGCAGATGCTACAGTCCCTAAACGGTTAGCCATGATTTTTGTTAAAATTTTAGTGACTGTGTTAGTCAAAGAAATGGGGCGCCAGTTGGCTAAGTCTAGCTTATCCCTTTCTGAAGAGTGTGACAGTGAAGGCCTCATGTCCTCCTGGTAGGAGGCGCGTTTCCAACAGGCTTTGGTTAAGTGAGGCGAGCACAATGGGGATATATATTTGAAATACTTTTTTTGTAGAATTCATATGGAATGCCATCTGGGACTGAGCATTTTTGGTTTGGCGCACTGTGAATGGCTGTCCATAATTCGTTCGGTGTAATCAAATTCATTACTTCTGGGTATCAGAAAACGGTGTGGATGTGGGCTCAGTCAAGAAATTCCACCACTTTGGCCAGCTGAATTGGATCGGGTTAGTACAACTTGGAGTAATACTTTTGTGTTTCAATTGCCACTTTGGCTGGCATATCCGCAATAGAATCATCCAGTCTTTGCACCTGTGTGCAGGCCACGCTCTGGCATGGTGCAAATTTTTTTCAAAGAAATGTGCAGTGCACTTGTCACCTTTTGTGATGTGTTTGGCCCTATACTGAACACAAACCCGATGTTTGTGTTGCCTTTCAAGTGCGTTGAGGTGGGCGGCTGCCTCTGCCCACTTCTGGCCCCATGCAGAGCTGTATCCTGTAGATGGGATATTGGACTCCAGGTGTGCCAACTCTGCCAGAGCGTGCAAAATGACCGCCAATGTGGCTCGTGAGCATCTGGAGGAGAGGTGGCGAGAGTGGCGGATGGTATCATCTTTGAAAGTTGCTCATGTGGAAATGGGGTCCATGCAAAACAGTGCAACAAACTCTTTTGCCAAAGTTGCTGATTCCACCCACATGGAAAATACTGGTGATGCGAGCTTGGGGGGCGGATTTTGCACCAATGTGGGGTCTTAGCAGCTGTGACAGATAGGTGGTAGGTTATCAAGACCAGTCAATGGTCAGAGAATTCCATTTTTGTTGTTTTTTATTGTGGGATATGTGGGGTTGGAATTTTACCAGCGTAAGGATAAGGTTGTTATGGGACATGGACCTTAATTGGCCGTTGTGGATGTGAGGGCGCATCATGTTCTCAAGCAGTGGGACTTGCAGCAGCCGCGCATCTATTAACTCAAGAGTGGGCTTTAGAACGCGAAGTTCAATGTGGCCCTGGGGGGCGTGGGAGGAGGAAGGCCACCAGTCCGTTTGAGTTTAGCCAGCAGTTCATATTGCCAACTACAAAAGGGTCTGGGGGTAGCGGGAGGGATTTGACTGATGAGAAAAATTCCTGATGCTCTTGTGCACAGGTAAGGGCATTTATGTTGACAATAGCGTGTGCCACATCAGCCCACGAGAATGTAACGACAAGGACTCAGCCATTGAGGAAGGATTCTGATGATAAAAATTTGAAAAAACTATTTTTCTGAAATAGCACCCTACAGTGCTCTGACCAAAAGGATAGGGATGGGAGGAGCACTGTTTTCCAAGCTTCCTCGGAACCTCATGGACAGTGGGACTCCTGGATGGCCAGGATATCCATGGGTAAATTTTGTTGTAAAAAACTCAGTTTCCTAGCCCAGGACAGGGAGGCCTTGAGTCCGGCGATATTTAACATCCCTAAAGTGAAGGTTTCCCCCTTCGCACCTTAGGTGTGAGGGGGTGGGCACCTGGGCCTACCAGCCTCCTCTAGATCCCCATGGGCCTTCACAGCAGCATGGGTGTTAGCAGCAATGCTATCAGGATTTTTGTTAATTTTTTCAGAAAGAGTTGCATTGGCTTTAGCCTTCACTTTTTGTTTCCCCGACGTTGGACAAATTTTTTGCGGTGCAGATGAGTTCAGTGCACTGTTGAGTGGGTCAAAATTTTTTTTTCAGTTGGGATGGGTCCCAAGTCAGTTTTGACTGGAGCTTGGGTGCAACAATTGGGTGAGATTGAGTCCCCCATCAGATCCCTGGATTGAGTGGCCCAATCATTATGGGCTTCCCAATCTGATTGGTTGATGGATTCCCAAGTTGCTTCCACCGCAAAGGTTTCAATGTCCTCCTGGCGTTGGGAGTATGGGATAGCAGTGGTGGCTTTGGCTGCTTCCTTGGCCGCGGCCCTGTGGGCCTGCTTGGCCTTCTTCCACTCTTGTGGGGAGATAGGCTTTACCAGTAGGTAGCAGCCTTGTGCTCCCCACGTGAAGGCCTCCTTGGTGCTTGCGGTTGGTTCATAGTGCACCTCTCCGCTGGCCATGGCTGCTGAGGGGTGCTCTTGGAATGTGACGCCCTCCTTGGTGGGGCATGTGTGCGCCTTATGGCCGAATGCATCACAGTGGGTGCAGATGGGGGGCGCGCTGTCCACGGTCACCCAGAATGGGTGGGTGGTATGCCCTGCAATATCAATAAAAGTGGAGTGCAGGATCTGGGTTAGGTCCTTCACAATCTCCTCAGTTGGGGTCAGGACTGTGATGGCTTTGCCGGTGCACAGGTGTGGCATCAGCATGAAGCGTTGCATTTCAAAAGATTGAATTTCACCATATATTGTGAGACCATCTCTCAGGTGTTGTTCCAGGATGTCACATTTTACTGTAGTAGGCAAAAAGTCGAACGTGAGGAAAATTTGGTTTGATTTCATCCATCTGGTGCGTTTGGTTTTGATGACCCGTTGCCCTTCAGGGAGGTCAATCACTATGTGCACCACAGCAGCTTCATCTGCTTCCTCTTTGTTTTTGAAACCTAGGTCCAGCCAACTATGTGACAAGGAGTAAGGTGCGATATACACTGCAGTTGGGAAAATTGTGTGCACATCTTCACAAAATTTTTCCCATAAGGCCGTTTGTTGAATGTCCAGAAACACGCAGACTCCAAATTCCACTGACAAAAGTGGCTGGGAGTGTGGCATGTTGATGTACTGGCTGCATCGTGCTTGCCATGTGAGTATTTCTGGGGAAATAGTGACCGCTGGTTTTCTTAAAATTTTTGTCTATTCTGCCAGTTTCTCCGGGGCGTTTTCAAATGTTGGAGGCCGCGGGCCTTCCACCTGCTCCTCTTACCTTACTTGCCCAACTGCTCCCTGACATGGGCGCAGACTAATCTCCTTTGTGAGATTATCAAACTAGATTCAGACTTGAATTGAATAGGTTGCAAAAGTGATTGCAACGAGAAAGAAAAGTTTTTAAATATAATTTTCTTGAGCTCTTAATCTTTAATATATGCATCTGATATTGGTATTTCATTTAGCCTTCATCTATGATAATTCCTAATACTATAGATAGTACTATACTTTATATAATAAAAATATCTTTCCTTGCAAATTATTAACTCTTTTAAGTTCAATATAAGAATCTTATTTTGGATTATAGTGCATTTTCAACAGTTGGTGTTTTTTTTCAACAACTTTTATCCAGCCCACAGGAACCTCTAAACCATTACCAGCTGGTTAAGTTCCAACAAATAGTGAAATTATTGTACCGCTGAACCTCTGATAAAAATAAAATACTATATTATCTATATACTGGGTTTAAGCAAAATTAAGACTCTGTACTAAAATCCAATTGAGCTTAGATGGCTAGACTCAATTAATATTAGATTAAGTGCAAATTTCACTAGCAAACATAAGCTTTTCTTCAGTTATCCTGCCATTGATTTGTTTTGTTATGTTTGTAGTTGTAACAATCAGAAAATTCCAGTTTCCTACTGCCATATAATAAATAATTCCTAGGTGCACTGAAAAGCAACCAAAGCAGCCTAACAAGTGGGAGAGTTTGGGGCACCAACAGCGCCAAACATTGCCTACTACTAGTTGGTTATGCAAAGTCCTCAGGGTTGGTCTGACCCAACCACGTGAAAGCTCCTCAAAACTGGATACCCAAAAAAGACCAATAGGTAAGCGAGGTATGCCAACCCCTAAAACAACCATTATTTTCTATTCTGGATATAAAAAGGGTATGTCAACCAGAACTTTTTTCAGTGAAACAACTGACAAATGCTCCATAGGAAGGGAAAACTAATGGTATAATTCTGAAGCGAGCTTTGGAATTGGCGGGCGCGCTTATATAGGCTGGATTTTGGGGCCTCACCCAAAACCAACTGAGCCAAAAGTATTTTTAAACGATTTGACTCATATTCAAAAATATGAATCTGAGTCAAAATGCAACGAATGAGATGAACTTGATTGTTACTGTGGTGACTACTTTTATTTTTATTTCTGATTCTTTCAATTAAAGCCTATTAAATAATAGAGTTTTCTACATTATTGAACCAGCATAAAGAGTAATTATAATTTAGTGTATCCTCAATTACATGAGTTTATCTATCACTACAAAGCATAATTTTTTGTCCATCAATGCTTTATAATTAGGTTCTGTCATCTAATTAATAGTTTTACTCCTCCATAATGGTTCTAAAAACTTATTCAAGATCATTACAAAAATGTGATTCTGTAACATTTTCATAGTCACTTCTTACAGCAATTACTTTAACCATTCTTAAATCTTTTTAATGTACAAAGTCTTCTTTATGTTCATAAGTTCATTTTTACCACAATTCAGAATTTTACTGGCCAAACCATTACTCCCTATTTTACAAAAATAAAATAAATTGGTTCCAAAACATAGTATCACTTAATAAATTCTAAAACAGTTGGTGTTGCTCAATTTACCCACTTTTGGTAAATGCTTAGTTTGAATTAGTATGAAACCCTCATCGGTAAACCTATGCAATTCATTTTATGTTGGTAAGATTTAATCCTGCTGTCCCCTATGTGGCAGTGGTGCACCACCTCCTAGTGTTACTTTGGTTGTTATTAACATGTGTCCTGGATGGCTCTTCTAGCCCTTTCAACACTTCTGGTCAATTTGTCCCAGATAAGGACTTAGCTCTCCACCTTGAATGAACTTAACTGTTTTGCACCCCCTTGTGATCCCCAGAGAAATATGGAAGCTGCTTTTTGGGTTGAATAAGGCAAGTTGTTATCATTAATTGATAAATTTATTATTGATTTAGCCACGCGGTTATGCAGCCTGCCAGCATCATTGTTTTCTGAACCCTTCAGAGGTATTTTGACTTGTCTTCACACTTGAAGCCAATGCTGCATTTGCAGAAAATTTCTTTGTTGTTTCAAAAATGTTATCTTTTAAAAACTGTGTAATCTTTAAACTTTCAGGATTGTGGCTTGCTTCTGCACTCCTGTTATCTGCACAGGTTCTATTATGAGCGTTGTATGAATTGATGATAATAATTAATTGAATAGAGTGTAACAGTATGAAGACTATCACTCTGGTTAAACTTTTTATAGCCAGGTTGAATATTGGGTCCAACGCTAAACTGATGCTTGTCCTTCTAATCTTTAGAGGTGCTTCTGGAATAGTAGGGAACTTTTTCCCTCTAACTCTTCCTTCTGTTAGAACTTAACCTAGCCTTAGATTCAAATATTATTCTTCTCTTTTGAGGTAGGGTCCGCGGAGATAACAAATAAAATAAACAGATTATCTTTTAACTTTCCACTCATGTTTCAAGAGTAAAATATACATTAAACTCAGGAAAGTCTACATTATTAAAGTATTGAACTTTTCTTATCTGTATCTGCTTTATTTGAAAGGATACAAGTTTATGTATTAGGGAATGCAGAGCTCATATCTTCAGTTGGCGCCCCAATTGTAAATGTAGCAGTCACAGATGAATTAACCCTCCAGGGTTACGTTCAATGATGATCTTCCTCATTGGTTAGTCAGATTCCACTCCTAATCATAAATGTTACCTCATATGAATCAAATCAAAGAATGTGTCCCTAACGCCTTTGCTCAACCCCAGCTTTTCATCTTTGTCAGGTTAACAACCTGTTTAAGTAATGAGACAACCACCCATAAACAGCAGATCATGATACTTAAAAGGTTAACTTACAAGTTGTTTATTACAGGCGGCATCAATCACCTAGCAACTCATTAGCCCCTTAGTCAATTAACAACAAAATCTGATTAACTCCTTTAAGTTAATTAAATTGTCAATGTTAAATTTAATAACCTAATCACTTTTTATTGTCAGGGATCATCCCCCAACAAAACATTAGAAATCCAGCGGATCAAATCACAGTAGATAATTTAATGCTCACCAGTATTATTTCTATGAACAATAGTTATTATATATAATCAATAACTCCCAAATCCACTTAGCAGACCTTATCCCCTAGTATATTAGCAGGTTTAATAAAGTTAATTAAGCTAGGTGATGTGGGCATACTGAAATTTCAACAATCCCCCACTTGAATGGATTATCCAGCAAGGAAGATTTTCTGGAAGCATTCGCCACTTTGATCCCTGCCTGAGTCTGCTAGCTAGGTCAAAATTTGATTTCACCTAGTTAATTTACTCTTTTTTCTCAATGCATCTCTGGGAAATCCTTCTTCTTAACATGTTTCATTTCCTTGTCCTTCTCTCTTCCACCTCTTCAGAGCGTGGTTCCCATGACCACATGCAGTACCAGCCTATTTTGGGTATTTTTTTCAATAAAAGATCTGGAAATCCTGTATCCCCCAGGTTGGGTTTATATGACACTTTATCATTTAAAGGACTTATTGGCGGCTTCCCTGATCCCTTGGCACTTTTATTCCCCCAGGATGAGCTCTCTGGTTTATATAATAGTGGATAATCTTGAACTTATTTCCTAGGGCCTCATTCCAGTGGATTCAGTTTCAACCCATCCTGATACTGCCAACATGCTTATTTACTTTAGCGCCTTGGTACTACTCAAAGCGGATCCAGTTTTAACACAATCTGATCCTAATAATAACATAGGGGACAAAACCAGATGATTTTGATGGCAACAAAATGAAAAGTGGTATTTAGTATATTTTTTGCATTTTTACCTTTCTATATATTTTTTCTCAATAGTTTTATATATTAAATCATTTTTTTTGTATATTTATTATAGGTTAGTTTTTCTCTTTTTTGCAATGGAACTTATCCTATAATTAGGTTCAGCGGCTATTTCCCCCTACTCTAGTTCAGAGGTTCTTTTTTGAATTTAATCAGTTATCATGGTTCAGAGGTCTTTTTAGACTTAACCAACTCACTAGGACTTAACCTATAGTTAGTAGGTTCAGTGGTCCCACAGGAACTTTGCAACTTATTATTACACTAGAACAATACTTTAGGTAATTAGTATTAACCCAATTCACTATAAGACCATCAGTTAAGTTTTTTATCATGTAGGCATCTGTCACCAACTAGGCAATAATCTCATACGGACATGACCAAAGCATCCAGCTTGTTTTTCTTTCAAAACCATGGGCATTGCAATAGGCTACCTATCCCCCACATGGTACTCTTATAGCGCTGGTCAGTTCTTGTCATTTATTATCTTTTTATTTAATTTTCTCTTTAGTGTGGTATTAAATT
This sequence comes from Massospora cicadina, assembly GCA_022478985.1. Taxonomy (NCBI): domain Eukaryota; kingdom Fungi; phylum Entomophthoromycota; class Entomophthoromycetes; order Entomophthorales; family Entomophthoraceae; genus Massospora; species Massospora cicadina. Next base: position 73,267 of record JAKSZP010000145.1, read on the forward strand.
CCTGTGATTGCAGTTCAATCATATACTTGCAAGTTGTGCCAGGTATTTCACTGCACTTATACCTCAAGCTTTCTATGACAGAATACAAAATCAGCAATAGTGCTTCTCTTCATCCATGTAAAGTTTGAATAACATTTTCCCTGCTGCTGAATGATGACTGATATTGTAGGCAAATGTAACCAAAATCATGAAAATTCCTTAAAAAGAATTTTTCCTTGCAATCAACTTTATCAGTGTCGCAGCTAGTGTTCTGTTTACTTTTTCACCATTCCGTTTGTTTCTGGCCAGTAAGGAATGAATGTTACTAATCAAATTTTAATCAATTCATTCAGTCTTGGGATCTCATAGGATGTGAAATTGGGATAAGTTGTCGCTTAATAAAACTTGTGGGAATCCATACTGGTATAACACTTGGTCCAGTATAAATCTCGCCATGCTTGTACTCCACTTTGATCATGGCTTTCATTTCTACCCATCTAGTCAAATTGTCTATTGCCACCATTATGTACTTTACTCCCCCAGTACTGACATTCAGGGATCACATCTATTGACACTGTGTGCCAAGAGAACCCAGAGCATATTATCTGGTATACCATTTCATTCTTGTGCGTCTTGTGGAGATGACATTCCATGCAACAGGCCAAAAAATTGGTGCCATCACAGTTGATCGATTCCCAGTGATATTACTGGCATATATGGTCCATGATTTTTCTTAGACCACCATATTGATGACCCTGTGAGTGGCTGAATGATTCCACTCATTCTGACATATTTGGAAATAATTTGTTTTCTGTCAATCAATTTGTATAACTGTCCGTCCTTAATTTTGTTTTTCCATTGCTTTTTTAGTACAATTTTATTCTTTGAGGCTCTTCACAAATATTGCCTTCAATCATCCTCTAAAATAACTTATCCGCTTGATTATAGAAAACTTGAATGGCAGGTAATCTTGATAATTTATCAGCATTTTAATGTGTTGCTCCTTCTCAGTGTGTTATTTCAAAATTGTAGGCTTGTAGTTTTAAAGCCCATAAGGCCAGTTGCCCCTCTGGTTCTTTCAGGTTATGGTTTCAGCGTAGAGGCAAGTGATCAATCACAACCATGAAGTGTGTTCCATAAAAAGACGCTAAAAATTGCTTTCAGGCATAAACCACAATAATGCATGCGTTCTGTCACAGTATAGTTCCTTTCTGCTAACATCAGTGTTCTGCTAACATATGCCATCAGATTCTCTTCCCCATCGTTGTCTACTTGACTTAAAACGGTGCCAATTGCCATTAATGAGTCATTATTCTGAATAAAGATACCCAATTAAAGTATGGATATTTTAAGACAGGAATAGTCATTAAATATCAGTGTAGCTCACCAAATGATCCTTCGGCCTCATCATACCTCATGAATCCGTTTTTGGATCCTTCAACAAGTGAAATAAAGAATTAGTGATTTTGGTGAAATCCTTAATTAATTGGAGAAAATAGCCAACCTTCCCAAGAGATACTTGTATATCTTAAATGCTCTTCAGGATTAACATCCATTTGTAAAGCTGTAATCTTCTGAAGCTGGGGTTGCAGTCCGCTGAAGTTTATCACAAACCCCATATACTCAATCTCTTCTTAAAATTGACATTTTATTAGCTTGACCTTTATGTTTGCTGTTTCTAAGCGCCTGGATAATTCCTCTAAGGGCTCCAGTTGATCAGTGAACGTCCTGTGAATTTTTTAATATCTTTTAAGTATACTAAAATGCAGGATAACTTTAAAATCACTGAGGATAGAATCCATTGCTATCTGGAATGTCATGGCACATTTCACAATCACTGAGGCATTCTCATATTCTAGTAATTCTTGTGTGGAATTATTGCATAATTCTCTTGGTTTTCATTTTACAAATCTATATGCCAACATCATGATTTGAAATCCTTAACCAAAAAGTATTTGGCTTCCACTAGGCGAACAAGTGCATCATCAATCCTCAGTAGAAGATAAAGAATCTTTTTGGTGACTTTATCTAGTTACAGTAATTGATCACCACAAAATCTGATCCATCCTTTTTCTTCAAAATAATTATTGGACTCGCTCATGGACTCAACAATGGAATGAGGAGCCCATGCTCAACTAATTTGTTTATTTTATCACAGATTACTGCTTCAGCAGTCCTAGACTGACGAACAGGTCACATTCTTTTTGGCAGATATTTCCCAGTGTTGACCTTATGAATCACATTTTTAGCGCATATGAGGTCATGGTCATCCTGGGCAAATATCACCTAATAATTTTTAAATTGAGAAACTCTTCTAGCTGTCACTCTGATAATTTAGCCACTTACTCATGATTGATATTATTTTGACACTTTTTGCAGCATCCGCCTGCAATCCCATCTTGTTTACATGTAAAGTAATGTAATTTAATAATTTTCACCATCAGGAATATATTCAGAAACGTGATGAATTAATTTTACTTTATTTTCATCAGTTTTCTCTAAATTGTCCAGTAGCACTCTTATTTTAATGTGGCTAATATTATAATCCAAGAGTGACCCATAGCTTTATCCTTGATTTACCCATGGGATGACGACTTCACTATATAAGTGCTCTGGGATTTCTATCCTTAACCCTGTGTTGACTATGTTTGCATTTTCTGGTGGATAAGTGTTCATTGTTTTTGTCATTGAGGTATCCCACAATTTTCCAGGATCTCTTTTGGTATTTCCCACCATTTATATCTAAATAATTGGTACTGAATGGGAATGATGTCATCATGGTAAATAAAATCTACAAAATTGTTCTTTGTCAGTGGCATTTCTTCTTTAAGTTGATATACCAAGAACAGGGGTTGCTCCAAAATTGTTAGGGTATTCTCACCAAAACCACATTTCACACTATAATTTTCAGGAATTCCATCCTGATGAGTATGTCAAAATTTTGATTAGCCAACACTATATCAGGAGTTGATACCACCAGCAATCCAAACTGAACTGGCAGTGCACAGTAGGCTCCACAAGATATTGTGATATCTAATTAAGTGGTTCCTTATTTTTTCAGTGCATAAATCTAAAAATCTTCATTTGTTTCACCAATTTGGTTGAAACAATGTTGATGGGCGTTCTAATGTCAATTATTATCCTTACTATTACTTGGTTGAAAATAATATCCACATATGTACATTCAGAGTATTGTGATAAAGTGCTTATATAGTATATAGCCGCATTAATTGCTGATTCAAGAGTATGAATTAAAAGTGCATATAAATTAGGGAAAGATTACTTGATTGAGCTAATAGGAAGAGATACATTCATCTCATCAAGTCTCATCTTGAGTAAATTCTTCCAGTTTTTTGGTAGATCTAATTGATTCCATTAGCTGACAAGCATATGGCTGAGAAATTTCGTTCATAATATTGGGATGGATCCCATTTACTTTTGATAGGATAATGGCTTTTAAGTCCAAATTAACCACCTGGAAAAGCGGATCAGGTAATTCCTCATCTACAAATAAATTGTAAAAGTATCCAGGTCATCATTCAATATATCAAGGGAACAGGTTTGATCACAGTACTAGATTGTTTTCTATCTAGACTGCAGGTCCTTTTCCTGACTCTTTAATGGTTTTTTCTTTTTAGCCTGTACTAAATTAACTTGATCTTTAGGCTCCTTTTATAACATTGAGTGGGAATGTGCAGGTTTTCCACATTGGTGGCAGCGGATCTGAGTCTTATCCACTCATTTATGTCATTTAGGCTCGTTTCATGTCATGATTCGATTCTGTTACTCTTTATTGGGCTCAGCAAATTTCATTGTATTTATGTTTTTTTACAAAAAAGCCATAAAAGTATGATTAGGTGCATTGAGGGTTGCTCCTACCATCTTTAGATGATCCACACATCTGTAATGTGGATATCTGCGTCACGATTGCTGAAGCCATTGTATGATGCATATATCAGTAGTGTTGAAGCACCGCTTGCATTGTGATTCATACATTAAAATCTGACAACACTTTCACACTGGCCAGGATTTGCAATTTCTGGTAGAATATATCGCTTAAAGCTGCTAGAGTCTTTTCCTTTTGTAATTGAATGCCCGTAAACTCCTGTTTATGGTAGGACATCCGCGTAGGTCTACTAAACTCTGACATAATTGCTTCTTTGGCTTCAATATAAGTCCAATTGTCCTGTTAAGATGGGGCATCCTCAGATTCTAGCAACCAGTGTACAGGCAATTCACACAGTAACAGCCTTCTGTCCATTGCCATATCCAAACAATGTCATCTCAGAAAAGGTGAAGAACACTGGTGCGTTATTCTGGTGAAATGTGGGCAATTTCAACATATTCTGTTATCCTCCTTTTCTCCGCTGGCAGGGGATTACTGCCTGACAACTTAAATAAAATAAGGAGAAACTTTGGGAGTCATCTTTAAAATTGCATTAAATGATCCAGGAATTTTTCTAGATGGTTGTATCTTCTTAACTAGAGTTTTAAGCATATTATTGTCAGCTTCATTCACCTCCATTTGCACAATTGTATTTGAGATTTTATAGTTCCTCTATGCACTTCAACATGCGCGTCATCTTCATGAGTCCAGCATAAGCATTCTCTATCCACTTCTTGCTCTGTCTTAAGTAATAACATTTCTTTAATCAATTTGTTCTCCTTTCTCTTCAAGGAGGTAACCTTTCCATAAAAGTTCATTGTCAACTTTTATGACTTTCACAACCTCTTCCTCTTCTTTTGTCACCCATTCCTCAAAAGTAGTGAATTAATCCTGTGATTCCAAGTTTAGCGCATTCTTATTGACAGTCTCTAGTTCTGATCAAAGCTTCCTTAAATTATTTTTTAAGACATTGTTGATAAGGTCTTCTATTAAATTTGGAGTATAACTCAACTACCACATGTAGTGAGCCCCAATTTTAACTTTTGAGAGCTGTGTGCTTTTTAAACTTTCAGGATTCTGGCGTAATTATGCACTCCTGTTAAATGCACAGGTTCTATTATGAGCGTTGTATAAATTGTTAATAGTAACTAGTCAAATAGGGTAGCAATAGTTTGAAGACTATCACTCTAGTTAAATTATTTATAGCCAGGTTGAATATTGGGTCCAACGCTAAGCTGATAATTGTCCTTCTAATATTTAGAAGTGCTTCTGGAATAGTAGGTAAGTTCTTCTCTCTCACTCTTCCTTCTGGTAGAACTTAACTTAGTCTTAGGTCCAGAGATTTCTCTTCTCTCTAGACGCAGAGTCCGCGGAGATATCAATAAAATAAACAAAATATCTTGTATCCTTTCAAATCATGTCTCAAGAGTAAAATGCATAATAAATTTTATGAAAGTCTATATTCTTAAAGTACTGAGATTTTCTTATCTGTATCTGCTTTATTTAAAAAATACAAGGGATTTTATAAAGGAATTTAGCGCCCAACTCTTATGTTGGCACACCAATTGGAAATGACAGCCGCTGCTAATAAATTTACCCCTCCATGGTCGCACTCAATATTGATCTTTCTCATTGGGTCATTAAGATTCTACAGCTGGCCATCAATGAAACCTCTTCTGTGTTGAGTCAAAGATTTTTTCCAACGCCGTCGTTCAACCTCAGCAAGTCATCATTATTAGGTTAACAACCTTATTAGGCAATGAGACTTTTACCCATAAAAGAAGATCATGATACCTATAAAGTCAACTTGCAAGTCGCTTATCACAGGCGGCGTCAATAACCTAGCAACTCATAAGCCACTTATTTGATCAGTGACAAAACCTGACTGACTCCTACAAGACAATTAAATCATGTATTATAATTGAAAACATAATCCTTTGTTTATTGTTGGGGATCATCCACAATAAAACATTAGCAATTCAGCGGATCAAAACCTGGAGAATCACTTAATGTTCATCAAAAATAATTTTTCAGACAATAGTTATATATAATTAATAACTCCCCACATCCACTAGCGGTCCTTATCCTCTAGTGGATACGCAGATATATTATAATTGCTTAAGCTGGGTAATGTAGGCGTACTAAATCCCAAAAAACATATTTTTGACAATGGGCAACATTGAGAGAAATCTTTAACTTTCTTATCCAAGTTTTTACTAATAAAATTGTAGGAGCTACACTATTAATGATGTCCCAAATCAAACCATATACATGGATATATCCACATACATACCTTTGGAATATGCCTCAGAAGTGTTCATTAAGTGAGTATTATGGTTGTTGTTTGACTTCAAGTGTAACTTGATACTTAAGAATTCATTAGAAAAGTTATTTTTAAGGTCTTCATTGAAAAAGCAATTTTACATCTTAGAGCAAAGGAAGCTCAGTAGAACATCAAGTTTGGAGGTAGTCAGCGTGCTGATCTTGCCTTGCTTAACATGAGGCTGACTCACTGCTCAGGGGGTCTACTCTGCGCATATTAGGCACCAGACAATCTTCACTAACATCACAATTATCAAGTAAATTCTCCTCTGATGCTACCCCTGTACCATTGATCACTTTAGTAAACTCTTTGCGCCAATGACGAAAATCTTGAAGATACTCTTTGACAAATTTAGTGTATGTTGGCCCCAGGACTAAATGAGAGCAATTTCCACTTCTTCTCTGGATCTCCGCTCAGATCCTTAATCTTTTCTTTGAAGAGTCTCCCAATTTTTACTAATTTAGTGTATGTTGGCCCCAGGACTAAATGAGAGCAATTTCAACTTCTCTCATAGCAGCTCAGCTCCAAGGTATTTTGATAGAGAGTGCTTTTCTCAAACAAAGAAGACTCAGACTGGTTACTGGTTTCTGTAAATTTGGTAAATCACAGATTTCTTACTGGAGATTATATCAACTAAACAACTATAAGCGCAAGTAAAAGGATAAACTTGAGATTCTATGAAAAATGGTTTCTTAATATAAAATATGAGTATTATATCTTTCAAGTGAAATTCAGGATATAATAATGAATAAAGGATTGAAAAGTATTTGGGAATAGGGTTTGTGATATGAGAATTTTTCAACATCCCCTAGTCAGACGGCTTCTGATTTCTGCTTTGGTGGCCTCATCCATTTGGGCCAATTCCTGTAACTGCGAGCTTCTTCTCACGGTGGTTATCCCTGAACCTGGATGTTCATGGGCCTTTTTACTAGTCAGTTTCTAGGTTTTGGGCTATATTATCTTTGGTTAAAATAGTTTTATTACCAAATCTGGTACTACTCTTTTTGCCTTCAGGTTTGAGTGATAGTGCTCCTATGATGCACCTCACATCATGGTTTTTGATTGATTCTCAAAATTAACTGATTAACAGATTTGATAATATTAGCCTTCAAACCTCAGATGCTATTTTCAGCATAATTTGGCATGCTCATCATATTGTCATTGGTGGAAAGCAAATTAACTTGGCCCTTAGGTTTATAAGGGTCAATTTTTTTAAATTTTGGTGATGACTTTATATTCATAAAGTAAGCATTCTGCCTCATCAGAGGAAAATTATGTTTCATGATGCCATCCCAATGTTGATGAAAATTTCTGTGTCTCTCTCAAAACTATAAAAGGGCCTCTTTATTCCCATATGCAGTGGACCGGTTACCTGTACCTCCACCAGATTGGAGTTACTTTTGTTCATTCTATTGGTTAAGGAATGATTTGTTGCACCATTTACGGCCTCATCAGTAACAGAGGTCTAACCCAAAACACAATAATCTAATCTGCGTAGACCTTAGACTCTTCAGCTTAGGCTTCTTTAGTAATTTCTACTAGCTTAGATTTCTTTGTAACCCAATTAGCGGCCATTAAATCATCATTAGCCACTATATAATAGAGATTATCTTTGACCTCATCATCAGAAATAAAAAGCTTATCAGGGTTCAGGGGGAAAGTTTTGGTTAATTTTGGTGGAGCTAGAGCATTCTGACTTTAATCCATCTACTCTTTTCCCGCATCATTGTTCTTGATGATTTATATGGCAACATTTACCTTGAGCTTATTGTCTGACCATCTTTAGCATTAATTAGAAACTTTTCTTGCCCACAGTTTTGTCATATAATTGAGCCATGTTGCTGTTCTGTTCTACTTATTGATTCGTGTAATATATACTCTCCTTTGATTGAACATGTCTTTTTTGAACTTTAAAACGAAATTTTGCTAATTATTAGGTCAATTAGTTGCTCCAAAACATCTGGCACATAGTCTCAAGTAATTGTTAATCATTTGAGTCTCCATATACCAATTTTATGCTGGTATCATGACATAGTGTAAGTCACAATAGGGCTTGACTACATGCTCCAATATAAATTTTATGTCAAAAATTGATTGCATAAAACCTAATTAAGACAAGTGCGTCATGATGAAACCTGTCAACAAACTCTTTTTAGCCTTGTTCTTCTTACATTTTTATCTTGAGAAGTTCAGTCCTTGGGACATTAGTCTTTCAGGAACTCTATATTTCTTGTATCATAGCGTTTTTGCCATCTTTATGTGACCATACATCATCTAAATAGGGCATGATAAGGTCACAGCTATGGTAGTCAAGAGAGTTAATTAATATAGACGTCTTTACATGGCTGATGCACCTCTCGTTGACATTATAGATAGCTTAAAAAACGTGAATGTTCCCATCTTTATCAAACTTTATGAACTTAAGAAGTTTGGAATCATCTCTGTATGATTCAGGAATAAGTGCTGCTGTGCTTTTTCTTGTATTTTAATGCCTTTGCATATCTTTAGTCAAAATCAGTCATTGGTCCAACTACTAGTTTCTGGGGTCAAAATCAAGGCCAGAAATTCAGTCACAAAACCTAAAGAATATCAGTTTCTGCATTGTTATTGAACCCTGACAATTCTTCTTCATGATACTGCTCAGAACTACTTATTTTTTCATTTTGAATTTAATACTTAAATAATTTCTCAACCCGTTTTCTAACAAATGACTGGACCTTTCTTTATCCCCCAAGGCTGGTCAAACACAGGCAACTCTTCTATTTGAGGTTCAAAATTTTTTTCTTAGGCTTTTGCATTCCTTTTCTAATAAAAATTGTTTTACCATTATGAGTTTGAGATCTTCAGTCAGACTTTCTACTCTTGAATTTTTTGTTGATATGAAGGTATTGAGTTTTAATTTTCACAGGTAAGCTAGAGTTTTTGGATTGCAAACCCGACATAATTCACCAAATTTTCTAAAATTTGTTTCTAATATTAGCATCTTTTTTGTTACTAAGTAGTACTAATGGCAAAGAAAAAAAATTTCAATATTCATATGTACAAAACCCAACTCTGTTTGAACATACTCGTTCATCTAACTTTCATTGATTTTAACTCAAGTTGATTTCTTTAGATGAAGTGTCCTGTTCAGTCAGGTTTCTGACTGAGACAACAAAGTCTTCAAATGAGTTTCCAGCTTTTAAAAGCGGTTATTAATCTTTTATAACCATTTTTATGTTAGTCCTTTTTGAGCAATGAGATCTGCAGCCACCTTCAGGACTCCTATATAATATTATTTTTATGGGTTGTTCAATATTTGAAGTGCGTCGTTAACATGTTTAGTAAATACCATGTCAGGAAATTGATATGAGTGGACAATACACTAACCATATGATGGATCAGAGGGGGAATCAGGATGAGTCTCAAGATTAACAAAAAGAAGTAAACAGATAATAGTCAATTGAGATGTCGACCAATCAGTAAGAATGGGGGATTATGCTGAGATTGAGATAAATGAGATTTCAAATAAAAGGGGAAAAGAAAATAGAAGAAACCAAACTGAGGATGCATCCAGCTTTGGGAATTGAGATATAAAAAGTTCCAAAGATGATTGAAGGGGTTCATTTGAAAATTAGGTTGTTGCAGAAAGGCCTGCATATTAGTAAAATAATAAAGGTTGGAATAAGGGGCGATAGCTCCATGTGAAAAGTTTATTAGTGTTATTGAAGGTCTGGCGATCTTCATATCATCTGATTTGGTTACCCATTGGCTAATATCCTGTGCAAACTGACTTGGCGGAATCAAGACTCTACGTCAAGAATTAATAGTGGTGCTCACTAGAGGGGGTCATTGGTCAGCTGTAGTTATTCGTTGCTGTGAATACAATGATGAGCCCTCATTCATTACATCACCGTTCTATCAGATTCTGCGCACGTCATGCAGAAGAAATATAGGAGGCATCTAATAAGTATCCAATATCATGCACTGTGACAAAACCGGGTAATGATAAAGTTGTGATCAGTCTGCAACTAGAAAACTGCCCTGAGCTGACAGCTGACCAACCAGGGTGCTCCATGAATGTGACCCCTCAGCAGCTGCGGAATATTATGGAGTATTTGTTATGCGGATATTGATTATATGAAGATGAGGTGGGGGAGTATGCCTTGAGTTTTTTTTATAAACCAATGTGATCAAGAAGATCGCTATGCCATGTATATGTCTTATCTGAATGCAACAACAATGGGGTTGACTCGCCACCTTGGTACTTGCGGAATTGAGGAGTATCTAGTCATGTACGTGCAACCGTCCATTTGACAACTACTGCGAGTATTGGCTCACCATAATATAGAAATTGTAAATGTGGTGCAATTTACTCGAGCACAGCAAAATGATATTCGCCTCTTGCTCAACCACCTAGATTGCTCTTATTCAGAGGTACAAGGGGCGCTTGGGCAAATGAACCGCTGTGTTGAGAACATCCGCCATTGTTTAGACATGTTGGTACCACAGTTGCATCTTAAGTTGTCTCAGGTAATTGATGAGCTGTTGGATTGGCATGGCCTACTGATGGAATGGATTTGGGACATCACGATGTTGGGACACATTACTGAGCATTTTATGATGGATTTAACTGCATGGGCAGAAGCACTCGAAGATGCAGTGGCCCAGATTAAAGAGAAAATACACTGGTAGAACATCAAGTGGTGGGTTAAGTCAGCTTCATATTAGCTGAAGTAAACCAACTTTGTATTGAATGGAGTAGCCAGAAAATGACTGATAATGAGCTTAACCCTTGGTCAACATCCCCCTGAGTACCTGCAGCTAGTCCACCAGGCTACACAATTGGAAGCAGATAGTCAGGCTGAGCGGCATCAAGTTTTCCCTCTTTCAATCTATGAGACACGGGAGTATGCTGACATACAAGGATGACTTAATACCCTTCGATGGTCCAATGAAAGATTGGTATGGGAACAAGTCACTCTCCTGACCCATATAGACAATGCTAGCCAACAAGTGGATTATGTTAGCTGACAGCATGGCCATATATATAGTACAATTGGAAGCATTTTCTTGCGTCTACAAGCAGTGGAGCTGCAGTTGCATGAAGAGAGGGAATATCGTCAGGAGCTGCAAAATCAATATGCGACACTGCAATGGGAATTACAGAATGGATGGTGTAGATGTCATTCGGTTAAAGTGGAGCAAATGATTAATGAGCATTTTGTGGAGTATGCCAGAGCTGGGGGGAACGGTGCAATTAGTGGTAATTAAGGGGATGAAAGCTATGGATCCACTAACAAATAAGCATCAAGCAATGGAATGTATACCCCACGTGACTCTATTTCCTTTAAATTTATCACGCTGGATTTGAGCTCAACCGGCTGGTGGTATAATAATTCACAAGGGGGTTGTTCCCTTAGTCACTCTGGAACCAATTCGCCTGATTCTTGCTGCAGAAGTTTGAAGCAAGGCGAAGCTGTGTGAATCGAGAACTTGCCTTCTTTTAATCATGATGGTAATCTACATGGTTACTTCAAGTGATTCAAATTCGCCATGGAAGGAGTTTCTGTAAGATGAAAAGGAACTGTTGCTGTCTGCTCTTGATGTAGACAGCGCCAATCAAGTTACTTGCTACCTCCCAAACAGATCAGCATCCTATGAAAAAATTAAGGCGATTGTTCTTCAGCTTTTCAGGGGTGTGACCAAGATGGCCCAATGGAAAGCCAACTTTCTGACTATAAAATTTCACTAAAATGAGACCCTGTCAGATTTTGATGTATGTTTCTTGGTGGAAGCACATGTACTAATTGGAGCTAACCTTTTATCCGCCAAGGATGTTGGTATTGCGATGATGGCAGCCATTAAACCATATTGGGAACTATCTAATACTATGTCTCACATGTTGAACAAAGAGGCAGTACTTATTTGAATTGTGAATACTTTACGCCGACTCTCTGCCACAAACAGCGCCCCTAATATAGCCTGGCAACCCTCTGTTATCCCCGCACCAAAGACTTCAGAGTATGAACTACAGCGGCTACGCTATCATCTGTGGAACGTATTTGTTCATCATACAGATCTGCGAATCCTTTCTGACCTAGATATGGTCTGCCAGCTCATTCCCAACCTTGGAAACATACCATTAATTTTTGCACTGATCCTTCAGCTGCATGTTATATATGTGAACCTTTCATGAATACTTGCTTCTAATGCGGCGGAGGGGGCATTATGCGGCAAACTGCCCTAGCAAAACATGAGTGTATGCATTACCAACTGAGGAAACCCCACAGGGAAAAAGCTCAAGTGGAGTAGAGATGTAATGCTCTACCTCCGCTATGTCTAATCCACTTGTCCCTAACGAATCCCCAGCTCCTAGTTGGGAAGGATATGGAACTCAATCAGATGAATTACTATACCAACAGCTTCCGTTGGGTATCCCTGCTTCCTGTTCCAAACGTATAATTCACCCTCAAGCTCTGTGTTTTTCCAGGAAGCGCTGAAGCCATATGTGTGGAAGATCTTGGAACAGACTGGCACAAGTATTGAGGATCCTCTGATGGCTGCTGCTTCTTTGGTAGGAGTCCATTCAGCCATTCCAGTAGGAAAAATCATCAATGAGTATCCTCAGGTCAGCAAGAGCATCTCCTCTTTCTTGAGTAACATTAATCTCTTGGACATACATGCAATAAACACTGATGGTTCTTCTTACTCAGAGTGTACTTATTGTGACATTTTCGTTTAAAATACAAAAATCCGTGCTATCATTGATACTAGAGCCCCTGTGAACATAGTCTCTACTCAGATGGAGGCTAAGCTTCTGCTCAAACTGGATGTGGATCATCAAGTAGTATATGGAAATGCAGGGACGCATAGCACTGTGTCTGAAGGTGCATATAGTGCATTGCCCTTACAATTAGGTTCATTACGGGCTTCTGCCCCAGCGGTGGTTCTGCCAAACAACAACTATGACATGCTAATTGGTGCAGCATTTATGAAGAATTTGGTGTTGTGATAAACATGGCGGAGGAAACACTTAATATTTTAGGACAACAGATTCCTGTTTATTTTACCTCATGTGGAATCCCAAATGGAATCATTCCGCTCTAGTCAAATTAACCTAGCATACAGCAATGGAGTAATTCCCATGCACTATTGACAACTAAAGTGGTGGACTAGGGCCCTCTCCAACCAGATTTATGAATATAAAGAGATTCCGCTTTGAGCAGCGAGCGATTGGAGCATACCTTCTGGACACCAATGCATAGTAGGGACTGAGCTCAAAATCAGTGTCCCTAAAGGGCTTTATGGAGAAATAATGGCTCCTCACCAACACTATCAGCTTGAACCACATGTGGTTCCAGGGTTTCTGCTACTTGGGAATGGAGAAGTGAAAGTGCTGCTAGCAAATTTACAGAAGGCGACCATAACAATTCAGTAACACCAAGTGGTGGCTTGCTTACACTTTTTTCCCATAGAAGAAGTCCGCTGTATTCATGATTTCAGCTCCTTGGAGGATCTTGGACTGCCTACAAGCTCTCAATTCAGCATATTGACCGTGGTTTCATGGGAAGCGCTTACTGGATTATTACAGAACAGCAAGAACAGGCTATGGCGTTATTTGAAAAGTATCAAGATATTTTTGCACATGATGATCACGATTTGGGGTGCGCTCAAGGGGTGGTACATCAGATAGATACCGGGGATCACCCTCCCATTCAATTGCAACCTATTAGAAGTTCTAAAGCAGCAGAGGAGGTTTTTTCCAACAAGGTGGATAAACTTATTGTGCAGGGGATGCTAGAGCTATCAAATAGTCCGTGGGCATCACCCGTGGCCATTGTAAAGAAACAAGATGGCTCAAAACAAGTGGTTATTGACTATTTCAAGCTCAATAATGTAACAAAGAAGGATTCCTACCCTCTTCCGCAGATTGACAATGCGTTAGACTGATTGGAAGGATCGTACTAATTCTCAGCCATGGATCTGATCTCAGGGTGTTGGCAGATCAAATTGCCATCAGCGGAATGGGAAAAATGCACTATCATCACTTCAAAAGAATTATTCCAGCCAACTTGAATTCCACAAGGGTTGTGCAACGCCCCAGCTACGTTCCAGCGTGCCATGGATATGATTATAGGTGATTTTAAGTTGTCCCACGTTTTAGTTTATCTTGACGATATCAACATGTTCTTGCAGATGTTTACTGAACGCCTTGGCCATTTGGAACAAGTGTTTTGACGCCTTGCTGCCGCTAATATCAAAATCAAGCCTTGGAAGTGCCGTTTCTTTAAAGAACAATTGGAATACCTTGGGTTTGTCATAGATATAAACGGGCTTAAACTGCAGCCAGCTAAAGTGGAAGCAATAAGCAAGATGACCCGCCCAGGTAGTAAGCAGGACATTCAAGTGTTTCTGGGGATGGTCAGGTACTACCGCCAATTCATTCCCAATTTTAGTTGTATCAGGGCCCCACTTTTTGAGTTGTTGAAGAAAAATGCTTCTTTCAATTGGACAGAATGATGCCAGCATGCTTTCGACATATTGTGCATCAAATTAGCAAGTGCACCCATATTGCAATATACCAACTTTGACAAACTGTTCATAGTGCAAAAGGATGCTTCTCTCTCTGCTGTAGGGGAAGTATTATCTCAAAAAGACAATGATGGTGTAGAGCATCCTGTCTCCTTCTGTAGTCAAAGCTTGAGCTATCACAAATGGAACTACACCATTACCAGGTGAGGATGTTTAGTGGTAATCTACGCTTATAAACAGTTTTGGGTATATGCATGGGGTACAATTCCAAGTAGTGACGGACCATGCTTCCTTGCATTGGTTGCAGAATCTGCGTGAACTGGAAGGGCGACTCTCATGTTGGGCACTAAAGCTTCAAGCATATGATTTTGAGATTGTACACTGTCTGGGAGCAAAATACCAAAATGCGGATTGTCCTTTTAGACTGCCAACAGTTGCTATCACAGTGGATTTAGCTTAAATGATGTATGAGAAGATGGTGGTAAAAAAATACCACGATGAGCCGCCGCATGTGATCAAGGTATTATATGGACTTAGGGCAGATACTTTCCTACGTGGGGAACTATATAAGTGAATTGGTGACACAACGTTGAGTTTCCCTAAACCTTCAGCCAGACCTGTGATAATTATGGAGGCTCATTGGGCTGTAGTTCATGGAGGATTTCAGAAAACACTGGAGAATTTGTGACCCCAGACTACTGGGAAAGCATGCATTATGTCATATTGAAAACGGTTAGTTGTTGACATCAATGTCAAGTGGAAAAACCATTCCACAAGAAAACCACCTACCAGCTGGTTAAACTCCGGTTCGCCTGGCACACTGTTTCTATTGATGTAGTGGGACCTCTGCCAACTAGTACCAATTGATCCAAGTATATTATTGTCACCATAGAGTATCTGAATCGATGGGTGGAGGTCAGGGCCATCAACAATTTGGGCGCGGGCTCAACTGCCAAGCTTATCATGGAGTGTGTTGTACAGCGAAACAGATGCCCACAATACATTTTAATGGATTATGAAACTAATTTAACTTTGCACATTCTGCCAAAGTTGAACGAGTTGATGGTGATCCGTGGGGTTTTGACCACCCCATATCATCCAATATCAAACAGAATGGTAGAATGGGTTAACGGAACCCTAGTGAACATACTCCATAAAGTGGTAAATGATCGACCCTTGGAATGGAGCGCCCTTCTACCCACAGCTGTGTTTGCATATAATATCAGCTATCATTCATCCACTGGTAAGAGCCCATTCCAACTGTTGTATAGTCGACATCCAGCTTTTCCTGCTTTGCTTTATTTGTGTGTAGAGGATACTGGTGGAGTGGACCCCCAGCGTTATTTGAAGACTCTTATGGATACGTTGATCAAGCTGCAATTGGAAGCCTACTCTACCAGTTTGGCTAAGAGGATTCATGACCAGGCAGCTGATCAGAAGCGATGAAGCAGACTTCCGCTGTACTCTATAGGGGACCATGTTTTATTCCACGATCAGAACAGTTTTAAGAGGAAAACAAGTTTTCTTGAATCTGGGTTGGTCCGTTTGAGATAATTGAGAAGACTGGCATGGTTGTTTACACTATCAAGGAATTGGGGGCTGGATCATCAACCAAGTTCACGCGAAGTTCCTTTGAGCCTACAAACAGTGAGAGCATATCATTCAGTCAAAGGGGTGTAATGTTGGAAAGCTGATATGACTGGATGATACGCTAACCATACAATGGATTGGAGAGGGAATTTGGACAAGTTATAAGACCAACTAAAAGAAGTATACAAATAATAGTCAATTGAAATGTCAACTAATTTGCGAGAATGGGGGATTATGCTGAGATTGAGATAAATGAGAGTTATAAATAAAAGAGTAAAAACAAATAGAAAGACACCAAGCTAAGGATGCATCTGGCTTGGGAAATTGAGATATAAAGGGTTACACAGAGGATTGAAGGGGGTCCATTTGGAAATTAGTTTGTTGCAGAAAGGTTTGCATATTAGTAAAATAATAAAGGTCAGAATAAGGGGTGATAGCTCCATGTGATAAAGTTTAATAGTTTTATTGAAGGATTGGCGATCTTCATATCATCTGATTTGGTTACCCAGTGGCTAATACCCTGTGTAAACTGAATCAGCGGAATCAAGACTCTACGCTGAGAATTAACATATCACATTTCCCTTTTAGACTTCATGAAAGAGGAATTCAATTTTTTAGTCGACTTATTGAGAAGACTTTCCTTATTTTCAACATGGTAGACCTCCATGAGTTCCTGACTTTTTCTGCCAAGCATTTACTGTGTATGCTTGCTTGAAGGTTGAACTAAGATAATCAGGAAGTTATTGGCTGCGTGACTGTTTGTAAGACATCTAGAAACGGTTTGCCATGGTTGACTCACAATACTTCTTATATATCTCTGCCCTTAGTGACTGATCCTTTGGATAGTAAAACAGGCTTAAAGAAGAGATGATTTGTGATTTACCGTTTTTAGATATATGAATTAAAGTTTCCAATGTTATTAACACTTACAGATGAAAATTTAATCAGGCCTTATGAATTCACATACCATTTTTCGCTGTGTATAAATCTAAGGAAAAAGAGGTACCCTCCTTGATGTCCTAGTGTATTAACTAAGTACATATAATCTCTCTTTCACTTGCCTCTAACTTTTTATCACTATATTTTGTAGAAGATTTTGCCTAATTCTGATCCTAACTTCATATTAGGTGTATATATATGGTTTGAGTGATCACCACTTTTAGACATTCCCATCTGTTGCAATTAACTTGACAATTGTTAAATAAGTGACACCTGCACAGGTCCGTGAGGGTTAACACTTAACTTGACACAGCTTCTTGTTTGATGACAGAAAGTGCAACTGAGCTAATAAAAGTTCAGGTAAACTGGTACCTTGTTTTCTTAAAAATTTAGGCAACTTTTGTCTACAATAAACTAAAGCTATTTTAGTAAGATTTAGTAAAACCAATAACAAGGCTTTTTATGGTGAAATTATTTTCATATGCATAGGTGACTCATGGCAATCTAATTCCCACCTATCATAAATCATTGGCATCAGTACTCAACATAGTTTGATATATCCTTGGCATCAATTGTGGTAAATTCTAAAAACCTAGGAAAAAAATGGCAATTGAATGCCCATTTCTTAAAGCCCTCAGTATCTATTGCCAGATAATAACACAAGAAAAATTCAATGAACTGCAGTATTCACCATGCTATTGGTCATAATTTCCATTAACTTGATTGCTAAAGTTGTGGAAGTTGTGCTCTCATATCTTTTAATCTAAAAATTATTGAAAATTGTCCTTGATAACTTAATGAAGTCTGATAATCAAATTAGCTAATAAACTAATCCCTTGATTGACATAATTGCTAAGTTAGAAACCTCTATAAGAAGCTTAAAAATCATTAAGTTAGTTCTGATTGCTTTGATGCTAAGAATATCTTCCTCCTTAGAAACCTAAAAGTCATTGACATTAACTAACTATAATTGACACTCTTCCTCAATTAGTAAATCTATCATTGAAACATCTTGTAAATAGGATAACCTGGTCAAAATTTCAACACATCCCTGGATTGACCAGAATATTTTCTCTGATATGTCTAATGATGTCGCTCCTCTGCAAACAACATGAAGGAGTCACTGTACCTCAATAACTGTAGACGGAGAGGTCTTTGGTATTCCCACCCTTAAGAGACATTAAAAAGACTGAAGTTTGGTGTTGCTTGCACCATAATTCAACATGGAAATGTATATAGTGACATTTGTCTACCAATGAAATCAATGGCTAACCTGTAATAAAAACGTTTAGCAATATTTGTAATACTAATGGCTTAAGTCATCCTAGGAACTAGCAATTTGCTATTATTGTATTTATATGAAATAAATAATAAAACTATAATTAATATAAGTTTTGTTTCTTGTCTCTAATTAAATAGTTATCTTTATGCTCTTAAAAAATGTTCATAAGTTATAATACATTCAAAGATGAGGACCTTAATCATATAGATATACAATGCTGACTTTATCAATGACCTTAAAGGATTAAGCTTAAATTTTTTCAACTTATATCGCTGTCCAAAGCTGTGGGTTTTGCAAACACTAACCCTATTACAAATTAAAAAAGTTGGAAGAACTGGAAGCTTTGCATCTTCATATTCTTTAGCCTTATTCTTCCGCTTGAGAGTAATGAAATAGGCATAATACTTTATATTGATCAAAACTTTTTTCAAGATATCCAAATATCATAGTTGCTTTATTTCTGGACTGGGTTCAAAAGTGGAATATAGAATTGGGGGCAAACAAGCCTGGCAGCCATAAAGTAATTTAAGGGATTTACCCATTAACAAATGATAGCTTAAATTTAAAGGCAAAAGTTTACGTCAATAAATTTGTTACCCAAGTGGAAGTTTTTCCAGTGACAAGCTTCTTTAAAATAGTAACCAGATTATCTTTTACTCTTCCAACCATCCCATTAGTTTCTGTATGATAAGGCGTCGTCAGTATCCCTCTTATTCTCACCAACTTAATTTAGCTTTGGAATGACGTTTGTGGTAATAGCTGCTGTTATCAGTTAGAGTAAAATGAGGAGAGCTTTGCCAATAAATTGACTTCTTCATTATAAACTTAGCAACACTACCAGCATATACTTTGGCTAAGGCATGCGTCTTTACTCAACAAGTTGAGTGATTTATAGACACAATGACATATTAGCTCTTTTCAATATACATGGTCAAAGTTCATACTACGTCAAAGAATATAGTATGCCACGTGAAACCAGGCTTACTAGTTAAAAGAAGAGGCTTTCTTAAAGGTCTTGTGTGAATTATATTTTGAATAATAAGCAAGTCTATGCAATGTAAAAATTTAAGGGACGTCTAGTAGTACTCTCATTGAACCTTCCCTAGGGTTTTTTATAGGCACCCATGACTAATTAATTTATTAGCTGCATTGATAAATTCAGCGCATTTGGATGGCTCTGGAAACAGTATAATTTATAACCAAGTATATTTTGACCAAATGACCCTTAATTACCGTTGTATTTTCATCGCCTTATTCAGTTCTTACTGAGTTTCCAGTGGTTGGTCTTGAATACCTCCGGTAAGCATCTTATCATATAAATTATCTGCTTCACTCTGCAGAATCAGGAAGGTTGTCAGACTCAATAATCCATTGGCGTTTTGATGCGTTTACCTGCTTGGTGCATGAGCTCAAATAATATGCTTTCAATTTTTAGAGCCCAATAAACCAACCTCCCTTCAACTCTTTTTATTAATGCAGCCATCTTAGCGAGGAATGATCAAGACCACTCTAAATGGACTTCGTGGATGTATACTATAACCTACTTACAGACGTATATTACCATGAGGTATTTTACTTGGTCACAATGTAGTTGCGCTCCTGCTTAATCAGGTACAGCTTACATATGCTACAGGGTGTTCATTGCCAACCTCGTTTATCTGACTTAATATGGAACTTACTGACGTTAGAGATGCATCTGTTTTGTATAATCAATGGCTTGTAAATTTTGGATATCACAAAATTGGTTTCATCATTAAATGCATTATAAGCAACTTAAAAAAACAGGGATTCTTTATTCCAGGAAAAGCCTTTCTTATGATAATATAACAGCTAAAAGTGGCTTGTTGATATAATAAAAGTTCATAATGAACTGGCAATAATAGTTGACCGTTCCTAAAGATAACTGCACACCTCAAACACTCTTCTGATTTTACATAACTCAAATTGACTTAACTTTTAGTTTTAAAAAAACTATATTCTATTACCATCTACAAAAATCAAGTATTTAATTTACTTTCATAAGAAGTCACTTTTTTGCTGTTTTATCCTTGAATTTGCTACCAACAGCTTTTTTAAACACTTCTTTCAATTGTTCAAAATGATCTAAAAAAGTGCAACTAAAAATTGATATCATTTAGGTAGACATGTACACATGATAATTCTAGGTCATCTAACACAGTGTCCATTGCTTATTGAGATGTTGTCAGTTCATTGTAAAGCTTTTTAAGCATCCATGTCAGTTTTATTCCCCTTGCCAGTGATGATTGCACATTTTTATCCTCCTTAGGCAGGTCAATTTGCCAGCACCAGATATAATATCACTACTAAAATAAATTTATTTGAGGTACGTCAACCAGGGGATGGACATTACCAAAAATAAAAAAAAACTAAAAAACTAAATATGAATCAACTGCCCAAAATGGGCATTGAGACACACAAAAAGAAAATGAGAAAATAACCTACCAGGTGTCACAGCGTTGAGCCGCTTATTACATCATGGAAGATGGAAAGGGGGGATCAGACGAATTATTGATTTCAGAATCAACTTAAGCTTCAGCATTGAAAAGGTGGACCAATGCTGATAGCAAAGGGGTTGAGGCGTCTGTGGGATGAGGGTCAAGGCGGAGTGGATATTCATTAAAACTGAGTATTTGAGCCTGAATCATAGCTTTCAAAAATTTGGCCACATGGTGTTCAGCTTGGACGCTAGCATCAGGAAGGTGGGCAAATGTTGCGATGTTAGTTCTAGTTACATGTGTTATGGGGAAAAATTTGCCATTTCAGTGACATGTTTGATAGTGTTGGTGGCAGTTTCAGCTAGGCGTTTGATTTCCTCTTTTGAATTATAGGGAAATTGGGGGGAATGCGGTGATGTGCAATATTTGTTAAAATTCAAAGACTGATTTTGCCACGTCTTCACATAGGTGGCAAATTTTGGGTGAGGCTATTGCTGCTTTGACAAGCTGGTGGTCACTTTGGTATGTGATAGCATTGGGTTTTGGGACAAATTGGTTGGGCAGGAGTGGGGCATCACAAATCTAATTCAGATATGGATCTAAATCGAATGGTTTAGCCAGAGGTGGGATGATTTTACCAAATTTGGACACTTCATCCAAAAAGTTCCAGGGATTTTTGTTACTTGGATTAATTCAGTGATAGGTGGCTGTGGTTGTGCAAATTTTGAGGCGGGAGACTTTTTGGGTGAATATTGGTCCAAGCCTGCACCCAATTGGTTGGCATGGGTGTAAATTGTTTGTCTTGCATTTGAGGTGGTAGATTTTGCTTCTGATTCAAGCTCATGGCCTGAGGGTGGGGAAGCCTAAATCTCCACTCAAACGCTGTTGGTGTGGCCTCATAGGTGAAGTTGGCCATGTTCAAATGGTGTGAATTATATTGACATACTTTTTTCATATGGTCCAATTCATGGCAGAGGGGGCAAATTGTGCAACTATTGTCAGTGCGAGCCCAAAAGAAATGGTCAGGTGCAGATGGGATATAGGCACGTGATGGGATATGTTGGGCCATGTTTACCTGGTGAGGGGCAATAGTGGCCATTGCCTGAGGTGCTTCAAGGCGTTTAGCACCACTTAAAATAATGAATTGAAAGATAGGGTCTGTGCCATAAATGAGCATCCCATGAATTTACTCCTCATAGAGTGTTTGGGGAGGAAGATGGAAAGGAAGGTTTGAAAAGTTCACGCAAGTGTGGTATCATTGGGGAGATGTGTACAGGTGGCGATAATGGGTGTGTTTTTATAAATTAAGGGCTTTACTGTTGCAGTAGCCACATCCTCTTCAGTGGGGAAGCCAATATCAAGATAGTCCTTATAAGGGCGGAAGTCAATATATCCTGCTGGTATGAAGGTGGCCATTGCCAGCTTAATAATTGTTTTGCTGATATATGGGAAGAGACATCCATACTTGAAGTGGAGGCAAAAGTGGATATTGGATCTAGGTAGGGCTAAGGGGTGGGAGCAGGATGGGTGGATTCATGCAAGGTTTAATGCTAAGTACATTGGAGGGGAAAAGCAGCCAGATGCATTTGGCGGACTGGTCAATCCAGTCTGCATGTGTTTGACTGCCAGTTTAAACGCTAGCAGGTGGTGGATCCAAGGACATGAATTGGGAAATTAATGAGATTAGGCAGTGGTAAAAAATTAACTTGCTTTTTCAAAATTTCTTGAGAGTGATGTCAAGTGGAAAGAAAATTCCAGATATAATATCAATCTCCAAAAAGACTTGGCTCCCCTAGGCGATCAAGAGCATCATCTAACTGCGGTAGCAGGTATAATTCCTTTTTTGGTTTTAATAATCTGAATTTAATCTATGACTACCCAGTTGGATCCAACTTTTAATCTTTACAATAAAATTGGCCATGGTCAAGGGCTTTAAGATGGAATTAATGACCCGTGGTCAAGAATTTTGGCAGCCTCATCAGAAAATATGGCATCACTCCCACAAACATCTAATTGGCCACATACAAATCAGCAGTTGATCTCTGACATTAACTTTTATGATTTTTTTGGCACAACTAAAGTCCTAGTCTTCTTGTGCAAACACCTCAGATTATTTTTCATATAGTTTGAAGACTTGATCCTTTTGCTCTTTAGAGATCCCTAAAAGTTTCTCTTAATTAAATATGAAGAAAATTCTCTTGGAGTTTAGGTCATCTGGCATTCACATCTCATTCAACTAGCCAAACTATGAAAAAAAGAAAGTTTCATAGTGAGCATTAGGTGAGCATAAGCCAATGAATGATTCTGTTTTATATGTATTGCATATTCAATAGGTTAGCAACTAGTATCTGAACTTTATTAAGACCAGGGTTTAAATACAGGAGCAACTTGGGGTTCAGTTCTACCTTTCTGCCATGGTTTGTAAACTTTGGCTTACAGATAATCAGTAATTTCAAGAATAACCCTGATTCTTATAGAAACACTACTCCTTAAAAAAAAGCCATAGACCTTTATGACCTGTTGAATCTTACCGATTCTGTATGCACCCGCTGGAGGGTATTTTGCGCAGGGTTTTGGCCATTGAGCAATTAGAATGGACAATATGATGATCACTCATTCCTTGATACACTTGTAACCAATTAATATATAATAAAATGTGAGCAAATTCTCCTAAACACTTCTTTTTCTTTAATATAATAAAATTGATGGATCTTCCTCTAGTCCCTCCCTCTTTCTTCCCCATTTCTCTTTTTTTCTCTGCCTCCTAAAAAATCCCCCTTCTCCAGTCTTCTTGTTTCACTGATATCCCAGCGACCTCAGTTGGTACCGACCCTTTTGCTTAGGTTTTCATTTTGCCATCTTCTCATTGGTTTCAGCTTGTTGTTCTTCAATTCTTTATCGCCCTGATTTGAGGTGATCCAAATTATTGGCTGTTTAATGTCAACCTCGCCCTATCTCCTTATTTTGAAGGCAATCCGATATGACCTGTTATAACCCATTATAGCCTCATCCAAAGACATCAGTTACTTATGGCTCTGAAACATCCTTGGCGGATCCTGTCCATTGATCATTTGGCGAAATTCCTCCAATGATTCGCTTGGTCATAATGGTGGCTTATCATCCAGTCATATATATTCACAACATTACCCCCCTTTAACTGGACAACAAGTGGTACGTTTCTTTTTCCTAAAACGCCATGTGAGCCATTCCACGCCAACAGCAGTGAGTCTGTGAGTTCACATGTTTCTACTATCTGTGGCTTGGTGTGGAGTTACCAGACCCAGGTCACATCCCTCTTCCCCGGTTCCCTTTTCCACCAGCTGATGAGGATGAGGCTGACATGGACCTCACAACCAAGCTAACCCAGGAAGAGATTCTTACCAAATTTGTCAGCCATTTGGCTTCCTGGCGCGCCCCCTTTGGGGACATTGTGGACCAGCTACGCTGGGGAGGGGAGCAGGACTGAGGGCCTTTATATAATGAAGTAGACCCGCTCCTGGCGAGCAGATCTAGTCGCCTAGTGCTTCCATCTCCTGCTGAGCCCCATCCAGTGGCTCTGTCTGTTCAGCGGATGCTGTGCTTTGTGCAGTGGGTAATAGTCTCCTGGTCAGGGCCCTTTCCCCACGCTCCAACCCACTTTTGGTCCTTGGGGTAAACTTCTGCAACAACTGATTAGCTCACCTTCACTCTGGGGTCACTGCAGCATTCACCACCCTCAGCGCTGATGATCCATCACAGTACCTTCCCATCATGGCGCTCTTAGGTAACTTAATTTTGCATTCTGCAACTGCTTTAGTTTCAGGAATAGAGCAGCATTAGACAGCTCTTGAGTGGGCCTGGCAAGCGGCATTAACTGCAACTGCTCCTTTCCAATAGTGTATCCAAGTGTCAGGCTAACAGCAAGTAAGAATTAGACTGGCCTGCCAGCCCGGATGCCAGAGAATCCAAGTGGCAAACCAGAATGCCAGAGGCACTGCTGCTGTTATGACGGATATGGAACTGGAAGGGAGCTTAATTCTCAACAGACAAAAGCGGGATTTTGGGGGAAGTTGTTTTTATTGGAAAATTTAAGGAAGGAGAATCGACCAACAATTTTCTCAGTGTGATGCACCTGATTAAATAGTCATCAATTTTGAGGGAAAATAAGCCAATATCAGTTTTCGCAAGTTTGACCTAAGTGGCAAGTTATTCAGAAAATGGGCGGGTTAGTTCCCTGGGAACTGACATCGCAAAATTCAGCGGCAGGCTGAGTTGTGGTCAGTTTGACCTAAGTGGTGAACTATTTGGGAATGGGTGGGTTAGTTCCCTGGGGGCCAACATCGAAAAATTTGGCAGCAGGCTAAGTTGCAGTCAGTTTGACCTAAGTGGTGGACTATTTGGGAATGGGTGGGTTAGTTCCCTGGGGGCCAACATCTAAAAATTTGGCGGTGGGCTGAGTTGTAGTTGGTGCATTGCGTCAGGTGCGACGCCCAATTTGCTGGCAGGTATCTGCCCATTGGGGGTGATGCCTGACAGATTTGGGAGGGGGGATTTTTTTAATCATCATGTAAACTGAATCACAACCGTTGGGCATTCCAGCCAATAGCTTGGTCTTCATGCCTTTTCAACCATTTGAAATCCGAGTATCAGGCTGATTGCCACTCAAATTAGTTGCAATCAATTCCATTTCAGCAATCTCGGTGCAAATTTTACTGATTCCTCATAACAGTTCTGCTGATGAGAGTGCGGGTACCAGAAGTGGGATCCAAAGTGAAAGGGCTACTATCCAGCGCTCGTCTACCATTTGAGCGAGATTGCCCTTAGTATCAAGGGGTATGGCCATCCTCTTCGGTACCTTCTTGCTCAGGAATGGAAATATGGCCCAATTGACGCCCAGAGGACGTTCACCGGGACTTACATTAACCTTTTCTTTTTCCAAGAGAAGAGCCTCATCACTGGGAAAATGTATGAGAGCCACCTTCTTGTGCACCTTGGGTAACTTGATCGCCATTACTGATGCAGGTTTTTTGGGGAAATGGAGAATCTTGGGGTGGGATATGTGGAGCGCTTCAACCAGGTTCATGCAATTTGTGCAATTGCGCGCCTTGCCCCACCTGTTCTCATAGGCTGGATATCCTTTCCAAGTCATGAGATATTGGACAGAATGTCACGATTTGTGGGATGCCAGGATAACCTCTTCCTCGGCCTCTTCCCCATTTTTGATGATTAGTTCTAGTTCCATTGGAATTGCACCTTTGAAGGGTGGCAGCTGGGAAACTACTGGGCTTTGGGGAACAAACTCATTGCTAGTTGAGATATCAGACCCTACTGACATGGCAAGATAAGTGCGGCAACTATAGGGTATGGGTTTGGAGCTTTGAGTGGTATAAGATTAATGTGGGCAGGGATAATCTTCTTTAAGACCTGATTCAGTTGGAAAGAAGGGACCATTGCTGTGCCAATATCTACGAGAAAGGCAGAAATGGTAGAGATTGATGGTTGGTTGATTATGTCAGGTGAACAGCAAGTAAGAATTAGACTGGCCTGCCATCCCGGATGTCAGAGCATCCAAGTGGCAAACTAGAATGCCAGAGGCACTGTTGCTGGTATGACGGATATGGAACTGGAAGGGAGCTTAATTCTCAACAGATAAAAACGGGATTTTGGGGGAAGTTGTTTTTATTGGAAAATTTAAGAAAGGAGAATCATCCAACAATTTTCTCAGTGCAATGCACCCAATTAAATAGTTGTCAATTTTGAGGGAAAATAAGCCAGGATCAGGTTTTGCAAGTTTGACCTAAGCAGCGAGTTATTCAGAAAATGGGTAGGTTAGTTACCTGAAAACTGACATCACAAAATTCAGAGGCAGGCTGAGTTGCAGTCAATTTGAACTAAGCAGTAAACTATTCAGGAATGGGCAGGTTAGTTCCCTGGGGACTGACATCGCAAAATTCAGCGGCAGGCTGAGTTGTGGTCAGTTTGACCTAAGCAATGAACTATTCAAAAATTGGTGGGCTAGTTCCCTGGGGGCTGACATCACAAAGACTAGTGGTGGGCCAAGTTGCGGTCAGTGGCATTGCATCAGGCGCAACGCCCAATTTGCTGGCAGGAACTTGCCCATTGGGGTGATGCCTGACAGATTTGGGGGGGGATTTTTTTGATCATTGCGTAAACTGAATCACAAAATTCAGGCATTCCAGCCAATAGCTCAGTCTTCATGCCTTTTTGACCATTTGAAATCTGAGTATCAGTCTGATTGTCGCTTTAATTAGTTGTGATCAATTCCATTTTGGTGATCTCAGCACAAATTTTACTGATTCCTCATAACAGTTCTGCCGAGGAGATTGCAGATACCAGAAGCGGGATACAAAGTGGAAGAGCTATTATCCAGCACTCGTCTACCATGTGAGCGAGATTGCCCTGAGTAACGAGGGGTATGGCCATCCTCTTTGGTACCTTCTTGCTCAGGAACGGAAAGATGGCCTTTATTAACGCCCAGAGGACATTCACTGGGACTTACAACAAGCATGGAAGACTTCCTTGAAGATTGCCTGGCCCTGGGCGCAGCCTTTTTCCCTCAAGCTGGTACTCACCTTCTTACTCACCAGCCCTTATGACTCCAGCCCCCTCTGTTGCCATACTCATTAATTTCCTGGGATCATCAACGCATGTGGTTGTAAGCTCTGCTCCTCGTGGTGCAGGAACAGTTTTGACTCAATCAATCAGCTGAACTCTCACCACCTCACCTGTTACCCTAGAATCCAAGTCCATCCTCCTCTTCTAGTCCCGTCGCACTGACCTCCCCTCTTCATACTAGTGCAGTGGCCCTGGAGTGGATGTCAGCCCCCTCACTCTCACCTCGGCAGCCTTCACCTCCACCCCAACCCCAGATGAGCCCATAGAAACTAAAGCACACTTGAAGCAGTGGAAGAAGAAAAAAAGCTCCCATCAATCAAAACAAAAGGAACACCGCAAGAAGCCAAAAAAGACATGAAGATGAAGACAGAAAAGCGAAAGCCCTCAAGGGACAACCCCAAATAACATTAATAAACCAGTAGCAGCTACATATATATATAAAGGGTGGTTAGCCAAGCGGGTAAAACTGCTTCTGCCCGTGGTTCAGGTTTTGAGTTCAGAACCTATACTGGCTAGAAAACACTCCTGGTGTGGTATATTTGTCCCAAGGTTGACCCACCTCGAATAATTTACATATATATATGATTTTTTATTTGTTTTATGTTTTTAATTATTTTTTAGAGTAGCTATATTACTGATTATATGCTCAAAGAAATTTTGCATGCACCCATTTATAATCCAGCTGCTCGCGGAGTCCTTATTAGTATAAGTGTCAACTCCCATTTCTTCTATTATCTCAAATGGCCCAATCCAAATATTTGCAAGCTTGTGCTTTCGCCCAAACCCATGCTGATCATGGAATAGCACCATATCTCCGCCTTTGAACTGTGCTAGGCCACTTCGCCGTACTTGGTCAGCAGCCTGGTTTTTGATTTTCTTGGCCAAGCTGAACAAGTATGCTTCAGTTTGTAACTTAATCAGATATTTGTAAGGGTGGTTAAATATTGTTGTGGATCCATTCCTCCAGTGTCCTCTACACTGGCATATAGCAGCGCAGGCAGAGCGGGGTGCCGCCAATAAAGCAATTGGAAGGGCTCTTTCTACATTGATGAATCCCCCCCGGGTTGGGACCATCTAGTACTAAAAAAAGGAAGGGCTCTTTCCCATGGCAGAATGGTAACTTATATTATAGACGAACACCATGGTAGAAAGAAGGGTACTTTAATTGGAAGGTCTATCTGTAACCAACTTCCAGAGTGTATTCACCAGAGTCCCATTAACCCATTCAACCATACTGTTGGACTCAGGATGATATGGGGTTGTTAGGACCCCGCGGATGGCCATTAGTTCGTTGAGCTTAGGTAAAATGTGAGAGGTGAAGTTGGTTCCATTGTCAGTAAGGATAAACTGTGGGCAGCTGTGATGCTGTATGATTCATTCCATTATGAACTTAATTACAGTAACTGCCCCCAGATCCCAACTGACTTGCGCCTCAACCCACCTGGTCAGGTGGTCAATTGCCACAAGGATATACTTAGACTGATTAGCTCCAGTCAGGAGAGGTCCCATGACATCAATAGAGACTGTATGTCAAGCAAAGCGAGGTTTCACCAACTTGCGTGAAGTCTTCTGGTGGAAAGGATTCTCTGCCTGGCACTGGTGGCAGCAAAACAGGGTCTCAAGCACATCATATTGCATGCTTTCCCAATAATACCGCGGCCTTAACAATTTAAGAGTTTTCTGGACTCTGCCATGGCCAACTGATTAGTGTGACTCATAATAATATTTGAGCGGGTGGAAGGCCTTATAATATTTATGGTAATGTCCTGTATATGCTTACACAATTCCCCATTTCTTAGGAACATATTGGTCTTGAGTCCGGCTAGTAACTTAATAACTTGAGGCGGTTCATCATTATACTTCCCACTGAGCATTTTGTAAAACATTAGATCACTTAAATCCGCTGTAACTTCAATTGTCAGTAATCTCAATAAGCAATCAGCTTTTTGGTGTTTTGCTCCCAGTTGGTGTAAAATCTCAAAGTTATAAGCTTGTTGCTTATAGCCCATCAGGCTAGCCGCCCCTCAGGCTTTTTCAAATTCTGCAACCAGCGCAACGATGCATGATCCGCCATGACTTTAAACTTTACTCCATGCAAGTAGACTCAAAACTGTTTATATGCATAGATCACCGCTAATCACTCTCACTTGGTTACAGTGTAATTCTGTTCATGGCAATTCAAGCTATGACTACAGTATGCCACGGGGTGCTCATCTCCATCATCATCCTTCTGAGACAGGACTTCCCCAACTGCGGAAAGTGATGCATCCATTTGCACTATAAATCCCTTATTGAAATTAGGGTAGCGCAACACAGGCGCACTAACTAATGTCATTCAAAGTGTATCAAAGGCACATTGACGTCATTCCATATATTTAAACATGGCGTCTTTCTTTAGTAGCTCAAACAGCAGACCTCTGATGCAACTGAAACTGGGTATAAATCGTTGGTAATAACCCAATATCCCCAGAAAAACCTGAATGTCCCGCTTATTAGCTGTCTTAGTCATCTTCTGGATGGCTTCTACCTTGGCTGGTTAAGGTCTTAGCCCAGTTGCATCCACCACAAACCCAAGGTACTCAAGCTGATCCTTGAAAAAGTGGCATTTCCGAGGCTTGATTTTAGTATTGGCCTCAACCAATCAGCAAAATACCTCTTCCAAATGGGTAAGATGCTCAGTGAACGTGCAAGAGAAGACATTAATATCGTCAAGATACAAAAGAATGCATGACAGCTTCATATCACCCAGTAGGTGTCCATTGCTCGTTGGAACGTAGCTGGGGCATTACATAGCCCCTGCAGCATGCGAGTTGGTTGGAAAAGCCCTTTTGAGGTGATTACAGTGCATTTTTCTTGTTCCGCTGAAGGCAACTTTTTTTAGTACTAGTGGTGCCCAACCCAAAAGGGGGAGCTGCCACGAATCTTTATTCGCAAATGGTCAAAACAAAAGGATTATCATAAATCAACTAAAATCCTAATATAGCCCCTAGGTTATAAGCCTAGGAAGCCATATCAGATGGCAAGGAGGCTTTGGGGAATCGTTTGTCTGGCGCCCACTTTAGCTGGTGGACCATGGTGGACAGCATTGGGGTGGGAGCATCAGCGACATGAGGCATAAGGAGGTATAATTGGGGGTTTTCTTCGTTAATGAGGCCCCACTGAAGGCAACTCAATTTGCCAATAACCAGATATTGAATCCATAGCTGAGAAGTAGCGGGCTCCACCTAGCCAATCCAGTGCATCATGATTCCATGGTAGAGGGTATGAATCAGTTTTTTGGTGATACTATTGAGCTTCCAGTAGTTGATTACTACGCAGTTAGTGCCATCCTTCTTTTTAACAATTAGGACAGGCGAAGCCCATGGACTCTTAGATGGTTTGAGCATTCCCTGCTCTAGCAGCTTTTCAATCTCCTTGGTGACAACTTCTTCAGCTGCCCGTGATTAGCAAATTGGTTGAGACCTGATGGGGGGATGATCCCCAGTTTCCAGTCAATAAACAACCCCCCGAGCGCACCCCAAATCATGATTATCAACCATAAAAATCTCTTTATAGTTTTATAATAAAGCTTCCACCCGCTCCTTCTGGTCTTCTGATAACCTCATTAAATTCTCCCGCGATACAACCACCATTGCACCAAGATGCGGTTTGATGGGCAGATCAAATTCATCCAGAGAACTGAACTCATGAACCTGTTTGATCTCCTCAACCAGATTCAGATGTAATATTCTAAAATCTGATGTAGGTGGATTTGAATTGGTCTGTTCTGAAAATTTGCTATCAGTACTTTGATTTCCCCATGGACTGGAAGTATGATGCCTGGAGCCATGTGGGGCTCAAGATGTGATTTCTGATAAGGCCCAATGCTCACTCTGTAGAGCCCAGCGGGCACTTCCACTTCTAACTCAGTGTCTACTATTACTCAATGTCCAGAGGGAATGGATATAGCTCCAGCTGCTCTAAGCGGTAGCCCTTGATATTCATATATCTGATGAAGGAGGGCCTGAGTTTTCCCTTTTAATTGATAATAGCGCACTGGAATCACCCCATCGCTGTAGGCAAGTTTGATCTGTACAATATGCACTGAGCTCTTCAGCACTCCGATAGAGGTGAAATAAATAGGGATTTGCTGCCCCACAATGTCTAGGGTCTCTTCCATAATGTTAACTACAGCCCCATAGTGTCGCATAAATGCAGTCCCAATCAACAGATCATAGTTACTATTTAGTAACCACCACCGGAGAAACCAAAACAGTGTTTCAAACTGCAAGGGAAGCGCGCTTTATGCTCCCTCAGAAATTGCAGGTTCTGCTCCAGCGGTTCTATACACCATCTGGTGGTCTACGTCATGTTTTAAGGACAAATTCGCCACCAATTTAGTAGAGACAATATTAACAGGGGCGCCCATGTCAATTATAGCACATAACCAAGTTTTAGCTACCATAATGTCACAGTAAGTGCATTCTGAGTAAGATGAATCCTGGTTATTTACTACGTGTACACTTAATGATTCATGTTTTCTCAGGAAACTCATAATACCCACACCAGTTTTAGGGTATCAGGTTACAATAGTGTCCACTGGAAGGACGACATCTTTTCCCCTCAGGGACAGGGCATCTTCAAATGGTTCTAGATGATCTAACGGACTTAATTGAACATTTGAAAAGCATAAAACTTCAGTCAATCCGGAGAGTTTTTGTCCGCCATTTCTTCAATGCGCGCTTGGGACAGCACATTTACTTTCCCAACCAGCTGTTGGTAGAGGGATGTATCGTCATACTGAAAAGCTTCTGCTATATTTAACATAGTAGACTCATGTGGGACGTGTAAGTTCAAGGTAGCGGAAGTAGAGTCCCTTCTCTAAGCCGCTCTGACTTTTCCCTGATAGCCCTGATCCCATTGTATATGAGGGATCCGTCAATTGGGGCACCATTGTCCCATGTGCTCAGTGTGACCACAATTAAAACAACTTACTTCATAAGGCCTACGGCTGTGTTTAGTATAAGTTGATCCACTTAGTAGATGGTTCTGGAAAGAATTGATATAACTAGACCCCCATTGGTAAAGCGACTGCCACCAATCAGTGTAGTTAGGGCCAGGATGGTAGTTAGTTAGATGTTGATCAGTAGTTAATGAATTCCCGTTAGACTGTGGAGAGTATCCTGACAGAATCCTCTCTGACCAGTTAACTATCCCCACATGATTAGGGTGGACAACGGCGACAGTGCAGATTTGCTTGGTATTGGGTGGAGGGAAAGTCACAGATAAGCGATGTAAAAACTGAACAAGTTTAAGAAGAGGTGCATTGGCCTCTAACAACAGGGCCATGACATTTTAAAGTTCAGGGTATGGCTTCACTGCAGAGGCCATTATGATACATACATCAACTTTGGATAAAATCCCTGCCCCAATCAGCATGTGTGTTTCCATCATAAATTGGTCAGCAAATGTGGTGAGGGTCTCATTTCACTGAAATCTGATGGTCAAGAACTCAGTTTTTTGCTGCAACATTTTTGCAGTTCTGCAGAACAACCGCAGCACCATCTCCTTAACTTCATGTTATGAAACAGAACTAGCTGAGAGGTAACAGATGACTTGATCAGCACTCCCGACATCCAAAGAGGAGAGTAAAAGTTTAGCCCTCCGCCAATCCAAAGTACATTCAGTTGTAAACTCAAATTGGTGAAAGAACCCATGAATATTTCCTTTGCAATCAAATGGTGGCAACTTATCAATGTAAACCTTCTGAAGCAACTCATCCTGCCTTTTGAGCACAGTATCTAACGTGAGTCTCAACTCCTTGTATGCAACAGGGCCACCATTTCGCGCAGATTCCTTATTAAAACAACCTGGATGCGACATAGCCGGCAGCTGAGTTATCATTGTATTGTTATTGGTCAAGGGGTCCCTTGTAGTGAGCACCACTGTTAAATCTTGGCGATTCTGTATGCACCCGCTGAAGGGTATTTTTACTCAGGGTTTTGGCCATTGAGCAATTAAAACGGACAATATGATAATCACCCATTCCTTGATACACTTGTAACCAATTAATATATAATAAAATGTGAGCAAATTCCCCTAAACACTTCTTTTTATTCTAATATAAACAATTGGTGGATCTTCTCTAGTCTGCTCCCTCTTTCTTCCCCATTTCTATTTTTTTCTATGCCCCCTAAAAAATCCCCCTTCTCCAGTCTTCTTGTTTCACTGATATCCCGCGACCTCAGTCGGTACCAACCCTTTTGCTTAGTTATTCATTTCGCCATCTTCTCATTGGTTTTGTCTTATTGTTCTTCAGTTCTTTTTTGCCCTGATTTGAGGTGATCCAAATTATCAGCTGCCAAATGTCAACCTCACCCTATCGCCTTGTTTTGAAGGCAATCCAATATGGCCTGTTATAAACCCATTATTGCCTCATCCAAAGGCGTCAATTACTTATAGCTCTGAAACATCCTCGGTGGATCCTGTCCATTGATCCTTTAGCAAAATTCCTCCAATGATTCGCTTGGTCATAATGGTGGCTTGTCATCCAGTCATATAAATTCACAACATGACCTTAAAGCCATTCCCTGACATTCTTAAATTTGACCTAGTGGAAGTCTAGAATTTTACCAGTATGATGGTACTTTACTGTAATAATCCATTTCACATATACCAGATGAATATAATTGTTGCTCCTAAGTAAGAATGGATCTTCTTTCTGGTTATAAAACAGAGAAATGTTTTGCCCTATTATTTTGATATTATTCTCTTGAATACATACCAACCCCCATATTGTCACATGAAGTCAGTGGCAATTGTATTTTTAATTCTGATTGGGTACAACTATTGTCAGTGCTGTGACAAGGAGTGATGTAAACTTTAGGGGCAGGGCACTATATGCTATTAAAATAATTTAGAATCTGCACATTCAGAACTCTACTAGTGTTCAGGACAACAGTATGAAGACTGTTAACTCTTGATGTTTTAACTTCACTAGTTACCTTTTATAATAAGTTTGCGTCACAACTCCCCTACATCTAGCATAACCAACAACTTCACTTTGATTGATTAACACTTTGGGAGGCATCAAATACATAAACCCACATGAGCGGTCTGGCTCTTTCCCACCATCCCCCTTGGGGCTATTTCCCTCTGGTCCCTTGTCATATTTATCCAGTTGGGTAAGTCCATGCGGGGTTCCTTATAACTCCAGGTTCTGAGTGGTGGTGCCAACCAAAACCTAGGTACACTTACCCAGCACCTAAACCTCGTGGATCTTTATCCACTCTTGAATGCACTTAAACTCTTACAGCAATAAAAGGTAGGCAAGAGAAAGATCTTTATTGACATGGAATTTGGTGTATTTTTAGTTAGGCGACTATATTGGCAATTTAACGTCCACCTATTAAATATTATCACCATTTATTGACAACAACCATTCCCTTGAAATCTTTAACATCAATCGCTGCTTGTTAGTTAAATTCATCCTTAGCATTGATCGCCAGTAAACTTATTATATATAACATAAACTTATTGAATATCCTCAGCATTTATAGCCAGTAATACTAAACTCTTGGAACAAATGGCAATTGAATGCCCGCCTATTTAAAATCACTAGCATCAGTTGCTGGCAAAAATAATCTGATTATCCTCAGCATCAGTAACTGGTAAGTCCAAAAACCATATTCTGATTATCCTTGCATCAGTTGCTAATAAATCCTAAAACCTTAGGCAACAAATGGAAATCAAATGCGTGTTTATAGAAACCCCTCATTATCAATTGCTAGCAACATATGTTGGTTAAGCCTTGGCATTAATTTCCAGTAGACCTTAATAAATACTAATTTGAACTCATAAAATTGTTCTCAGAGTAGATTGCTGGTAATCAAAATACTAAATGTTATTGGAAAATTAGCCTAATGCTTTGTAAATGGTGAATCATCAGAATAGCTCTATTTGCTCAAATGATGAGCAAAAATCAGAAACATAATATAGATTAAATTATCAAAATATGGTGAATTAATTGCATCCATGTATGACTAATTCGAACACCAATTTTGTAAACTAGGGGGAGGATCAATCTGGTTAAAATCCCAACATATGCTCCCCTAGAAGTAATATTTTGCAGGCCTGACATTTCATAAACCTTGTTATGCTCCACATCAGGTCTGAGCTTAATGTTTTTCACTAACTTTTTAGAGACAAAGTTAATTGGAGCTCCACTATCAATGATGACTTAACACTTTTATCAATTAATATAAATATTGGCATAAGTGCAATTGAAATAAGAGAAAATATAGTTTATCTGAGAAATTGCAATATTGTAACCAAAAATAAAGAATTGGAAAAGCTATTCAACTACTTTGGGGAATTGGTTTTGAATGATGCCTTTCAAATCAATATGTGACCATCGTCCAAGGTACTGATATCATATTCTGGATGCCAGTTTAGCTTGAGGCTGCTTCATGTATGGTTGCGCCACCTTTTCAATCATTTCAGACTCAGTTACCTTTGATTGTGAATGAGTAACAATATGTATTCCATCTTTACTAAAATTATTTGCTTCATAAGGTTGTTCTGATATCTCAGGAGGAACTTGAGCATAGGTGGAAATAGACTTTTCCCTGTTTATTGCGCCTGATCTTTCCCACATAAGATAATTAATTGTTACTATGTTAATCAGTTTACCTTGCACATTTTAGTATGGCATAACTTCAATGTATGGCATCATTGCTACACTTGTTACAAGTTACTGAAGTTTTTACAATGGCCATTTTAGGTTTCTCAAACACATAATGCTAACTTCAGGGTTGGTTAATGTTTGAAAATTATTGGGGGATTTTCCCAAGTGATAAATATCTCCAGCAATGGCGTTATGGTAGCTTTTGTTAGGGGCATCAAAGATGATCCCACAGAACATTAAACTTTTACTATCTGGGAAGATTTGTATCCATATCTAAGGAAGAGATAATGGCCCAATGCAGATCCTTATGGCCCTGAAGTGACAATTTCATTTCAACTTGTGTATTGAAATCAGTTAACTCTTTAGCCCTATTTAGTATCTGGGCTTCTTGGTAGAATTGTTCACCAAAGGTATCAATGGAATTAATCCTTTCAGAACTGAATGCTCATACATTCTTGTTTCAGTTGGCGAAGTATTTAGGGCTGCCAACCCCCCCCATAATGGCCTTTTTACCCCTGCATAATTTTGTTCATTGGCAGCTAATTGGGCTAATACAAAATATAACTCTCTGTATTAAGGCAGTTAATCACAGTAACAGCATTATGGCGGTCTCCACATACTACCTTAGCCATCTCAAAAAGCCTAAAGGACGCAGGAAAATGATTTTTTGAAACTTCAGCCTTTTGGAGTGGGCAGAAATTCTACTTTCTAGAAGGGATTGTAGCTGGTAATTCCACGCCTGCTATAAACTCTACTTGATTATTCAGGACGTTGTAACGGATAAGAATCAAGGGTTTCAGGCGCCTTTGCAGGTTCCTATGACTGAATTCATTTGGTCTATCATCCCCAGATAAAGAACCCTCATTTGAAAAGGACAGATCTGCTTTAGGGGCTCTCTTAACAATTGCAAGTGGCTCCTTCCAACTTGGAGTGAAAATTTGTAACGGTCTTCTCTCATTTCTTTCAGCCCAACTTTCATGACTTTAACTTCTGATTCTTCCACTGCAGTTTATCTACCTCCTAGTAAGTTAAAGGAGTTTGTCATCATCTTTGTCTGACAATTCATTTAGCATCATGACTTGATCTTGAATGTCGATCATTCTGAACCCTGCTTCATCATAATACCTTTCACGGAATCAACTCTCCCCAGCAAGATCTCCTCTCATTAATGAATACAGAGTCCAAAACATGAGCTACAGGTCCTGCTAAATTGGAAAACTCCCTAACTTCAGCCTGTTCTAGATTATTCATATCGCTTAATAGTAGTCACAGTTTTAGTATATATTATTATTGTATTTGCTGTCTAATGGGAAATACATTGATTCATGAATTATTACAGTGGTCTAATTTACAACATATTACAAATTCAGTCTTTTGTGGTTTCTGAAATCACCAGTCTTGAATCGGCCACTTCCTCTACACTCAAAGGTTTGCTGATCATATTGAATTCTTAATGATGGGTAACGTTAGCTCAAAAACTCCCTATAGTGAGCACCATTTGACGAAAAGTGGCAACTGCACAGGTTTGCAAGGGATAACACATAAATTAACAAATCTTCATATCTGATGACTGGAAGTATAATCTGAACCATTAATGGATCAGTTAAATTGGAGTCTTGTTTTTTAAGATATCTTGGCAACCATTGCCTACAATAACCTAAAGCAATACTAGTAAAATCTAGTATGATCAATAAACAAGGTAGCTTTACTAGTGATACTATTTCATATATGTATACTTGACTCATGGCAATCTAATGCCCACTTATCAAAACATTGGCATAAGTCGTTAACAACCTAGTCTAAGTTATCCTTAGCACAAATCGCCAGCTTTTAAACTAAATAATTATTGGCAATATAATGCTCAACTATGAAACCCTAGACATCCATTGCCAAAGAGATTTACCTTAAAACTATTATTTGATCTGCAGCATTTGACAACTATTGGTTAAGAATTCCACTAACTCAATTACTAAAGCTGAGGAGATCGTGACTCAAGTCTGGTAACCTAAAAGCTATTAAGGTTTGTCCCTGATAACTTGTGTAAGTCTGATCATTAGATCAGCCATAACTAATCCCTTTATCAACATAATTTTAATTTGGAAATTCCCTCAGAAACCTAAATTTTATCAAAATATTTCCAATTGATTAAATGCTAAATTAGAGCTTCCTCCTTAGAAGTCTAAAAGTTATTGAAATTAATTATCATAATCATCATTCATCCTCAATTAATAAAACTAGTATTAGATCATATTGGAAAAGCATAATTTGGTTATAATCCCAGCAACAATTTGTCAAATAGATCTGAGGTTGAAAATATGTTTAATAAATTAACTCCTGTATATTTTTTGGGGAAAGTCTGACCAGGGGACGGACACTTTTGATAAGACACTAAACAACAAAATAGCTTCAGCGAGAGGAGGGCACCCCAGAGAAGCAGACTCTATCTCCTATTGCCAGTGGGAACGTTAAGAGAAGGGAGGGGGGTAACGTGTGCAGGGGCATGCGCCACTATTGAGCACGTATGTAGGAAGGGGTATGAAACTATGAACCAAACCAGAAACCAGGACGAGACCAACTGGTGGCAACGGGTGGGAAGTACCCAAACATCCACGCTTGAAAGTGGTCCACTATGTGTGACTGGAACCGGCGTTGAGCTTCCTGGAGGGTGGGAGTGGTACCTGAGATAGCATCTAAGACAATCATATGTATAGTCCACATAGCTTTTGCGACTACCAAGGCATGGAGGGAGGGTAGAAGAGGGGAAGCCATGGATAAAGAAAACATGTCCTTAGACAGGCTGAAGGTCTGTGCCTGATCCTGGAGAAACAGACGTCGTACCTCACGCCATATCTCTTTTGATGGATGGCACTCTTCCAGGCAGTGAACCAGCATTCCATACTGGCCACACACGACACAGGATGAGTACAAAGCGTTAGATGGTTTGGCAATATGGTATACCCATTTCAAGCAGCGCCACACATGGGAACAAATATGCAGTTGCAGAAGAGGGTGGTGGGCGTACTTCTAAATGCCTTTCTGGGTATCTAGGGGGTAAAGGTGTCCATCATGTCCAGGTAGTCCACCCTGGCCATGGTAGGGGGTCTCATGGGTATTACTCTGTTCAGAATGGGAAGTTCTTGTACCTCCTGGGTGAACTGGGGAGAGGGACGCCCCCTCTGGGCGGTGTTTCCAAAGATTTGAATTCTCCACTCAGCACTCTGCATGGAGAGTAGGATCCTTTTGAAGTGGGGCGACGTCCCATGTGGGCCCACAGCAAAAGGATTTGAGGCAAGGTACTTTAACAGAGAGTGGGGGTGGGAAGGATTGGTGAGGCACAGGGCATAAGAGAAGTTGGAGTGGGCCGCGCGGGACCAGTGCTGGGCTGAGATCGTAGTGTTAGTGATGGCAGCAATACAGGTGCCAAGGATTTTGGCAGCATGGGCCTCAAAGTTGAGCAGGCCCATACCATCACTATGACAAGGGCTAAACATGACATCTAGGCGCACTGGCGATGGGCGGCCTAACCAAAGCCACCATTACAGAAGGGCGTATAATGACTTGAAGAAACAAGGGGAAAAGGCAATATCATGGGCCTCAAACCAAACTTTAGAGAGGAGCATAGAGTTGGCTAGCACTACCCTGCCTGTAAGGGAGGTGCGATGGGCTTTTAGGGAAGCTATGAGTATATAACGTTTTCCAGGATATGGTTTTCCATCACTATTGAGGCGTACCCTCCTGCCTCCAGCCAAACCCCCAAATGGCGGACAGGGCCAACGGTGGGACGTGGCACAAAGGGGAATATGAGCGGGGCGGAGTGGGGTGGGCAGAGCAGGGCAAGCGATACCGTGCACTAGTTGATGAGGCAGGTAGGAAATGGGGCGCTGGGGCCCAGCAGGCTTGATACCGACCAAGGAGAACAATTTCAGTTTTGGAGGCGTTGAGTTCTGCATTACTTACCCTAAAGTAAACCTGGATAGTACCTTCAAGCACGCGTGCATCATGATTGTTAGACACCCCAACCACACAATCATCAGCAAACGCCAACATCTTGACTGGGGCTTAGCCTTACACATGGACCCCAGTAA
The DNA here is from genome assembly GCA_022478985.1 of Massospora cicadina. Taxonomy (NCBI): domain Eukaryota; kingdom Fungi; phylum Entomophthoromycota; class Entomophthoromycetes; order Entomophthorales; family Entomophthoraceae; genus Massospora; species Massospora cicadina. Next base: position 113,601 of record JAKSZP010000145.1, read on the forward strand.
GGCGGGCATTCACATTTCAAAGAAGTGGGTCAAGGCTGAAGTTAAAAAAAAGTGGGTTAAGAGGGTCCCCTTGAAGTAGGCCCCTTTGAGGGCGGATTACATCCGTGAGGAAGCCAGGGCCACGCACAGCCATTGTGGCAGATTTCATTAGAAACATCACCCAATTAATGAAGCGAAAGGGGAGGTGGAACTTGTGGATGCAGGCTCTGAGGTATTCCCAGTTGACTCTATCATAGGCATTCTGCTGGTCTAAAAACACAAGTGCTCCAGAAGCCGTTGATTGACAGATGTTGGCTACGGTGTGTATATTGCCCCAAATCGACCTTTTTAGTAAAACTGAATTATTCAGAGGTAATGAGAGCAGAGGCAATTACCCCTAGACGGTTAGCCATGATTTTAGTAAAATTTTTGTGTTTGTTTAGTGAGTTAAATGGGGCGCCAGTTGGCCAAGTCCAGCTTACCCCCTTCCTTGTATAATTTAATTGTGAAGGCCTCTTTCCCTCCAGGCAGGAGGCGCGTTTCCAGAAGGCATTGGTTCAGAGAGGCAAGCAGCAAGGAGGAAAAATCTTTGAAATACTTCTTATAGAACTCATAAGGGATGCCATCTGGGCCTGGGCATTTTCCTTACAGTGCACCATGAACGGCAGACCAGAGTTTGTCCTGAGTAATCAAATTCATCAACTCTGGGAATCAGGAAACAATGCAGATGTGTGCGCTTTTGAGAAATTTTTCAATTTCAGCCAGTGGAATTGAATCAGATCGATACAATTTGTAGTAATAATTTTGTTTTTTGATTGCCACTTTGGCCAGCATATCCGCGATGGAGTGATCTGGCCTTTTCACCTGTGTGCAGGCCAAACTCTGGCGCGGTGCAAAGAATTTTCAAAAAAGTAAGCAGAGCACATATCACCCGCTGTAATATGCTTTGCTTTATACTGAACAAAAACCTGATGCTTGTGTTGTCTCACCAGGCGTTAAGGCAGGTGGACACTTCCACCCATTTGCAATCCCAATCTGTGCTGTAGACTGCAACAGGGACGTTAGACTCCAGGTGGTCCAACTCTGCCAGCATGCGCAAAATGACTGCTGAGGCGGCCTATGAGCGGTGGGAGGAGAGGTGGCAAGCCTGACAGATTGTGTTCGCCTTGAAGGTCGACCAGGTGGAAGTTGAGCCTGCACATAATGGTGCGACAAACTCTGGAGCTGAGGTCATGGATTTCACCCACAAGGAAAATCTTGGTGACACTATTTCAGCTGGGCAGAGTTTGCACCATTTTGGCACCTGGGCTACTGGATTGGAAAAACAGAAGGAAACTGGTATCATTCTGTGGTTGGAGAATTCAATTTTCATCATGGTAAAGTGAGAAATTTGGGATTAAAATTTCAATGTCATGAGAATAAGGTCAATGCGGATCATGGATCTTAGTGGGCCATTGTGTACGTGGGGGCGCAACATGTTGGTGAGTAGCAGATAATGATGTGGCAAAGTATCAAACAACCCTGGGGTGGCTTTGAGAATGCGAAGTTCAATGTGCCCCTGTGGGGGTGTAGGCGATGAGGGCCAGCGGTCTGTGGATGGGTTCATCCAGCAGTTCATGTCACCAACAATGAATGGGTCAGGGGGTAGCGGAATGGAATTGACTGCTGATAAAAATTCCTGACATTCTCATGCACAGGTTGGGGCATAAATGTTTATGACAGCATGCACTTTGTCATTTCACAAAAAGGTGACAACAAGGACATGGCCAAATTAGGTATGTCTTTGATGAAATAATTTTAAAACTATGGTTCACTCAAACTAGCACCTCACAGTGCATAGGTTAAAAGGAGAGGGAAGGGAGGAGTATGGTTTTCCATGATTCCTCAGTACCGCACAGACAGTGGGTTTCCTGAAAAGCCAGGATGTCCACAGGTAAATTATTCTGTAAAAAACTCAGTTTCTTAGCCTGGGACGGCAAGGCCTTGAGTCCAGCGATGTTCAATGTCCCTAAAGTAGAGGCTTCCCCCATCACACCTTAGGTGCGAGGGGAAGGGCACCTGAGCCCTTCAACCTTCTAATTTCATCACGTCATTGCTTGGCAGCATGGGTATTCTGTGCTATGGAGTATGTGTCGGAGTGGGAAGCTTTAGCAGTGGGGCTTACGTTGGCTTTTGCCTTCTGCTTTTTCCCCACTGTGGGATGAGTTTTTTGCGGTGTGTGCATTTTTGGTGCACCAACACTTGGAGGTGGAATTTTGGCAGAATTATCAGTGAGCAACTCAGTCCCAATTGATGCTTGGGCGCATTGGTTGGGTGAATCCATCTCACCCATCAGGTTTTCGGCTTGGGTGTCCCAATCTGATTGGTTGAGGGATTCGCAAGCTGCTTCTGCCATGAAAGTATCAATGTCCTCCTGGAGCTGGGCTGGTGGGATTGCGGATGCAGTCTTGGCCGCCTCCTTGGCCGCCTCCTTGTGGGCCTCTTTGGCCTTCTTCCGCTCTTGTGTGGACACTGGTTTTACTAGAATATAGCAGCCTTGCGCTCCCCACAGGAAGGCTGCATCAGTGTCTAGTGCTAGTTCGTAGTGGGTGTCTGTACCACACATTGCATCTGAGAGATTTTTGTTTGAGTAATGCCCTCCTTGGAGGGGCAGGTATGGGCCTTGTGGCCAAAAGCGTGACAGAAAGTGCAGATAGGAGGCGCACTATCCACAGTGACCCTGAATGAATGGGTGTTTTGCCCATTGAATTTGACATAATCAATGTGTGGAATTTGGGTCAAATCCTCTGCTATCCCCACGGTTGGGGTGAGAACACCAATCGCTTTACCTGTGCACAGGTTTGGCATTAGCATAGAGCTGCATTTCGAAGGATTGTATTTCTCCATATACATTGAGCCCAGCCTTCAGGTGGTGCTCTATCATGGTGCGCTTGACCATTGTAGGCAGGAAGTCAAAAGTTACTAATGTTTAATTTATTTTAGTCCAGTGGGTGCGCTTCATTTTGACCACCTGTTGACCATCCAGGAGGTCCACTACTACTCGCACCTTTGAAGCTTCATCTGCCACTTCCTTATTTTTAAAGCCAAGATCCAGCCAACCACATGGCATGGAGTGGGGTGCGACGTACACCGCGTTCAGAAAATGTGTGTACATCTCCACAAAACATTATCCAAAGCGAAGTTTGCTGAATATCCAGGAAAACACAACCCCTTGTTCCACCAACAATAGTGGTTGGGAGTGTGGCGTATTGATGAACTGGTTGCAGCATGCTTGCCAGGCCAAAATTCAGGGAAATGGTAACAGCCAGTTTTTTATTGCTAATTTATCTATTCCACCGGACTGACTTGGGCATTTACAAAACTTGGTTGATGTAAGGGCCAATACCTGTGCCCTTAACTTTACTTGCCCAACTGCTCCTCAACATTGGGTGCCAACTAATCTTCTCAATGAGATTATCAAACTTTACTTAGATTTAAATTGAATTTGTTCCAAAAGTGTTTGCAAAGAGAGAGAAAAGTTTTAACAAATTAACTCCTAAACATATACTTATAAGAAAGTTTTATCAATATATCTCATTATTGCTAAGTATCTCACAGTACTCTCACCATTTGGAAGCATACAGGGCATAAAAATAATATCTGACTCTTTGGTATCTTCTGTGAAATTACTCCCTTAATAATTGATAAACTTTTCCAGATGCAAGCTATAGTACATGTTAGAGATTCCTTCTCTGGTAGCTTGTGGACAATTCTAACAAGAACTAACACTCCAGCGGTATATTCACCAGATAAAAGGATATAAGAGTATAAGATTATACTATATTTTTTAGATCATATGTTTTTTCTCTTTTCCCCTTTTTTTGTGAATGATCAGGCGCTAGTGTTTTTACCTTGAGGGATCTTAACCAGCTCATCATGCAATTTTCTCCTGACTTATATAATTACACATATCAATTTTGCCCTTGAACAGTTTAGATAGCAATTTTCAGCCTTATTGGAGGAAAATTGCTCTCATTTCTAGGAGGATCTTGGATACATTATTACAACTCCAAGGTGCATGATTACCCCTAAATAAGACTAATTAGAGCTACAACATACAACTTATAAACAATAATTGAATACAATAGTTAATATAGCTCTAATTATGATCTTGAAAAGCTTCTTAATAGCACGAGTTCTTTAATTTGGTCTATCCATGTTTAAGTGCATATTGTGCCAATTATATTATTACATATAATTTAGCCTCTGTGCATAATATTTAATTAATATAATGATTAAAAGTAGGTGCAACTTAATCGATGCTTTAAGACCCGCTTGTTGCACCTAAGTGGGCCCCATTATCAGGCATCAATCGTTATATCAATGCTAATTATAGCAATGCTAATTGGGATTTGTGCAAGATAATAAAGGAGATTTTAAGTTGAGCTTATTATATCAGCTAAATCTATTAAAATGAAAAAACAAGGGATTCATCAATGAGAGTAATCCATCGCAAATGATAATTTTGTCAGAGGATTTACTATCTGAGTCACCCACCAGAATTTAACGGCATTTGCAACGCTTTAATATTCTGTAACCAATGTAATGATGGAGTGATTTAATGGCATCCTAATCTCTAATCCTAAATAATGATACCACTGATCCTCTCTATTGTACTAAATATTTGCCAAGCGCTATCTCTGCTTACTGCAATAATAATTATTGGACCATTATTACCATTTTAAATGCATTGTTTGGTAGGAGTCCCAACTACCTAATGAAATGCAAAACATCTTATAAGGCTAATCCAAAAGTTTCTGAAAAAAAATTTTATGTAGACAATTGCTGATGGTGAAAAGCATTTCTTTCTGCTTGACATCACTTTTAAGTGAAGTTTTTATGAAAAGCATCCATTAAATTTTACATCGCTACCTCCACCATATCAGTTTTCATTTTATGTCAGCGGATTCGCCACCTGCTGCCCCAGCATGGGGCAGCAGCGCTCCACCTGCTAGCATTTTCCGCCCTTCAGGCAAATGCATGCAAACTGGCTCATCCAGTCCGCCTAATGCATCAGGCCAATGTGTCCCTCCAAGGGACTTATTATTACACAGCGCGAGTCCACCCAACCCACCCCACCCACTTTCCCTACCCTGATCCAATATTTGCTTTTGCCTCTGATTTGAATGCAGGCATCTCTTCCCATATGCTGACAAAGCAATAACTGAGCTTGCAACATCCACATTTTCACCAGCAGAATTTATTGACTTCCGCCCTTATAAGGGCTATTTTGATATTGGTTTTCCCACTGAAGAGGGCGCAGCTTCTGCAGCAACTACGCCCTTAATATATAAAAACACTCCTATTACCACAACCCATACACACCTCCCCAGTGACAACACAATGGTGGTGACCTTTGCAAACCTTCCTTCACACCTTCCGCCTTAAACACTCTATGAAGATCTGATGATGGGGCTATCCAAATATGGTACAAACCCCATCCTCCACTTCCTGGTCCCAAGTGGAGCTGAGAGGTTAGCAGCACCACAGGCAATGGCCACCATTACCCCTCACCAGCCAACCATAGCCCAGCACGTCCCACCACATGCCCATATCCCATCTGCACCAGATCACTTCTTTTGGGCTCATATTGACAATGGCCACACCATTTGTCCCCTCTGCCATGAGTTTGATCATTCCAAAAAATACTGTAGCTACAATATATTTCAAGCGGAATCTGCCAAGCCCACACATGAGGCCGCACAAACAGTATTTGAGTGGGGATTTTGGCTGCCCCCCCCCCCTCCAGCTGAACGCTCAAAAATCAACAAAACTTTGCAACCAAAGCTCAAGCCAGCTTAATTTCTAATAATATACCCAATCAGGAGCAGGTTTGGACCCATATTCAGTCCACCAATTTAATGCCTAAAAACTTACCCAACTAAAACCTCATCCCTCCAAATCAATCACGCTCAATCAAAATCCCTGGGACTTATTGGATGAAATAACTGAATTTGGGGAAATTGTACCACCTTCAGACTTTCCAATTAATTTGGAACCATATCTTCCTTCAGATTTTGATGGCCATTCCTAACTAAGAAATATATCCCCAAAACCACCGCCACCCCATTCTTAAGTGACCATCAACTTACTGAAGCCTCTGTGGCCTCTCCTGATAGCTGCCATCTCTGTGAAGCCATGGCACAATCTGTCACTCAATTTAATGAGGGACTACATAAAATCAATTACCCTGCCAATTTCACTGAGGTTATAAAGATGGAAATTGAACGATTAAGGGACACCGCCACCTCTGCTGTCAAGCAAGTTGTTGCACTGTCAGAATTTTCCCCCACCACACGTATCACCAGAGCCAATATAACTAAAATTTCCCAGCTTCCCAATGCACGCATACAACTGAACACCATGTTGCCAAATTCCTGGAGGCTGTGCTCCAGGCCCAGCTTGTTGACAAAGAGCTTAACCCTTTTCCATTTTTCATCAACCCGCACCCTGCGGATTCCCCAACCCCTTTGCTCTCAGCTTTAGTCCATCTCTTTATTAGTGAAGAAGAAATTGATAATCTGTCTGATACCCCCTTCCTCTCCCCCTCCGCCATGGTGGGTTAAGCGGTTCACAACTGCTACACTTGGTTGGCTAGGTTTTCCTTTTTGTTTTGGTGTTTTGCCACTCATTTAGGGCATTTGGTTTGTGTTTTTGGTCATTATTTTGTATCAGTACTGTCTGTCCCCTGGTCATCTTACCTCAAATAAATTTATATAATTTACAGTTGATAATGGTTTTGACTAATTTAAATCTTAGCTGCTTAGAATTTACTATGCTCCACAACCCAAAAAACTGGTCATTTAGAAAAATGTATACTTATATACAATTTTCAAATAATTAAAGTTATTTTCTTCATCAATGACTAGGTAAGTGATAAAATATTAGTCATAAAATGGTATAGTCCTTACAATTAAATCATTAATTTAAATTAACACTACAATATCAATGCATCACAGAACCATCTAGTACTAAAAAAATAGCAATACATCACAGGACATCACAGTAAACTGGTACATAGCATTCTGACCTTTTAAGTAAATGAGGCTTGTTGACCTTATTACAAATATACCACGCTGAGTTTTTAGCCTGTGCTTGATTTGAACTTGTGTTGATAAAAACCTGACCCATAATGGAGCAGGAATCATCCCATTATGCTACCATTCATCAGCATTCTGACCTTTTATCTTCCTATAAAAAGATCTTTGAGGAGGCGTTTTAAGCAACTAGAGTTCTGATAGTCAATTAAGAAAGTTGAGAATAGACTAATTTAAGAATTGTTATATTAATCAGATCTATCACTTTAAATGTTAATGATCAAGGTATTAATAATGAGATATCTTGTCATAGGGACCCAAAAGTACATGAATTGAATTATAAACAAGCACAAAACATAAAATAACCAATTAAAATTAAAGCTTACTGGTTTTATATTAAATGAATGATAATAGAATAAATAAGTTCAAACATGTAAAAGAATTAATTTAGATATTTTACTTAGTTATTTTTTATATTTTACTACTAAACCTCATTTAAATCTAAAAGCGCATCTTTTCTTAATTACTATCAAATATCTTTCCAACATCAAGTTAAAATTCTAGAATTTTTCCCTTGGTCTTCATTATGAATTAATTATACCAAGTTTGTAGTGTTTAGAAGTTTTGTGACAAAAGTTCTTTTTCCTCAATTATCCCAAAATATAACTTTCTTAGCAACTTAAATTAGAGTTATTCATCAATCATCAGATAGATAGCTTTATTAAAGCATATTAAATTTAATATTTTTGTACTAATGTTAATCCTAAATGCTCCAGTCCTTTTGCTATTTAAGATTAGTAAATATAAGAGGTTCTTCTAATTGGCACATGCAGAAAGCATACAAAAATATATATGGTCTGATAACAATTAACAAAAAAGGCTGTCATATTAGTTTATGGTCTTTTTGCAAAATGTTAAGTGGTAGGAAGAATCAAAAATTTGCAGTTAAGATAAATCAAATTTGGAAGAGTATGTTTATATATTACTAAAAATAAGAGGAATGCTAAAATCATAGTTGATAATAAAGTATATAACCTTTACAAAAAAGTACAGTCACCCTATTAGTATATGCAACATTAAAACCCAATTATTTAGTTATTATCATAAGTTGAGGCAAATTTTATAGCCAGCGTTATTTGAACCTACGGAAAAGTGCATAAAAAAATATAATAAACTTTAATTAGAGGATTAAAAAACTAATTAAAATTAATGAGAATAAACTCCTGTAATACTAAGGGCGCTTTGTGTGCATATGCACCATAAAGTACAATTTTCTTAAAACAGTATAATTTACTCTCTTTACTTATATATAAAGTACTTCTTTAGGTTTGCTTAAAAATTACATTTGTTCTAAAAGCATCCTGGGTATGCCTTATATAATGCACCATAGAGAATGGGCTTTTCAAATTCTTAACTTGATGTCTAATTTATAATATTTTTAAGATGGTATATGAACTGAAGGGGTTACTGAAAAGTATCAGTGATAAACTATAGTAAGATTATTACCTGAAAATAGGTCCATAGTGTCTTAATTTTCCAAATATGTGTTAGATATAATAATGAGTATTTTCAAAATGACACGCATGCTCAGGGGTGTTAATGATTATAATTAAGCCACTAACAATAAATTATCTGTTTGTTCAAAGGGTGCGCCTCTAAGAAAATTGGAGATTCTCATTCTTGTGTAGATAGGACTTTTTCTTGAGGTTCCCAGAGTGTCCAACCATGTTGAAGCCTTGGAATTAGACATAACAGGGGCTACTCCAGAGCACATCAGAACTCTCTCTTTTTTAGCACTAGTGGTGCCCAACCCAAAATGGGGAGCCAGCATGCATCTTTATTTGTAAAATGGGCCAAAAAGGGAGTATCATAGATAAAGAAATTCCTAATATGGCTTCTCAGCTAACAGCCTAGGAATCCATATCAGAAGGTGAGAGAGCTTTGGGATAACTTTTTTCTGGCGCCTGCTCTAGCTGGCAGACCATGTAAGACAACATTGGGATGGGAGCATTAGCAAGATGGGGCATAAGAAGGTATAATTGTGGGTTTTCTTTTATAATGAGGTTTGCAGTGTCCATTGCCTCAACGTATTGAGCAAGTTGATGCTCAGCAAACGTGATAAGAGCAAGCATACAAGTAAATGACTTTATGAGCCGTTGGGTTTCAAGTAATTGGATTCAAAAGAGAAGTTTTTGCTTCATTGATGCAAGCGCAGATTGCACTAAAAGCAAGCTCCTCAATTTCATACTTGACATCTTTCTCAAAAATTAAGAGAAAATTCGGGGACAGGAACACCCTCAACAAGGGTCTCCATTGCCCATGAAATTGCTGGCAAAGTAGGGCGTTGGCAGGGGCAGCTGAAGCCTCAACTGCCACTTCATTAATATCTTTATAAATTGCAAACTTGTTTAAGGACAAAAACGGCGTGGATGTGAATTGGGAGGGTCAACGAAGAACTCCTCCAAAGCAAAATCCAGCTTCACATGATATGGCTGTTCATCCTCATCAATTCATTTGTGAGCTTCAAATGGATTGGATTCATCCATCACTGGGCCAGCCACCAGAAAAGGGAAGTGGCAGGAACTAATTGCCACGTGCTGTCAACCACAGCATCTTAGCTGAAACTGGTTCAGCCATCAAAACAGGATTTGATAATCCAGTTAAATTTTCTATTAAAATTTTTAAATTTTATTTAGATTGGTCGCCACTTTTGGAGCAGCACCAAATTGACCCAAGGTGAGGGTGGGAGGAACGAGCCCCATTCAAAAATTGAGATGAAACAGCTGCCATCCCAACACCTGAAGGAGGAGCAGTGGAAGCGGCGGAATTGGAAATAATGAGGAACTTGCACTTTGAGTGGCCAAGCTTAAAGCACAAGGGGCAAATTGCATTGCCATTTTTGATGAGCACCCAGAACGGGTGATCAGGGGCAGATCTGATTACAGTGCAGGGGAGGAAATTTTGAGATGGTAATTACAATGAAATAAGTGGATTGTCACAAAGTCATGAGGCCTTGCCAGATGATCCGCCCCATTTGGAATCACAAACTGCAACATGGGGTCTGCGCTGTATATGGCCAAACCTCCATGAGCTCGTGGTGGAGGCGTTTGGTGGAGAGATGAGAGGGCAACCTGGCAAACTGGACCACCAAAGTGGCCTCATCTGGGAGCCAGGGTCAAATGGTGGGGAGGGAAATTTTTTTCTAAACTAATTGCAGCTTAGCTGCTGCCACTGCATCAGCTTCAGAACATAAGCTAATATCAAAGTATCCCTCAAAGGAGTGGAAGTCAATATAACAGGTGGGTTTAGAACTGTTGTGGCCATCTCAATGATGGCTGCACTTGCATATGGAAAGAGATTCCCATATTTGACCCAGAGGCCAATCTGCAAATTTCTCCGTGAGAGCACCAAAGGGCTCCAGAGCACTGTCTGGGAGCTTTCTAGGTGGTGGTCAAAGTCCTGAGGGGGCATAACGCCCAGTAGCGTCAGAAGGGCTAGCAGAGCCAGCCTAGGCGTGCTTCAGCAGCGGCCAAAAGATGCCAGATGTCAGTGCACCACCACCCAGGCTGCGGCAGCAGGCGTTGATTGCATCAACATTGGTAAGTTTTTGGCTCAATTGAGTGGTTGTTTATTGTATTTTTAAAGTCCTAAATTGGCTTTGATTTAGTTATCAAAGCAAAAGAAAAATCCACATAAAAACCCTCTCAACTTCTGCAGACAACAGTAAGTCTAAGTATAAACCTTTATAACAATATAACTATTTTGGCCTTAAGAGCACCAATTAATTGACAGTAATAAAGATAGATTCTGTGATAGACGTTTCTTTATTGATATGATCAGATATATATATATAGTATTTGAGGAATCAGGTCTTTTAAAAAGTAGGAAATATTTTTATAACAAATCAAGTTTTTCTCATAAATGAGACCATGATATTTATGCTTGGTTTCATGCCCAGTGGAATCCAGTTGTTAGATCCTGTGAAACCTTCTGGGCTTCTTTCTTAAATTGTATGGAGCTCTAACATGCTTTTTATGCATTTTTTTCCCTAAGTGCTATTGTTCTTGTGGCCCTTGCAGCTGTTATGGCTGCATGTATAACTTAGTTTACTCATTCAATGGAGTTTTCAAAATTCAATTACAGCCATTTTTGTAATATTTGCATTACTAAGCTTTGTACAAATGGGGAAACTTTCTTCAGATGGGGTTTTTATAATTTTACCATCATTAGCAGTCAAACCCAAGGGTAAAAACGAAATTCTTCATAGGCGTCATTTTGCAATGTCATATTCATAGCAACCGTTAATAAGTATATTTACTTTTCCTTTAAGTCATGTTTATAATGAATGGAATCACTCAGATTCCATTCGCCAGATGCCTGAGATTTGGCGGAGTAAATATACGCCAAATTAGGTCCAACTTAACTGTTGGACCACTGAAGTAGGCTGTTAGGATTGGATAAACCAACCCATCCACAACCCTTAAAATTAGGGGAAATCTCAAACGTCAAAAAACTGTTAGGTAAGTGAGGTTGCAACCCCCAAAGTAACCCTTTATTTATAACATAAATAAAAAAGAAAGTGAGATAATTCCAGAATTCCACTGGAATTGTGATCCTAATAAGTCAAAACATTGAGCAACTGTGGAGGGACAATGCCCTGGAAGCTCAAGGTTTTGTTAACGTGACAAAACCTTATCACGCCTAACATTCCAGGTAAGGCATGAGCTGATAAGGCCAAAAAAATCAAGATTCTGAACTGAGTTTTGAAAAGGCGTGGGCTCAACCTCTTAAAGTCGCCCTTCAGGGGAGCCCTCCCCAGGCTATACTTTAAGCTCTTTCAAGCCTAAAGTATGGCTCAGGATGGCACAACCCTGGTGCCAAGCTGACCTCAGCCAGAAATCCCCCAGGCACTTTGACTCAAGATTTAGAATCCAAATTCCAAGCTATTATGGGATAAACGGTTTGAACTTTTTCATCACATCAACAACTAAAGAAAAACACCCTCAAAATAGAGCTCCCAAGCAGGAGGCCACAGCCACAAGGGCTTCTTGGGGTGAGTTACCTAAAACCCCAAGAAATCTCATCCTGGATAAAATCTTGATCCCTTGTGGTGAGGAAAACCCAATTAGGGCGAGTCATGACTGGGCTGCTGGATCAGCCCACTCTATTCAGGGAGCACATCCAGAACGTGGATGGGATGCGCTTCCTAAAAATGGTGCATATTCCAGCATGTCCAGGCGACAACCCCCCACACAAAGTGGGCTGACTGAAAGGGAGAGAACCTTCTGGGCCAGGTTCCTATAGTGCCCTCCAATCTCTGATGAGGAAGAGCCTTATCAGAATAAACGCTCACCATCACCTTAGCTCCAGGATTGGCCATCAGTCGCCTGCTCCCTCATGCTGATTACTCACAACTTGGCCACAAAGCAACAATGAGGTCAGTCGAGTGGAAATTAGAATTGGGCGAGGTAAAAAATTGATTGGATTCGCTCCTAAAACTACTCTACTTGGCAGTTCTTTTATTTTTAGAATAAAATAAAGGTTTATTAGGGGTTCAAACCACATCGCTTACATGTTTATCTTTTGGTTTCCTTTTGAGTGAGTTTTCAAATAATTGTACCAATCCAACTACTATTCAACCTTGCAACCAACTTTAAGTTGATATATCTTGGTACTGTCAGTTAACGCCAAATCTACTTGCAACTCTGGCACTCTAAAACTGGGAATTTACAACTGTTATAATGCTGACCAGCTGGAATTTTTATTTGGCGGCCAGGGGGTATATGACAACTTCTGTTATCTGATATTTTAGGTCTTTTGAAGCTTATAAAAGTAGCTTCAAATATTGTAAAACATTTTGATTGCTGGCCATATTGATTTGGACTCAATCATAGTTCTAGATGGATAAATCAATAGTATCATTATTAGGCATAATTGGATTGCGGGGTTTTCAAGAAAGGGTTTCTCATAGGTTAAGGAATTAACCCTATAATTTAGACTTTCTTAACATTACCCACTCCAAGATGAAACCTAGGGAAAGACTCTGAGTGGCACGTGTGTACTTGATTGCATGTGATGTTGGTGGTATTATCATTGATGGATTACTTGGTTTCTCTTTTTACAATATCAGTCACAGGTCCCGTTAAGATGGTCTTTAACTCCTCAGGCTGTCCTTTGCACAAATAAAGGACATCAATTTTTGTCCTATCTCAAATATGGCAACTTGGGTCTTTGGGCAATCTCTTGGTACTTGCCTTCAGTGACTTCATAATATTGTTTCTGACATTCTTCTATATTTTGACTAGCCCTCCACTAACTCTTCCTGGTATCTTCTGAGAGTTATATTATTCCTTCCTGCACCCAACATTTGAGCTAACAAAATCAGTAAGCCGCTTCTCTTAAGTATAGCGCTTTGAATAGAGACATGATAATCTTACTATGTTAACTAAACCAATAAGTGAACAAGGATTATGGAAACAAGATGTTCCATTTGCATCCATGGTTAGCCGCGATCTTCTTTAAGGTTGAATCAAGGGTTTTGTTGACTCTTTCAACAATTCACTATATAGATGTGTATATGGCGTGATGAACTTCTGTTTGACTCCTACTAAGTCCAGCATTTGTCTCACAACATTTTAAATAAAGTCTTGTCCTTTATTAAAAAGGAGTATCTGAGCTTATCCATGATGTATAATGTCCTGACGGTAAAGGAACCACATGGTGACTCTCTCGATTAATACATTAAATGTGATCGCTTCTGCCTACTTGGTGAAGTGCTATTGTTACAATAAATTGATTCTCACTTGATGACTTTGGGATTAGTTCAACAACGTTGATTTAATGTAAAAAAGGCGCACTTGGAGGGACAGGCTGACATTAAGACTTTTTAGAGAGGTTTATATTGGCGCATTCAACGGGGAGTCCAGAGTCTGGATGATATTGTCAACTGTCCTCCTAGTACTATCTATCCTTGATATGCCAGTACATCTTTTGTAGCAACCTATGTCCTACTTGTAGGTGTCCTTCCATAACTAGCGCCATCCATTTTCTTGGTTTCACATATGATGACAATTTCTCTTTCATTCGTTTCTCCAGCTGTCCAGCTCAGAATATTGTCGCTCTGAAACAGCTCATAGGTATTTTCAGTGCAGTCCTCCTCTTTATATCCTTCTCTGGTTTTTCTATAAGCTCAGAGTTCCTATCACTCTCAATTTCTTAAAAATGGAATACAGGCAATCACAACAAGCCATCTGCGTCTAAGTTCTCTCCTGTACAGTGCAGAATCTCAACGTCATAGCCTTGCAGCTGAGAGTCCCATATTCTAGTCTTTTCTATACAACCCTTTATATTTGTTAATCATCTCATATAGTGATTTGTATTTTCTTAGCAATTAGTGGAATTCCTGAGATTATAGATATTGTCAGTCAGATCAATATGATATGTGATGAAGTTAGATCATATAATTGCATATCAAATTAATGATTGTAGTGAAAATATTCGATTAATCGTTTAAATCACTTCATTTGCAATAGTATTCAGTCAATTAATCGCACCAAAACAAATTTATGATGAGACTGAGACGATTCCCACTGCCTTTCAAAATCACATGCAAGTTGCAATCCCATAAGCTCCAGAGAAGAATAGTGCACTGTATAAAATCAATTAAGCTTAGGTAAGTCCAGGAAGTTGGATGGTATATAAAACCAAGGCATTCATTTGGTTAATCTTTGCGGTCAATAAAATTATTCTTATAATGCAAACACTATTAAGTTTATTTACTAAAGTGTTATCATTACCAATCTACCACCCCACTTACAAGAAACTTCCTTCCAACTTTCTCCTTTTAGAGCCATGTCTTTAAGCAACTCCCATACCAGCTTATCCACCATGCTGGTGCGGATGTTTCCCCAGTAAAGAAAGATAAAAGAACTTATAAAGGAGCAGTAGGACCAAGTCAAGTGCAGACAGTTAATGTGGCCAACTATACACCTATGACCTACCCTAAAGTTCCCTTGCAAAAGAAATTATATTTAGCTGAAGTGAAAGAAGGTCTTACGTTGTTGGGGGCATATTTTAAAGCTTATCCTGAGACCTGTTCAGATGATGCACTGAAATTATGGAAGTGGGTTCACAACTCACTGGTGATGCGCTGAGTTGGTTTATAAGTAACCTAGAAGAGAATGATAATGTGTGCACTAAATATGAGGAATTCAAAAGTCAATTGTTAGCAGCAGCAACCCACACTAACATCAGATTAGAGTCAAGGATAGCCTTGATGACTTTTCAGCAAGAAGGGAAAACTGTTGAGGTATACATAAAAATGTTCCTGGATATCTTTCAGAAGACAGAGTTAGATGAAGAAATGGGAGCACTTTACTTCAGACAAGGTGTATTCAAGGTAATTACAAGAAGAGAAACCCCCAGACCATCGTTTCCTCATTAAAGAATGATACTCAGTCTTATCCATTATTAAGTGTGAACTTACATGTTGGAAAGAAGTTTTTGAAAACTATGGCTTTGCTGGACAGTGGGGCCTCACGGAACTTTATCTCAGAGCATGATGTGAAAGTTCTGGGCTTTCATGCAAAGAAACCTTTGATGAAAGTAACCTTGGGAAATGATGAACAGTCTTTAGCTTACCGCTGCTCACGTCACATTGACTTGAAGTTTGGGGTAAATAAAATGAAAGTTGAGTTTTGGGTCCTGCGTAGTTCACCCCATCCTGTAATTCTTGGGTATCCTTGGTGGACACAGGTTGAACTCCAGCACAATTATGGACGGAACTCTATCACAATTAAGCTAAAGGATAAGCTCCTTGAGTGTGTGTTAGAAGAGCATAAAGGTTTGGACATGTCCGCAACTGTAAATCAGGTTGGTCCATTGGAGCCTTGCAAAGGAAAGATCCCTGAGTATCTCTCAAAATGGGCTTCACTTTTTGGAGAGAGGAGGCTAAGCAACTACCAGCTCATGGATCCTTTGATCACGCAATTGATTTACTAGAAGAGAAGCAGCCCTCCCATGGACCTATTTATAGTTGCAATAAGAGGGAACAAATTGCCCTGAGAGAATATCTGGATACAATGCTTGAGAAGGGGTTCATACAGGTTTCCCGCTCTCACTGTTCATCACCCTTGTTGTTTGTTAGTAAGAAGGATGGTGGACTACGGCCATGTATAAACTACCAGAAGCTCAATGATATAACCATAAAGAACCGGTATCCCTTACCTAATGCTGATCACTTGAGTGACCAATTGTCTTGAGCTAGAATCTTTTCCAAAGTTGACTTGAGGGATGCATTCAACCAGATACGGATAAAAGAAGGCGATGAGTGGAAAACAGCGTCAAAGACACGATTTGGGCTATTTGAGTATCTGATGATGCCATTTGGGTTGTGCAACGCACCTAGTACATTTCAACAAATGATTAATACGGTGCTGGGTGGCTATCTGGACCACTTCTGCGTAACCTACCTTGATGACATTTTGATCTACAGTAAGGCGCAGAAGGAACACTTACTGCACTTGAATTTGGTCTTTGAACAACTTGGAAGGTACAACTTGCATTTGAAGCTATCAAAGTGTGAGTTTGCACAGGAGGAAGTTGAATTTCTTGGTTATGTTGTGGGCAGGAATGGGTTCACCATGGCACCTAGCAAAGTGGATGCCATCACATCTTGGCCTACACCTAATAGCCAGAAGGATGTTCGTAGTTTCTTAAGCTTGGCAAATTTTTTTAGGGATTTTATCAAAGAATTCTCTTCTATTGCGTTACCCTTAACACGGCTTACATCAGAAAGTGTTCCAAATAAATGGTCTCAGGCAGCGGAAAAATCTTTTTCTGACTTAAAGGCTGCCTTTGTTTCTGCACCTGTTCTGTCAATGCCCAATGATGAAAAGCCCTTTGTGGTTGAGACTGATGCTTCAGGATACGCTCTTGGGGGGGGGTTGTTGCAGGAGGGGGATGATAGTAGGCTGCATCCTGTAGCCTACTATTCCAAGAAATTTATCCCAGCGGAATGCAAGTATCCTATCTATGACAAGGAAATGTTGGCTGTTATTCAATGTCTCAAACACTGGCACAGGTACCTGTGTGGGGCAAAGTACCCTGTGAAAGTTTTGACAAACCATAAAAACTTGACTTAATTTTTCACCTCACGGCAATTGAACCAGCGTCAGGCACGATGGGCACTTACTCTGGCGGATTATGACTTAGAAATTGGTTACAAATCTGGGAAAAAATTTTGGTTCCAGATTCCTTAAGCCGGCGTCCTGACATGATCCTTGAAGAGGGGTAAATTACCAAGTTAATACACAGGTGCTTCTGAAGACCAAGGATCCCGCTGCATTATTATCTCATTTTGTGCTAGTGGGCCGAGGAGATGAGATTTTGGATGTTAAAAATGATGATGCTTTCTGTCATAATGTGAAGAATGTTCTCATTCAAAACTTAGACAGTGTGTGGTACAAAAAGGATTACTCATTAAAGGGTCAGTTAGTATTCTAGAAAGGTTGATTTTATGTGCCATAAGGACCTTTAAGATTGGATGTCATGAGCGAGCACCACGATGTAGGCATGGCAGGACACCCTGAGAAGAATAAAATGACCCAACTGATTCAAAGAACTTACCAATAGCCTGGTCTTAGAGGGGATGTCTTAAAATATGTGGTAGGTTGTGAGGTCTGTGGGCGCACCAAGTTTCGTAGAGGACTTCCTGAAGGGACTGGTAGTGCTGAGGCTCTATTATGGTGGTGTCCTCTATGCAAGAATAGAGTAACGGTGGAAGAAACGGATGTTTCCCATATAGTAGTTGGAATGGGCTCTTTTAAGTTGCGGAATATTAAATTATATTGTACAAAAATATTGCATTGTAGAGGAGGGAGCTCCAATCAATGGTCACTCCATCACAATCTTCCTGAGGATGCTCACTAAGGTTTTGTTGACACGCTCAATGATGCCATTGGACATGGGGTGGTATGTATTATTAGCGCCCCCATGAATCTCCATTAATTTAAGCAGCTTAGGTAGTACATGCAAAGAGAGATAGGTCCTGTTTTCAATGAGAATAATATTGAGGGCAGCCATGCAGTTGGATGATGCATCCCATGATGAATTTTCAAGTGGTCATGGCGCTTAGGCCCTAAATTGAATGTGCTTCTACCCATTTTCAAGTCATCTATTGTCTTAATAGATATTTAACGCAATTCACTCCCATAGGTAAGGGACTCACAACATCAATAGATACGGTATGCCATGAAAACCGGGCTTAATTAGTCAGCATGAGGTACTTTGAAAAAGGCTCCTCCATTTGGAATTGGTGGAAATAGGGAATTGGTTTGAGAAAGTCAAAATGCATACTCTTCCAGTAGTATTGTGGTTCTAAAAGTTCTTATAATTTTTCAGCCATCTGTGTCCTAATAATTTGTGCACTTTAACAATGATGTTTGATCAGTATGAAGGTCTAAAAAATTTAGGCTACCCATCAATTTTTTTCTATAGTTTGCCAAACTTCCAGAAGATGTTTGCCATCATCTTGTCTAGTGCTTGTACTACTTGCGGCAACTTGTTAGAATAGTTGCAGCTGATTATCTTGTCATACATTAAGTTAACAAGGTCTGCCATTGTGGCAACAGTTGGAAGCCATAACTCACAGTATGCATTCTGGTGTTCAGCACTAGGACATTGGACAATCTCGAATTCTAGGATTGGAGTTTAAGAGCCCATTGCACCAGATGACCTTCAGGTTCCTTGAGATTCTGTAACCAGTGCAGGGATGAACAGTCAGGCACGGCATTGAATTTCACTCCATGAAGGTACACCCAAAACTGCGTATACATGTATATCATGGAAAAACACTCCTGTTTAGTGATAGTATAGCTTTTCTCATGACAGTATAGGCTACAACTGCAATATGCAATTATATGCACCATACCTTCATCATCTTGTGACAATACTACTCCTACGCTGGAGAGGAACATGTTAGACTGTACATTAAATTCTTTTAGAAAGTTTGGATATTGTAGGACTGAGGAGTTTATCAACGCCATCCTTAAGGCGCCAATGCATGCTAGCACTGTTCAGTCCATGTGAACGCCGCGTCATTTTTTAAATGCCCAAAAAGTGGATCTCTGATACAGCTAAAGTTATGTAAAAAACTTCAGTAGTACCCTTCCATCATAAAAAACTTGTACATTGATTTTATTATCTGGTTTAGTCTTTTTGATAACTAGATACTTTTTTAGCTTGTTGAGGTATTAACCCCTTGGCGTCTAACAAATTAAGGTACTCCAGTTGCTCCTGGAAAAAGTTGCATTTTCAGGGTTTAAATTTATATTGGTGGCGGCAAGCCAACGTAACACATCCTATAAAGTGTTCTAAGTGTTCTGCAAATGTCTGAGAGAAACCATTGATGTTAAATGAACGAGAATGCACAATAGTTTGAGGTTCTTATAGATGGTGTCCATGCCAGTTATAATGTCGCTAGGGCGTTGCAGAGCCCTTGTGGCATTTGGCGGGCTGGAATAACCCCCAACAAGTAACTATTACACACTCATCTTGTTTGGCTTCTGGCATACCAATTATCCAATATCCTGAGATCAGAAAGTGCCAAAAAAGTATTGGGCGCCACCTAGACGGTCCAATGCGTCATTAATTCTCAGAAAAAGGTACTAGTTTTTCTTTAAAATGTTGTTTACCTTTTGACACACTATCACCACTTGATATGTTTCTTTTTTAACAATCAACACCAGTGAAGCCCAAGGGCTTCTTGATGGCTTCAATCATCCCTTGATTCACAACTTTCAAATTTCTTTAAAAACTACTTTCTATGCGGTATGTAAGCACCATATTAGACAATATTGGATAGGGACATGTCCTTATATCCAAATGGTGGATGATACCATGAGCGCAACTTAAGTTATGGTTGTAAGTTGGCAAAATCTAAAAATATTTTTTGAATAAAGATAGAGCGCGGTCTTTCTGGTATTTGTTTAATCCATTGGATTTTCCTGAGAACCTCGGTCATTATGCCAGCTGGAGTTTTTCTGTCAAAGCTCAATTATTCTAGTTGAAAGAACTTGGTGAGCCCAAGATATTTCTTGATTCAAACTGATGGGTTCTTGTCAGCCACCATATGAAACAAGCAACTGCTGTCATTGTGGCCCCCTAAGCCCTCTAGTTGACAAGAGGGGTGCCATCTTCCCAACTGCAACAAAATGGCATCACTGGGCGACAAGATGTTCAAAATGGTTGAAGATGGCAAAAATAAAAATGGCGAGAGAAGAAATGTTTTCTTTAAAACAAATGAAACCTAATGAACAAAATAGAACAGTAACCTCACAAGTAAGGGCACTGGCCTTTAAGTAGGGAAGTAGTATTAAAGTTTGTGGCACTGTTCTTAAGTTCTGCAGCTCTGGTTGACATCTTCTCTGGCTGCAGATTCTTGGGTTCCCATTTGAGAGGAGAGGGTCAGTTCACAAGTTGGTGTGAGAACTGAGTGTGAGGGAGGTGATGGGGCACGCCATGATTGGCTGTTCCCCAATTTAACTTTCTTAAAAACTTTTGAAATTTTTTTCAATCAAGGCGTACTCCATCTCTGAAGGTCCAGTGCTTGATCAAAAGCGAGTTTATAAAATTATTGGAAAGGGATTTCAGGGAAATAAAGGAAGAGAGGGTAAAATGGGGTCAGAATTTTCAACAATTTTCGATAAAATAACATTATGTTTCTTGAGCGTCATAAGATTGTTGAAATTTTTGATATTTTTACATTTTTGAAATAAGTGGTGGTATTGGGGGACCTATCTAGGGTACTTCTACCGTTTTAATAAAGCTGAGGGATCTATCATAACAGGAGCTTAATCTTTTAAAATACTAAACATCAGGCGGTAGAGGAATGGAGTGGGCACAATTATGGGATTTTCTTATAATAAGATTAGCCTTTTCTACTAAAAAAGGGTTATTAGACACCATCTGGCTTCCTACCCTTTGTGGAAAGCCTTACACTAGTTAACCAAATTCATGATGGGCCAGAACTTTGTCAATGGGGATCAGGTGTAAACAGAATATCACCTGGTGTCTCTATACCAAGAGCAGAAGTTCTGCAAGTTCACCAAAAGCACTTTTATCTCTTTGTGACCAAGTATTACCATGCCTGGGAACAATTGGGCTATAAGAAAAATTGTTGGTGAGGTAAAAATTATTAGTTGTATAGTCTTTTAGGTATTTTCAAGTCAAGTTAAGTTCCCATGATTTGTTGACTAAGGGTATTGTTATGTTTCAAGTCTAGCACAAGATGATCCTTTGTATTCGTGTATTTAGCTGATGAGAATCTAGCCCTCTTCTTTAGTTGTCAATAATGGAAAGAAAATACTTTGTCTTAGTATAAAAGGCTTACAAAAGAAGTGCGGGCGTGGTCCTTGGGTATGACATTTGATGTGAATTGCATCAGTATCTTTTGCCCAAAGATTTTATATGCCGCTTCCGCCATTTATTCAATAGTGCCAAAGTACCACATGAATGTTGCCCCATTCAACATACCAAAATTTTAGTTGGAAATTACAATGTCAGGTGTAGATACAATGATTAATCCAAATTGGAGGGGAAACTGGAAGTACACTCCTTTGGAAATGGTGCATTACAGGCCAGCTATTTTATAGACTATTAGGTGATCAACGGCTAGTTTTAGTACCAATTTGGCCACCAATTTGTTGGAATTAAGTTTACTTGTGCACTGAAGTTTATTGCTGCACATATCCTTGCTTTCACTAAAAAAGATCACAACAAGTGCACTCAGAATAAGCGGAAACTTGACTGTTTAATATAGTAAGTCTTACTTGTCCATGAACAATTTGATACTGTTCTCTATCTGCAGAGATTTTTTAGCGATCATGTTGACAAGAATGGTAACTTTGACTCCTGAGAGGTGGTACATTGGAAGAAGAACAAGGTTCATCCATGGAACTACGATAAGTATTTGCTATGCATAAGGGTTTTCAATTTCTTAGTGGGCTTCCTCTCTGCTGCCACTCTTTTTCTTGAGAGCGGGCCAGTATGTTAAAGTCATTGGAACTCCGTTAGTATAGTAGCTCGTTGGAGAAAGAATTGGGTCCACTATAAAAGAAATTGCTGTGCCCAGACAGGACATGTGTGGTTAAATTAGAGGTAGATTGTCCCTTCTCTAGTCCGCCCGAGCTTATCCCCGATTCTGTGGAAATATCTACACCATTTTTACAAGTTGTTTATAAAAGCAGTGAAAGGCAAAGCACCATGTTATCTGCGGTGGTGGCAGGTCATAGGGGATGTATCTCATCTTCAGGCATCGTTCATTGTCACTCCATAAGAATTGGGATAATTGAAGGGTAGATAGTATGCCACTTAGAGAGGATGGCTTGAAGTTTTTGGTTTGATAGTGGCGGCAAGTAGTTTTTGTTCTGAGTTGGGAGTCTGTAAGTAAATGCAGTCATTGTAGATAGTAATTTTAAGCTGTGGTATGTCTCATTGCAGAACTGGGGCCATAGCATTGATTAGCTCGTGACTTAGTTTACTGCTGAGGTTATTGCAATTTTAACGTCAGCCTCAGATAGTATGCCCATTACCACTAGTATGTGAGCTTCTATAATGAACCAATAAAAAATTTGGTCTGCATCTCATTGCATTAAAACTTATCATCAGGAAGTTGGCCTTGCATTGAGCCATCTTTTCCACTCCTGCAAATACCCTCAATACAATGATATTGACCTCTTGGTAGATCACAGGTATGTTTTATATAGCAAGCAAATTATTTGGAGCTTTTGACGTCTAGGGTGGAGATATGTAGTTTTGCTTTCTTTTAGTCCAATGCTTATTCCACTTAGAATCTAAAGCTTA
This sequence comes from Massospora cicadina, assembly GCA_022478985.1. NCBI lineage: Eukaryota > Fungi > Entomophthoromycota > Entomophthoromycetes > Entomophthorales > Entomophthoraceae > Massospora > Massospora cicadina. Next base: position 136,517 of record JAKSZP010000145.1, read on the forward strand.
AGAAAATTCAATGCATATTCATATGGACTCTAGGGGCTGCTTGTATGCACAAAAAACTCTCATCTCTTTCAAAGATTTAAAGTCTTGTAGTAAACTGAAGCACCTCTCATCTGGTAAAGGTCAAGAAAAAGAGAGGAGAGTACAAAGAATGAGGACAGAGCTTATTTTTTAAAGTAACGTGTAATCGTTGTTCCCTTAGCCAGCACTATGGTAACACAGGGGCATACCACTTAGAGAGGTGTTGCAAATGAGGATGTGAGAGAATCAGTGGATTACTTCTCAATTAACAGAACTAACAGAGTAAAAGCCAAAATGGCGCAGTTGCGGCATCTTATCACTAAAGATGAAATTGAATGACCCCCTTTTATAAATTCAGACGATCCAAGGAATTTGCTAAGCGCTCAGGATGATATAATGTGAAATACTTTAGGTACCTGATGATCCAGATGATTTGAGTAATGAGGACAATGAAGTTGCCAGAAAATACTATAACTATTGACCCCCTTTTATACCTCTGAAGACGAAAGAATCTTCAATTAGCCAATGATGACGTGATGATCCAACCAAATTATCCCAACTGGAATAGTCAAGGTTCTTGTTAAATATTAGCAAAAATAGCTCTAAACCAATTTCAGAGAGTCTTACAAAACCTGATGTGAAGCGCATGAAAGAGATTACATCAAGAGAATTGGAAAGTGAAGAGCATATTATTAAATTCTTAACAAAGCAATAACCCAAGGTAAAGATACAGTCCTCAACCCAGAAGTAGGGACAGAAGAAAGAGCCCCTTGGCATCCAGGTTTAGGGGTAGACACGCAGCAAGGAGCTCATAAATGCAAGAATTGCTACAAATGGACGAAGCAACTAAAGTGGCATACAGATGCCGCCTGACTGGGGATCTTGAAACCCCTTTATCTGCCTCCCCCTAAATTACAATTTCTTTAAACTATCATTTGTTTTATATCTTGATTTGTCACCAGAAGTATAAGATACTTCATTTTCTACTTTGATAAAGATCCTTTTCACAGAATCAGTCAATCCTTTTTGTCTAATCTAATAGTTTAAGTGATCTAATCAACGGCAACCAATTTTGGATTAGTAATTAGTAGAATGAAGTAACCAGTCTGAGATCTGCTTTGTTTGAACAGGACACTCAATTTCGCAAATACCTTTAAGCTAAACTTTTAAGGGAGAGATCTGATTGAATCCATTGTATCCTGAGGGCCAACATAATGAGAACATTTCAGAGAGTTTCAACGGGAATTTCGCTATGAGCGCGAAAATTTTATCTAAAAAATCATTGCTACATTGGGTAACATCAGTAGAGGAGCTCAATGAGGATGATATGATCTTCACGATGGTTTTATAATGCCTAATTTGTACAAAAAAATTCCCTGAGCAACAAGTTGTTCTCACAAGTTAAGCAAGCTGAGGTTAGCAAGCTGACTGTGGTGCTCACTAAAGGGCTGGCATTATCAGACCAGAGTGAAGATCATGAGATTGCTCATGAGCAGTTCAACAATAAAGAAGATATGTAAGTGTACTACGGAAAGGATTACAGTAACTTCTGGTGAAGGTTGAAGATACTTTCTGTTCAAGACTCCGTATCCTTGAACTAGAAATGCATGATCTAAGAAATCAGCTTGAGCATCTCAAGCAGTCCACAAGAAGAGCATGAATTGCCTTTTTTTGATAGTGAGAGGACCTTCACCCATAGTGAAGCTTAAATATGCCATTAATAATCTGTAGAATCGAATCTTTTTCCTTGAAAAATGAATGGAAAAACATCTGCACTATGAACAATTATGGAGAGTGCTTAGAATAGCACGCAACATACTGTTTAATATGGACAAAAGTATATATGAGTTGAAGGCCCAACTGCGTACTATAACATAGACTAGCTCGACTTGACCAGTTATTTGGGTTTGACACCAGTATTGTCAGCTCAAATGACTTCCACGCAACCGCTAATGATGCATGCCAACCACAATTAGGCAAAAACCGAACCTCAAACCTTACTTTAAAACCATGTACACACCTAAAGAAGGAACAATTACTGGTCTCATCCAGTTGTAAAAGAACAGCATGGATGGCACTGGCAATCTCCAAAAGGCGTAGCACGTGCAAGGAAGTATGAGTCATGAGACTCAAGATATCCTTAACTTGAAACTAAGTTTCTGGACTAACTTAAACTGAAGTAAAAAAGTATTTTTTTTCAGAGTTCATAGTGAACATTTTATCTAAAACATGGAAAATGAGTTTCTATATATAACAATGGGCAAGAATGAGTTAGTAGCAAACTCTTCCTCTTACTTAACTTCAAAAATCAATAGTTAAGGACAGCGGGAACTAAGAACTTACTAACTGCGAAAACAGTTCTGTAAGTTCATTGGAGATTCATCCCACTTTAAAGATCTATAACTCTTGCATTCAAGAGCGTGATGCTCCTAAAGGCTCTTAAAGAACTTTAATTGATGGTCAAGGAGCATACAAAATGATGTATAAGTAAGCAGGAGCATCTTCTTAATGGATTAACAAGGCTGTCTATGTCACTAATGACAAGGGCACAAACTAAAGGATAATAATACTAAACCACCAGAACACATGATTCATCAAGAACTGTACTACAACAAGTGACATTAGCCTGAGAACTTCTATCACTCTTGTCTTCTAGTTGCCACCAATAATAAGGACACACCCAAAGAGGATACCCCAATGCCGTAAACTGGGTGGATCTGCATACTGAGGGTGAAGAAAATTATAAAGATGAAGATTTTGATAATGTAGGGCACCACATATTAGGAGTGCTAGCGTGGTGGCTGTGCCTGCTAGGTAAAAGTCAATGGAATGAAAAAATAGATTGAGTGAACCCTACATGAAACAAGAAAACCAAACTACCTGGATTATAAACTAAATTAAAGAAGGAGAGCAGCTGGTGATGGCTACTTTCAGGAGCTTAGACTGGATATCAAGGTTATTATCAAGACTACAATGTGTGCCTAAGTTCTGAGACAGTTTGGGGAATCTTTCACTGACGTTCTGACTACTGGTAACCCTTTTTACAAGAGTGTGCGAAAGTGGAAGTGGCGATCCAGAAAGTGCACGCCTTACCTGTGCTGGATACTGGAGATCCAGTCAACGTAACATCCTCTAAGCTCAAAAAGTGGCTGAAGTTTACTCCCAATATCAATCACAATGTGAAATATTGAATTGCCAGACCTGATGTTACCCAAATTTATATAACCTACTCAAGTTGCCCTTATGTTTTAGGTGCATAGTCCTAATAGCACCTGCAGTGGTTTTGAATAATGACCCTACAACTTCCTGATCAGGACTCAGTTTCTCCTTAAGTTTAGAGCAAAGACTAGCTTCATAATCTGCACCGTTAGTATCTTGTGTTATAACCTCTGCTGGTGTTTAAGGATAAGGATATTAAACTGCGGAAGCAAAAGATGTTTTTAGTGGAGCTAGAACAATCAATTTACCTTATTAACTATACCCTTGAAGAGAAGGGTGCGTAGCAGCTACCCTCCACGGTTAGCTTGAAAGAAAGGCTTTTACTAAGCATTAGAAAAACCACGAAATCTGATTAGGGGATCAACGCCGGATCACTCTGTTGATCAGCGTGAAGATTAGGTTGGATACTATCTTGGAATTTTACAGTTACTATGGCTTTATAAATAGTAACCAGGAGTTTTTCTGGATTCTATAATATCAAGTACTTAGTATAGTTGACATTCAATTTGGAAATATTATAACCAAACTCATAAGAGTCAAGAAAGCTTGAGTCATTGCACAGGGTTAACAGAACAGTTGCAATGAGTTGAGTTTGTTTACGCAGTAGGGGACTTTGATGAGCTTGAGTTTAAGAATGTGATCCTTAAACAACAGAAAGAACTAGGTGAGCTGTTTTGAAAATTCAAGGACATCTTTAGCATTAGATCTAATGACTATGGACTCTGTAAGGACGAGATCCACGAGATGGTTACCAGATCTGCTATACTGTTCAGGTCAAAATTTTTACTGCCGCTCAAAAAGCTGAATATGCTTTTATTGTTTAATAACTGAGTTAACTAGATAAAGCAGGGCTATACAGACCGTCAAATAGTCCTTGGGTAAGCCATTACTATTAGTAAGCAAAAAGGGTGGGATTAATTGCGTAGTCATGGACTATGCTGCTTGAATGGGATAACCAAAAGGAAAACCCTACCTGATCCTGTGCATAGATAGTTCTCTGGAACTCCTGGGCAGATTGTAATATGTTTTGGTAATTGATCTGGCCAGCGGATACTGGCAGATGAAACTTTTACCAAAGGACCAGGAGAAGTGCGCCTTGATCAGTAGTCAGGGGTTTTTGAGCCCACAGGGATGCTGCAGGGACTCTGCGACGCCCCTGTCACTTTTCAGAACGTGGTGGATCACATTTTTGGCGAGCTTAAATTGTCCAGCGTGTTGATTTACCTAGATGACATCAACTTGTTCAGTCAGACCTTCTGAGAAATTCTAAGAATAGCACGCTTGTTAATTAAATCCTGCATGCATTATTGGCAAGAAGTTCTGTTAGATAATCCTTGATTTTGCCAGTGTCTTATGGTATTCAGACCGTTCAGAACTCACTAAGCTTATTACAATTGCCTCAACTCTTCTGGCCAATTTTAGGCGTAATTTTCCCTTCATATTCAGGAACTTCTTCTGAGGCAGGTAGATATTCAAGATGTGGATTTAGCGCTTCCAGCTTGTTGACACTTCTCCAAATTTAGGATTAGGATAACACTAGGAAAGAGATAAAATATTTGTTTTTTTTAGATGGTATTAATTAGATCAGTCATTAGGCCAGGAACCAGTATTTATACCTCTAGGGCATCTCCTGGCCACATTCAAGCATGCAATTTAAACAGATATTTTACCATTTAAGTTTATCCCTTGAACTGATATGACTGAGACCTTTTCTTAGGTTTATTGGTGGCAAAATACTCTTAAAATTGGAAAAATTTCAGGTACAAAATTGCAATAAAAACACGAAAATTGTCTATGACCTTCTTGATTTGAGTTTCGTCATACTGTTGACAAAATACACCTTCTATGAACTTCTTGCATTAATTCAAAGTAGATGACATACCCCTAATTGGGACATCAGCATGCATCTCTCTCAATAGCACTAGTACTCCCTTTCAGGCAGTCCATTTGCAAGTGCTATCATGCCAATTACATGGATTGACACACAAATTTCGCCCCAGAGTGGGAAATTGATTACGTTATTGTTCGTCTGAGTCCATGGGACTTTTAAACGTAAACTTCAGGTCTGTCATGAACGATTTTGTACACTAGTTGTTGGATGTTGTTCCCAATAATTGGGACCTATTGCCAAGATTTAATGCAGAGATAATAGGCCATAATGTGCGAGCGTATTCAGCCTGTGCTTATAGAAAAAGTACTTGATTAAATTGAAGTTGAGATATTTAACCCAAGCTGTGTAATTAGTATAGACTTTAAGGTTAGAATTAAACTATTAGCTCGAGAATTAAAAGGATAATTGGCATAATTTGATGGTTGTCAAAGGTTTATTTTTGAGTCAGCCACCAGAATCTGACATTTTCCCCCACTTGACTCAAACATAAGCCCTAAGATTCCCAATTAGCCTTTGTTGATCTGTTATCATCAGCCTGAACGCCCAATGAGCATGGAGCTGGGCACTTCTATTTTGTAGCTTCAGCCCAAACGGCCAATGAGTCTAAAGTATATTCCTCTTATTGTTAATTTTTGCAAAAATGCCCATCAAATCAGAAGTCGTATCCCCTCCCCAACCTCAAGTGTAAACTAAAGTATAGATTAAAAGTAAACTATTGAAATATATATAAATGTTTGTTTGTGTGTGTTTTTCTTTTTCCCTTTTTAAACTTTTTCTTTTCTTAATCGCCTGCTTATTGAACCGTCTTAGGAATTTTACATGGACTTGGTTGTATATATGGCTGGTCCTAATATACTTAATAGTGTATATAAACTTGGATGTCTTCTCAGTCACTTCGAATGGCCCAACCCAGATGCAATCTAACTTTTGCGTTTGGCTTGATCTGTGAGTGTTGCAGAATAGAACTTCATCATTAACTTTAAATTTAGCCTTTGTGTAGTGATTCTCTAAGTCCTTCTGATGTCAGGCTTTTTTTTGGCAAACTGTTGTCAAAGGCTTGAGCTTGTAGTTTGATTAAAGCATCTGCAAGCTTCTCAACGTACTGAGTATAAGTGTTTTCGCCAGGTTCCTCTAGGGCTGAAGATAGCAGCGTTGGTAGTGCTGGGTGTCTTTCATATAGCACTTGAAATGGAGACATCTGGTTGATGAATGGTAGGAGATATTGTAGGCGAATACTACCAAACTTAGATAAGTACTCCATTCGAGTGGTTTGGCCAATTTTAATTACAGATAACGTTCACCAATGTCCCGTTTGCGCGCTCAACTGACCCATTAGTTTTGGTATGATATGGGGCAGAAAGCACTCTTCATACTCCCATTAATTGGTTGAGATTGGCAAGGACATTGGTGGTAAAGTTGGTTCCATTATTGGTCAGAATAATCTGGGTACATCCATACTTGTGTATGTTGTTTTCAAGGATAAACTTAATGGTAGTTGCCGCTCCAGCTTCACAAATGGCCTTGGCCTCGGCCCATTTAGTCAAGTGGTCAATGGCTATGATTATGTACTTGGCCTTCATATTGCTTGTTGGAAGTGGACTGACAACGTTAATAGATACAGTGTGCCAGGCAAACTTGGGATAAACAAGCTGGTAAGATGTGCCTTTTAGAACGGTCTTTAACCTTGGCACTCCGCAAAGCATTCTAGCGTTACTTGGATGTCAAGATGCATTGACTCCCAATAGTAGAATTTCTTCAGATGCTCTTTTGTTTTCATGAATCCGCCATGCCCTATGACCTTATGCGCTGCCACTATTAGGTCTGTTAGGGGCTAAGGGTCTTAAGAAAATATATTTTTTGCCCTCAACGATCTTGTAAAGCATCCCGTTTTTGATGGTTGTATTTTCCCTAGATCTGATAATATTTTTTGGATGGATTCAGGCTCATCCTGATACTCTCCACTGATCATTTTATAAACAACTCTTTGGTGGCCCAACTAAGTGTTGCAATGGTGGGTAGTCAGGTTAGGCAATCGGCGCTTTGATGTTTTGCCCCAGCTTGATGATCAATGGTGTAGTTGTAAGCTTGAAACTTCAACGTCCAGTGGGCTAATCGGCCCTCAGGCTTTCTTAATTTGTTCAACCATCTTAGGGAAGCATGATTGGTAACAACTTTAAAATTAGTGGCACGAAGGTAGACCTGAAATTGCTTTCAAGCATATATGACAGCTAACAAATTCTCATTCTGTCACCATGTAGTTCCTTGCATGAACGTTTAAGGTCCAACTAGCAAAGGCAACTGGATGTTCTTCACCGTCTTCTCCAACTTTGGATAACACGGCCCCCACTGCTGTTTGGGATGCGTCAGTTTGGATGATAAATTTGTGATCAAAGTCTGAGTATCAAAAAACAGGCGCGCCCAATAGGGACAATTGGAGTTGGTCAAATGCATCCTAGCAATCTGGAGTCCAGTCGGATGGGACATTATCTTTAAGTAAATAGAAAAGCGGCTCTCCAAGTTGTGCAAAATTGGCAATATATTGGCAATAGTACCCGATCATACCTAGGAATAATTGAATATTGCGCTTGGATTTGGGATGTTTCATTGTGAAGATGGCATCCAGCATAGAGGGTTGGGGCCGAAGACCCACTTTATCAATCACAAATCTGAGGTTTTCCAGTTGGTCTTTGTAAACTGACATTTTCTGGGCTTGATTTTTAAGTTTGCAGCAGCTAGCCTTCATAAAACCTCCTCTAACTGTTCCAGGTGGTCATCAAAAATGCGGCTGAAAAAGTTGATAACATTAAGGTAAACTAGTACACATGACAACTTCATTCTCCCAGGATTGTGTCCATTGCCCGTTAGAATGTAGCCAGGCATTGCAGAGCCCTTGAGGCATTCTTGACTGCTGGAATAGGCCCCCTTGAGTTATAATTAAACATTTTTTGCGCTCCTCTTTGGGAAGATCTATTTGTCAATATCTGCGGATAAGGTCCATTGCTGAGAAGAACTTCACATCCCCTAGCATATCCAAGGCATCATCAATTCACGGCAGAGGGTACAAGACCTACTTTGTGATGTTGTTTAACTTCTGATAACCAATGACTACTCAGTTGCTTCCATCCTTTTTTTACAATTAAAATTGGTGCTGTCCATGGACTTTTTGAAGGTACTAACATGCCACAATCAAGGAGTTCCTTAATCTCCTTGGATACAACTTGTTCTGATGATTTTGAGTGTCTAATTGGGCATAATCAAATTGGTTTATGATTTCCAGTATTGATTTTGTGGGTGACACTCTTAGCACATCCCATGTCAAAATCACCTTGAGCAAATATTTTCTGATATTTAAAGAAAACTCCTGAGCTTGGCCTTTCTCAGAGCTGGTCAGGTTGCTTAAATTGGCCATAGGAACGACATTATTATGCTGAGTAGGTCCCTAATGGGAAGCCCTAATTTGACAAAAGTTCTGAACTCATGGAATGAGTGTATTTACAAGGTAGAAATCAAATGCATAAAAGCAATTGTTTGATGTTGCTTGATGAAGATGGGCCAATTTTGCAGGTTTGCACATAAGAGATGTATTTCTCTGTGGCCAGGAATGATAATACCAGGGGCAAGTTTGGTTCAAATCGAGATTTAGACCAGGGTTGATATACTTCACCATTATGTACTTCCAGGATATTAATTGTTAGTCCCATTGGGAAGATTACCTATTCTCTGGAAGGTATAGTGATGCTCTGATTTGATCAAAATGGAATGCCATTTGACTCATCAATCTGAGTGGCTAGTGCTTTTATCTTTGACCGTGCTTTGACATACTCAATCAGGATGACTCCATCTTTGTAGGACAGATTTATGAATAGGCTGGGATTCTTTTTCTCAACTGCCCTATCCCAGTTATAGTAAAGTGGAATAGACTGGCCAAGAATGGTGAGAGTATCATCCCTATGATTGGTAACAACTCCATATCTCCTTAGGAAATCAGTCTTAATTAGGTATCATAGTTTGTATTCAGCAATCCTATAGCAGGTGCTGTTACTACAATAGATCTGAATCTGAGAGGTAGGGTACTGTATGCACCAAGAGATTTAGTTGTATGCGCTCCAGCTTTTCTATATTCCTGACAGTTGGAAACATTGGGCGCAATTTTCAGCATTTTAACCAACTTTGTGCTGACTAAATTGATAGGAGCACCACTATCAATGATAGCCTGAACTCGCACCTTGTTTACTGCTGAGTCCACATAATTACATTCAGAGTAGTTTAAGAGATACTTATTGTGTGAATACTGTGACTGTTGCCCAATTCCAGGTGTGATTTCAGGCTTGAGAAAAAATCTGGGATGTTATCTGCTAAGGTCTTTATGAAAATAGCTACTTGAACGTGTTAAGCTTAGGTAGGTCAGTTAAACATCTGGGTTGGAGGTCTAGATCTTATTCTTAATCTGTTTTTCATATGGTTTTGATACTTCTGCTTGGGCCTCTTTAGTTATTTTTAGGGTTTAATTGCTTTTGCTGTGGCCTAAGTGGTGACTAATATGACATCATTAGCCATGATATGGTTGAGGTTATCTTTGGCAACATCTTCAGCTCTAAAGGGCTCGCCAGGTTCAGGTGGAATGGTTTGAACATTGGTGGAGTTAGAGCATTCCGCCTCTACTCCACCTGCCTTTTCCCAAATCACTGTCGCTGTTGATTTCTAGAGCAACGTTGACCCCAGGCTCTTTTTTGGTCCATTTTTAGCATTCACTAGCAAAGTGCCCCTTTTGACCATAGTGTTGGCATGTAATCGGCCCTTTTTGCTGTTTTTGCTCGAATTTTTAATTTATAATTTGGCAATTTTTCCCCTGGTCAGATATAGCGTTGTTTTTTTGGCCTAAAAAACAGAATTTTTGCTGATTCTTGTCCCGGTTAGGGGTATTGAAATTTATAGGAACAGCTTCTCAAGTAATTTATAAGTTCTTGGATTTCCAAGCTTCTATTGAATGCAGGTATCATGACATTGTGCAGTTAACAGAAGGGCATAACTGCGTGTTCCATTGCAATCTTAGAGTCAAACTTATCTATTGCGTTGCACCCATGAAGAACTTATGCCTCATGGAAAAATCTGTCTGTAAAGTCCCTAATAGTCTCATTCTGGTTGAATTCAATATTAAGAATATCTCTTTTTTGGGTTTCTAATTTCTCAGGCCTTTAAACTGTTTTATTACTGCAATTATGACATCCATATAGGACCAATCATCGCCCAGATAGGGCATAATGAGGTCACAGCTATGGGCATCGAGTGAGTTAATCAGTTCTGATCCTTTTGCATGATTTGATGCTCACATCATTAAACTTTAAAATAGCTTGAGGAAGGAGTTAACGTTCCCATCCTTATCAAACTTTGGTAAATTCAGTGGTTTGAAGTCATCTCGCTCTGTTTTGGGAATAGGGGTTGTACTTCTCATTGAACGTCTTGGTGTATCATCGCTCATAATTAGCCCTCTTTCCCGTTGGGTAGTATCTGAAGTTGGGATTGCTTCCAAGATTCTAGGCATAGAACAGATGTTTGAAATATCAGTTTCTGCATCAGTGTCACTTTCTGATGATTTGGTTTCATTATAATTCTCTAACTACTGAATTCTGATGCTAGGTCTGGCCCTTAGTTGTTTTCCCAAACTGTTTTTTGGCTGAATGGGCAGAGCTTTTTCCTATTTCTCTTTTGTCAAAGCTGGGTGAGCATCGGCAGCTTTGTTTTTTGAGGTTGTCAGGCTTTTCTTCAAATAAAGCTTAATTGGATGTTATGCTTTGAATGTCTTTGGCCATACTATCTACTTGGGAATTTGCAGCTGATAATTGAATTCTGAGTACCTAAATAGCTGAGTAATTTCAATATTTCTGGCCTGCAATCCTGACACAACCATCCAAATTTTTTAAAAATCCTTGATGTTCAGGGCATCAGCCTCATCCCTATTTGGGACGACTGGTTTTGCTGCATGAGCTCCCCCCACTGTGATAAGAGTCCAGGAGTAGGAGGCACCAGCTTTGCAGCTAGTAAAATAATCCGAGATTTCCACATTAATAGTTTCCATCTCAATGTCACTTTTGCATCTGTCTGAATCTGCCAGGAACTGGTTATTTTGAACCATTTCAGACAGTGTCACAGGTTTTGTTTAAGCACCAATAGTGAAATTCTGAGGAGAGCATGCTTGTATAATTAAATCCTGCACATGTAATTAGGACGAAGTTCAAATGAATAATCCTCAATTTTACCAGTGGCTTACAGTATTTGGACCGTTTGGAAACTCACTAGGCTTATTATAATTGCCCAGACTCTTCTGGCCAATTATGGGCTTAATTTTCCCTTTTTATTTGGAACTTCTTCCAAGGCAGGTAGATATACAAGCTGTGGATTTAGCGCTTCCAGCTTGTCAACACTACTCCAAAGTTAGGATTAGGATAAGACTAAAAAAGCGATAAAATAAATATATCTTTATTAAATGGTATATATTAGATCAGTCATTAGGCCAGGCGCCAGTATTTATACCTCTAGAGCATCTGCTGGCCACATTCAAGCACGCAATTTCAGCAGGTAATTTACCACACCCCCAACTATACCTCCTTATGACCCATGTCGCTGATGCTCCCACCCCAATGCTGTCCGCCATGGTATTCCAGCTAAAGTGGGAACCGGATAAAATTTTCCCCAAAGCCCCCTCGCCATCTGATATGGCTTCCTAGGCTGATAACCTGGGGCTATATTAAGATTTTTTAATTTATGATAATCCCTTTGTTTGGCCCATTTGCAAATAAAGATGCGTAGCGGCTCCCCCTTTTTGGGTTGGGCACCACTAGTACAAAAAAACAGATATTTTACCACCTCGGTTCATCCCTTGAACAGATATGACTAAGCTTTTTTCTTAGGTTTATTGGTGGCAAAATACTCTCCAAATTGGTTAAATTCAGGTACAAAAATTGCGATAAAAACATGAAAAATTGTCTATGACCTTCTTGATATGAGTTTCGTCATACTGCTGACGAAATACACTTTCTGTAAAAATATTGCATCAATTCAAGTAGATCACATACCCCTAATTGGGACATCATCAGGCATATCTCTCAATAGCACTAGGTACTCCCTTTCAGGCAGTCCATGTGCAAGTGCTATCATGCCAATTACATGGATTGACATACAAATTTCGCCCTAGGGTGGGAAATTGATTATGTAGTTGTTTGTCTGAGTCCATGGGACTTTTAAACGTAAACTTCAGGTCTGTCCTGAACGATTTTGTACACTAGTTGTTGGATGTTGTTCCCAATAATTGGGACCTATTGCCAAGATTTGATGCAGAGATAATAGGCCATAATGTGCGAGCGTATTCAGCCTGTGCTTATAGAAAAAGTACTTGATTGAATTGAAGTTGAGATATTTGGCCCAAGATTTATAATTCCAATAGGTTTGAGGTGAGAGTTAAGGTATTATCTCAAGCACTGGGAGGATAATCATATTGATCTAATGTTTTTCAAGAGGTTTATTTTCGAGTCAACCACCAGAATCTGACAACTTCCAAGAGAATCTTCAACACCTCTGCAAAGTTTTTAACTGGTTTTTAAGCATCAAGTTTAAAGTTAGAACTAAGCAAGTGCACCTTCTTAAAGAGGCAACTGAAGTTCCTTGGAAATGTGATCAGCCCCAGTGGAATCAATCCTTAGGACGGGAAGGTCAAATCAATTGTGGTTATAGAGCCACCCAGAACATGAGGGAAAGCAAAGTGTTTTCTCAGTATGGTGAGATAATCTAAGTAAAATTTACCCCTCAATTCATGGATTTGGTTGCACACCTCAATAATTGCTGACAAAGGAAACAAAGTATAAGTGGGCCTTGATCCAGGAGCCAGCCTTCAAAGTGTTAAATGCAAGTTTGATAGAGTCACTAATTTTTTCTAAGTGTTATTTTAATCTTTTAACCCTTATAACAAATTGTGTGACGTGGGCTTGGTGCAATACTTGCCAACTGGATGAAGAAGGGGTCGACCACCCAATCAGGTATTATCAAAAGGTGTTTAGCAAGGTTAAAGAACTACATTGTCACATAGAGAGAGTGCCTGGCAGTGACCTGAGCAGTCAAGAATTTCTGACCTTACTTTTATGGGGTACACTTCAAGGTCATGATGGATCACACATTCTTTCACTGGTTGCAGAATATGAAAGATCCTGACTGTCGCCTTGACAGATGGTTAGTAATGCTCCAGGGATATAATTTTGAGATCATACATCAAGCATGGGGCAAACACCTCAACACTGATGGACTATCATGATTGCCAGTGTTCCACTGACAAGCACCAGAGCGATTGATTATATGATCTAACTCAAGTTACCAAAAGAAGCATGGCAGGATGAAACAGATGAAATTAAGACCATCCTGAGAAGGTTCTTTAAAGACACCTGGTTTGATAAGAGAAAACCACATAAGAAGGCTCAGAATAAATGGTACCCATACATCAGACCCAGCAACCAGTTGGAATAGTGATGGAAATGCCAAGCACGTCAGCCATGGGTGATTTCAGAAGATATTAGCCTACATGAAAGATCATTTTCTACTATAGTTCATTTCTGATGTTCAACAGGCTTTAGAACTACGTATAACTTGCTCAAGTTTTTGTCCACTAGAGAAAAACTTTGAGTTTATCCCAAACCCACCTACAGCCCCATTCAGTAATGCGTCTATTAATGCGTTGGGACTACTTCTGAGAGCCTCCAAAGGATCAAAGCTTATACTTGTAACAATATACCATTTTATAAAGTGGGTTTGAGCCTCTGCAGACAAGAAATTTACTGTTAACTCAACCGCATAATTCCTCTACAACCAAATTATAGCCAGACACGGATGACTCAAGTATTGCTTTCAGATAATGGGAAGAATTTCATATTAGATGTCATGAGAAAACTAAAGGTTTTATTTTGAATGAAGCAACAGTTCACACCTCCTACACTCTATCTTCAAATGGAAGCATCCAGTGAATGAATAGAACCTTAGGAGGGATACTGAAGGAGATGGCACTCAACTACAAATTGAACTGGGAAATGTTTATGGCCTTCGCGCTGTTGGCTTACAGGCTTAACCACTAACATTTTATTGAGATATCCCCTTTTAAGGCCCTGTATGGGCAAAAAGCAGCACTGCCAACCCTACTACCCACCAATCAAATTTTTGGACTGGAAGAACCTGCCACCTGGAAGCTATCGCTAAGAGTTATCAAATGAGCTTATTAGGTTAAAATTGAAGGCAAAATGACATAGAGGCAACTATTCACTAAAACCAATGGGAGAGTCAATAAAGAACTAGGCTACCAGAGTTCAGCATAAGAGATAAAGTTCTATTCTATCATTTATTGGATGGACAGCCAGAGGAGCTGCAGGCCATTTAGACTGACCTGAAACTGTCTTGGTAAAGTGAGGAGTCCAAAAGCTCTATCTGGAATTTTAATACTAACTTAGTATTTAATATAGTACATGTACAGCAACTAAGGTCGTTACCCCAGTCTTGCCTTGATTTGGGAAGTGTCACAGATGAGGATGCAATAGAATCAGCGGATCATTCCAGAACTTCCAAAATAAACAGTTTTAAGATCAAACCAGAGAAATTGTGGGCAACTTAGCCACCAATGATGGAATTGGACGACTCCTTTCAAAGATTCAGACGAGTCAAAATTTTCTAAGCGCTCATGATGGCATTATGTGAGATATTTTATACCTGAAGCTCCAGAAGATTTATTTAATGAGTACAACAAAGTCACCTATAAGATTATGAAAATCAACACCCTTTTATATCTTTGGAAGGGGGGCGAGATGATTTTTTAAATAGCTGATGACATTGTGATGACCCAACCAAATTACTGGATGAGTTGATCGAGACTCTCATCTAAATATTACCAAAAATAGTAATAAACAAATTTCAAGTGTCTTACAAAAAACTGATGAAAGGCGCATCATAGAGATGCCATTGAGAGAATTGGAATGCTTATAGAATATTACCAAATTGAGTAGCAAAGCAAAACCCAATAAGAAACTACCATCCTTTATACTGAAGCAGGGGACAGAAGAAAGGGCCTCTGGACATCCAGGTTCAGGGGTAATCACCGCAAGAAGGAGCTCATAGATACAAGAATTGCAACAAACGGACGAAGCAACTAAGTGTCATACAGATGCCGCCTGACTGGGGATCTTGAAAATCCCTTATCGCCTATCATAATTACTTTTTTACAACTTCATTCTTTTTATATCTTGATTCGTCACCAGAAGTATAAGATTCTTCATTTTTTTACTTTGATAAAGAGCCCTTTACACATAATCTCATTTTATCCTTTTGTTTCATATCTAACGGCTTAAGTGATCTAATCAGCAATAATCAATTTTGTATTATAATTAGTAGAATGCAGTAACCAGTCTGAGATCCGCTTTTTTTGAATAGGAAACTCAATTGCGCAAATACCTTTGATCTAAGCTGTTAAGGGAGATGTTGGATTAGACTCCATTGTATCTTGAGGGCCAACATAAAGAGAACATTTCAGAGAGTTTCAACAGGAATTTCTCTATGGGCGCGAATAATTTTATCTAAAAATTTATTGCTACATTGGGTAACATCAGTAGAGGAGCTCAATGAGGATGATATAACCTTCACGTTGATTTTCTGGTGCATAATATATGGAACAGATCCTCTGAGTAGCAAGTCATTCTCAAAGGTTAAGCGAGCTAAGGTTGGAGAGCTGACTTGAGGCAAAATCTTTATCTCCATGGCCTTGGCTGTATGAAATTTGGTTCTCATTTCCTTCTCAGTTCACAAAGAGCTATTTTGAAATATCCTCGGTTTTACTCCTATTTTAATAGCACTATTCTTCTTTAATGACTCTTTTTTAGTTTGTTGACTTTATATCAGAGGGCTTGGCGATACTTCTTCTTAGCATCCAATTCTTGCCCAATGTGGTGTAACTGATTGACCACCTCATTGAGGATTCCCTTAAATTGGGAGATCTAGCATCTGAGATTAAAAATTTGGCCAGATGCATCTTTTTCAGCACAGTGGTGCACAACCCAAGAGGGGAGCCGCCATGCATCTTTATTTGCAAATGAGCCAAACAAAGGGATTATCATAATAAAAAAGTTTCTAATATAGCCCTCAAATTATTAGCCTAGGAATCCATAATAAATGGTGAGGAGGCTTGGAGAACCTTTTGTTCAGCGCCCGCTTTAGCTGGCAGACCATGGCAGATAGCCTAGGAGTTAGGGCATCAGCGGCATGTGGCATAAGGAGGTATAGATAGGGGTTTTCTTCATTGATGAGGCCTGCAGTGTTCATTGACTCAACATATTGTGCAAGCTGATGCTCAGCACAAGTGATGAGAGCCAGCACACAAGTAAATGACTTAATGCGCTGGCAAGTTGGGATATTTGGGGTCAAAACGAGAAGTTATTGCTGCAAAAATGCAAGCGCGGCTTTTACCAAAAGCAAGCTCTTAAATTTCATAATTTGCATCTTCATCAAAATCATGGGAAGATTGGGGATAGGGATACCCTCAACCAGGTGTTTCATCACCCCATGGCCAGATGATTTTTGAGTTTATCCAAAAAGGGTTATATGATCTCAGATTAACTTGTTGTTAGCATACTGTATTTAAGCTGTTTTAAATACAGAGTAATCTACTAAATTTTTAAATTGAGGTGACATAGGTTAGACAAAATCACACTTCTGAATGCTTCTGTTTGCTCCAGTCGGTCAATAAACCCTCAGTGCTGCTGTTCCCAGGAGAGAGGGCTCATAGTTTACGCTAATTGGTAATTATTCTGCTTTCATGGAGCTGACTGATATCAATTGCCTTATAATTTAATTGCTTGATGATGCGGTGGTCTAGTGTTGTAAAACAACCCTTTAATGCGTGCTACTGTGTTGTCTATTCCCATGACCTATTTGGTCTTTTATTGAATGAACCGCTTGGTGTAGAACCCAAGCGGGTTATATACTGAATCCATTCCATAGTTAAGACCCTATGAGTTACGAGTCTCCCATAACCCGCTGGAGCTCATGGTTTAATTGAGGCACAATATGGTCCATGCGTCCATGGGCTTCTGACATGCGCCCTTGTATGTCTACAAAAATTTCTCTAACCTCTGTAAATGCTTGATCAAGGCATACTAGCAGAAGGCGGTTGGTGTTCCGTTGGGCCTGAAAAAATCTCATCATATTGCAGCTTTTGATACTAAATCAGGACAGTAATTAGAGAGCTGGAAAATGGATGGCTGTACATAGGCAATGAGTATTTAACTTGTTATGCTGGGAGCTGTGGCGCCTGGGGAGACTAGTTATGCTAGAGTCCAGCTAAAACACGTATAGTTCATAGCATTGGTATTGGTCTCGCTGTTTTATGAAAAATTATGTTCATAAAATTTTAAGCTGGGTCGCCGTCATAGAGCTGGTACCCTCAAAAAGTTAATCCATAATGTGTCAGAGTTGCTCAGGGTGACGTTAGTCAATCTCCCTTGCGGTGTTAGGATTCCAACTAGGGATAGTCTGCAAACAGAATATCATCAGTATATCTTCTTGTTCAGAAGATATTTCTACGGTGAATAGGGGTTTCTCATTGAGGGCTCTATAGTTCTCCATATGCTTCATCTGGCTACCCATGAGGCCTTGACAAAAATAGTGTAATGGATTTTTTATGAGTCAGATGGATTTTATATTGATCTGTGTATTACAAGAGTTCTTATTAGATCAATCAGTGGCCTCCTGTAGTGAGCATGACTATTGTATTTTAATATAATGGTTATAAATGAAGTGATCCAGTGGAAGGTTGCAAAGGATCTATAAACTACCAATACAACAGAAAGGCAAGAAGACAATCACTGTCCCCCAATGTTGTATTATAATCAAATGGAACAATATATGTTTATGTAATATCTCTCTTTATTTTTGTAAGGTCTCACTACCGCTCAGTCTCAGGGAATTCTATCAGATCCTTTCCCAATTGTCAGACTCACATACCAACTACTTTTCCAAGTATAATCACTTCTTTTCCTCATTGCTTCACTGTAGCAGGTCCTAAACCAACTGGTATGTTGTCTGGCTCTGCCTGGGTTCATACAGAGCTACTTAAATTTAAGCCAATTTTTAGAGTCTGCAATTATTGCCATAGCTAAACTTAATATATGATTTGAAAGCACTTTTTTGTGAGAATTGTATATGTCCGTTATGTTCTCAGGCAGATTTAGTAACGGTGGCAATTGGCCACCATATCTTAAATGGACTTTACTTTAGTTTTTAATCCAGCAACCAGCCAATATAGCCACAGGTCAAGCCTATTTCTCACTAATATCAATTTTTGACATCAATTAAAGGCAGGTCGCACTATTTAAAAACAAAGTTACTGCTGTAGCACAGGTTTGTGAAGTAGATCTTGCTGATCAACCGTTTTATCCTAGCTACACTATTAAAGCCTTAGCTTAAAGGCTTACAAATGTTAGCAACTTTTTGATTATCTAGCATCAGTTGGGCTAAATTGATGAGTGACATCAGAATTTACCCATAAGTTTTATGATAGCCAACTCTTTACCAATCCCTTATAGAAGCTTAAAAGAAAAAACTTCAGGAGCTTGAGGAACAGATTGCCTAGAAGGCTTCTACCACTGTATTAATGAGTTAATGGGCTGAGGCTCAAAATAATGCTAAGATCTTGAGAACCCATATTGATTGAATTTGACCTAGGGAATACTTCAATATGAGCCTTTGGTTTCTGCCCCAAGTGTTGCGACGTGAACTAATGTGATATCTAACCCATCACATATAACTATATACTTTCTTGTTTTGAAAAAGTATCATAAATAAAGGTAGCTTTTCTTACTTCTTTCACGTCTATGTGAGTCCAAGGAAGAGATTACCATAGACAGATAGTGAAATACCTAACAACCTGATTAAGCCGCATCTCCCAAGAAAAAATGTTTCCAACTAAAAAAGTCAAACTTGAGGTCAGGTGAAAATTGCCTTGGCAAACAAATTTATAACCCAGACCTTATCTTCACAGAAAAAACATATATTGAATCCAAATTTTAAGAAAGAAATCCTCTGTTAAGCTTGAAAGTCAGATAACTACAAAGCCCTAATCTTGATGTCCTGTTATTGTATTTACTTGTATGATGCCATCACAGCGCTAAATCAGCTTTGTATCCCGCCCTTATCTACAGCTTCATATTAGTGTCAATTCAAAAAATTCCAAGATTACTTGACATCAAAGAGGACCTTATCAAGATCCCAGACAGCTTACTCTGAAAATGCAATCATACCAATTATACTCCTACAAGACGCCATAAGTTCACGCTCTTGAGAAGAAAAAAGAGAGTAATAAGAATTACCAAAGAAATTAACACTGAAGACGTTGACATATAGCCAATGAATGTTATAGGAGAATTGCAGATAATCAGGAAAAGCTTAGTTAACATGAAGGTAGATGCTTTTAATGCTAACAACTAGTGTACGCCTATCCATCTTGTTGGGTTACTGTACCTGATGCTAGCACATCAGATGATTTTGATGAGATAACTATTATAATAAAGACTAAATTTGGCTTATCCTGTTCTCTATAAACCCCTTCAGATTTCTTTTTGACACTGCAGTCAAAATTTGGAGACTATGCCACTAGGGTGTAAGTTCATGTTTAAGCCAAAAGTTTACATAATTTTTGACTTAAATAAACCCATTAATGTCATCTTTATAAGATGTTCAGCGAATTGAAGTAGCGCAGGACCTTTAACTGTAGCTATTGGT
The DNA here is from genome assembly GCA_022478985.1 of Massospora cicadina. Lineage (NCBI taxonomy): Eukaryota > Fungi > Entomophthoromycota > Entomophthoromycetes > Entomophthorales > Entomophthoraceae > Massospora > Massospora cicadina. Next base: position 156,441 of record JAKSZP010000145.1, read on the forward strand.
GATTGTACATGACTTCCTAAGGTCGGGATTAAGGAAATCTGCTACACCGATGGTTGGAATCCCATCTTTATAATGAGACTTGATTGTTGAGTCAATGCAAAGGGTGGTTAGCCTGGCAGGTAAAACTGCTTCCACCCTTGTGCAGATTTTGGGTTCAAAACCTGTACTGGCTAGAAAAATTCTCAGTGTGGTATATTTGTCCCAAGGTCAACACACCTCAAATTAATGTTTTTTTATTGTTGAGTCAATGAAATTTGATATAATATAATAAATATATATATTTTTGGCAGATTTTAAATTTAGGTCTCCTTAATCCACTGGCGAATGTTTGCTGCAACGCCAGCATATGTCAAGCTTTTCCAATGCATAATTCATTATTATTTCATAAATCTCTCTCTGGGCTACTATTTATCACGTGAGTAGGTGTTACCCCTTTCCTCACTTGAAAACCCTATCTATATTGGTTTGATCTAAATAAAGCCTAATTTTGCTTATTCACCAGTTTCTAAAAATATTTTCTATATATAAATTTACCATATCTGGAGGCCCTGACATGAGTAGCCAGGGAAAGAAACCTCAGTTCCAGAATGCTTCGAGGGCATTTACACATCACAATCATGTTGTGACAGAATTACTGAGCCTACAGGACTGAGAGTACCTGATCCCTCTACATATGGAAACCTTAGGCCGCTGTATAGGCATTAGCTCACTTATCCAGCATGCACGGATGTTCTGAGGCTGGTGCAGCATAATTGCCTGCTAAACCTTGGTCTTTGATAAAGCCAAGGCTGGTTTGCGTCATTTTAAGAGCAGCCTTGTGACGCTCACTGGGTTTAAAAGGCTGGAGGCAAATGAACATCCAACGTATCTTGGCCTTCTGGGAATAATTCGTGTTTATACTGATCTGCATGTAGTAATTTGGAATACTCAATCATGGTATAGATCAAACCTACCTGTGGGTATTGTTTAAACTGTGTTTTCTAAGATAATAATTCAGCTTATTACACTGAACAATTGAGGCAACTCTCTTTTAGCTTAAGCCTACATTATGTCAAATGGTGAGCGAGGTCTTTGGAACCTCTTCTGTTACATATTTCCAAATCAACCTTTTCCTTTGTGGGTTGTGCTTTATTGGGCAGCCTTCAAGATGATATGGCGCAATGTCCAAAACATTACCATTAAACCCTAGAATCCTACACAGCTGTTTTTCTTTCTTTCTTTAAGGAGGATAGGAATTTGGAGGTGTCTGATGGACCACTGGTAGTTGAAGCCCCTTACACCTTCCAGGAGATATCTAGGGGTAGTTGATGCTTTCTAAAAACCCTGGTAATTCTGTTGATTCTTCCAAGTTCCTATCCTGCAAATGTCATCTGTTAAAAAATCGCTTGATCACGAAGCCTCCTTGGTGGTTCTGGCATGTGAATTCCAAGATCTCTGGTTTTGGAGGGGGTGATATAATAATCAGTGATCATAAATGAGATTTACTAATGTTGGAACTTAGAAATCTACTACAATCATAGATGCAATCCCATTTCTCTGTAAAGACCTAATTGTCAAGTTGATGCTATTTAATATAAATCTAATAATTATTTGTATTTCTGGCGGATTTGACTATAAATTTGGTTTCCCTCTATCTACTGGAAAATGGTTGCTGGGATGCTGGCATAAGTTAAGCCTTTCCAATGCCTAATTTATTATTAATTCACATAGTTCTCTTTGCACTACTATTCATCAAGTGAGGATGTGTTCCCCCTACCTCACTTGAAAACTCTATCTAATTTTGTTCACTCTCCAAAATAAAGCCCAATTTTGCCCAATTTTGTGGGTTTTAATTTTTTGATTAAATTATCATATCTGGAGGCCCTGGCATGGCTGGCCAGTAAGTAAATCCTAAGTTCTGGAATGCCACGAGGGTGTTTGAACATCACAATCAATTCATGACAGGGATAACAAGAGCCTAAAGGACCAAGAGTATATAGAACCCTCTCCATCTAGGGACCTTTAAGCCGCCTTACGGGCATTAGATCATTTCTCCAACAGGCATGGATGTCAAGAGGTTGGCGCGGCATGTCTCCCTCTGTACCTCAACCTGTGCTAGAGCCAAGGTTGGTTTGCGTAAATTAAGAAAAGTCCAGTGAAGTCCATTGGCTGACAGAGGCTAGTGGCATATCAAAACGTCCACCGCACCTTGACCTACTGGGGTTTATTTGCGTTTGTATTGCTTCACATGCAATATTCTGGAACACTTTACATAGCATAATTTGAACTTACCTGTGGGTATTGTTTGAGCCAAGTTTTCCAAGATTTTGACGCAACTTTTATACTTAATGATAAAGACAGCTATCATTTTGGCTTAAGTATGCATTGGCTCAAATGGCAAGCAAGGTATTGAGAACCTCTTTCATCACACCAGCACAATGTTGTTATAAGACAGGTGGGTACTATTGCGCTCTAAGTCTCTTACGTTTATTCAGCCCTATTCTTATTTCTTGAAAGCTACCTCTATCAGCCCCCTGTGGCCCTGGAAAAACAAAGTTAAAATTATCACTAGGGATTAATTCCTACATGAAAATTTTAGGATTACTAATCTTACTGAATTTATTAGTCAATATTGGGCTATTATGTTAGGATTATTTTTTAAAATTTATCAATAAAAGGACATACCCAAAAATGGAAATGCCTCCTGGATGCTGAACAAACAAGTTATCAGATCAAATATCACGTCTAGAGCCCTAAGTAAAAATGACGCCTTAAACTGTCAATGCAAAGGAAGAGATGCCTATATAAACCCATTCCTAAAATGGAGTACCTACTAAAAAAATATATTTTTAATAGCTTGATTTAAATAAGCATATGACAGAATACATACTGGATGTCCAGGTAATATAGAACTTTCAATCAAAGAGATCTTACCATTCTTAGATTACTTAATTATCTTATTTTGAGAACCATTTCTGTCCTGTATAGAAATGTAACCCCCTACGGCCTGTCATTTGGAAGAGAGACCCCATAGATTATCTTCAATTGTTAACCATTAATGAGGTATCATTGTCAAAAAGTTTGGCACTCTATGAAATTTCAGAATGGATGATACCCATGTTTTAGCTACCATTAAACATAACATTGGAACTGAGCTCACTGTCACCCAACAATAGTTGGCCATGAAGTTACTGGTGAAATTTTCTAACTTTTTTTCTGACCATACGACTTAAGAAAGACTAATGGGGTGGCCCATCAAGTGGACACTGGAGATTCCTTACCTATACTAACTAAACTCTACCAGAAGTTTTTAGCAAAAGAAGCTCAGTTATCTGAAGAGCTAAAAAATCTCCTCAACGCTGGTATTAAAAACATTCATAAAGTCCGTGGGTTTCACCTCTGCTCTTGGTGAATAAGAAGGAAGTTACACATAGGGTGGTGATGGATATTGCAAATTAAACAAAATCACCAAAAAAGACAGTTATCTGCTACCAAGGATCAATGACTCACATCAGATGTTAGCAGGATAGCAATTCTTTTCAGTGATTGATCTGGACAGAGGATACTGGAAAATAGACTTGGCTCCCAAAGACCATGGTAAGTGTGCACAGATAGCTAAAGAAGGATTAATTATCAACACAAATGTCGTGGGGGCAATTTAATGTCTCTGTTCATTTAAACGAGCCAGGATGCTATTCTTGGCAACTTACAGATGTTTTCTATTATGGTATATCTAAAAGATACTAGATTCTTTTCTCAAACGGCAAACTTTCATGTTGATCTAAATGTCGAAAATTTGAGTAATTACAAAAAATCCCCTTTAAGGTTAAATCTTCTAGGTATATTTTATGACAAGAGTTGGAATTCTAGGTCATAAAGTGTCTAAGGAGGATTTTGCTGCTCTCAGATAAGGTCACAGTTATGCACCATATGTCCCTGCCTCAAAATTTGAGAGACATCCAGGTTTTTGGGGATGGTGGGGTATTACCACCAGTTCATTTTACATTTCACTTAAGAAGCTGAAACACTTTGTCCATTTATTACAAAAAATGTACTTTTTCATTGAGAGCTGGAATAAGAGCAGTTTTCGATGCTTAACAGCTATCATTAACCAAGATTTATTATAATTATCATAAGTTAATAAATCTTTCTTCCAATTAAACCAACATGAGCACGGTTGCAGTTAGTACAGCTTAGGATCACCACAAAGGAAAAAGTATACTACCTAATTTTTCTATTTTAGTAAAACATCTCATCAGCTGAAAGAAGCTGCTGTATCACTGAGCGCAAGTGTATAGACATAATCTGTTCCAATAAAAAGTTCATTGCATTTCAGGGTTGGTTTTTTAAAATAGTGACCTCTAAAAGCTTCTTTATTGTTAGTCAAATGTAGCTTCAGCGGAAATTTATTAGGGATGCTTCTTCTCCAAGGCGATCTCTCAACGGAAATACATCGAGGCAAACTCTGTTTGCTATATACAGGATGGATATTTGTATATAACAGGCAAAATCTAGTACTTTTAACTAATCAAAATGAAAGTAACTTTATTGATCAGAAGTCAGAGATATCTATAGGTTTGCGTGAGAATTGGGATCACTTAAGACAAAATTTTACAAGAAAGGCGGTATCAAGTAAAGTATGAAGATCTCTTGATTTGCGTGGTGGGATTTAAAGGATTTTAGTACATGGTCCTCCTTTAGTGCAGCGGCAGTTTTCAATGACCTCCAGAAAGGCAAGATCTCTTCAGATGAACAGTGACTTTGTCAGGTAGATCAGCAAATTCAGAAATGATTAAATGTTCCACTTTGCTCTTTTAGGAGTTGATTATCCTTATCAACGTTGATATCTTCTTAAATAGTGTAACTCCATTGGTTATGTGGTGAATTAGGTCGCATTTGATTCACACCCATATTAGTGAAATTCTCATTAATCCAAACAATGCCCCCTCAAGATCTTGCCAAGGAGGGACATGACTCTAGAGAAATCTGGCATGTTCTAAATTTTTGACAGAGCCCAATTTGACAGAGGCAATTAATAATTGGTTCCTTGACAATAGATCAATTGGTAAGGTACTGAACATAGCATGTCAAGTTTGTGGTGCTGACCTTCAGGCGAGTGATGTTAGAACAGGACAAGATCTATTAACGGATACTTGGGAAACCCCAGTTTCTGGGCATTGCTTTAATCAGCTTCTTAATTGATTATGGTCCCATGGACCTAGCAGCTAAAGCTTATAGCCCAAACAATCCATTGGCCAGACTTTGAATTGCGAGATCAGTGGTGTCCAGCGTAGCGGTTTCTAATATGAGCTGTACACTTAAGGGAAGAAATGGCTATTATCCATAGTGGGCCCAAAAAGGTGATATCTGATGATTTGATGGTAAGTAAAGTGTCATGCCAGTAAAGATCGCTGAAAGGTACTCATTCCACCATGAATGGTTGGATTATGCTATCTTGTGGAGAATGGCGATTAGTTGACAGTTCAAACATTCTACATCCTCATTAGTAACGAAAAGAAAAGGCTCAATAAAAGAGTAATAGGTACCATTAGCAATTAGAGATCAATTATCACTTGCTAAACAAAGTTGGTACTATTTTTGGAGAGCAGCACCTTAGAAATAACGTGGCAAGTGAAGACCTGCTTTAGTAAAAAGGATGCGGTTGATTTATATGTGTGCAAGGCAACGGTATGGCCTCATCCCATTTTGTAAAGAGATCAAGCACTAAAATAATATAGCAATGGCTATAATTTGCCATAGGCAAGGGACCATTAACGTTAATACTAACAGTGGCAAAAGGGGCAGTAGGACCCACGACTGGTGACGATATTAGATTCTGAGGCTTCTGGTTAGCGCAAGTGAAGCAGGTGTTGATGACATCTTAGATAGTCTCATGAATCCCATCCCAGTAACAACGTTCCTTCAGCCATTGGTGGGTCTTCCTTACTGCGCCATGGCTTACAGTCATATATGCCTCCAGAGCGGACTTCATTCTGGCGGATGGTCAGATATATGGCAGCAAAGATGTCCAAACTTGCTTATACAACAGTGTATTTTCAACTAAGTCTGCTCAGCCATTCTTTTCAATCTCTGTTAGACCACCGAGGGTTCTTGACTCCATTCCTCAGGTTTCACAATAAGTTCATATATCAAATCCTCTTCATAAGAATATAGCGTCAGTATAGGTAGCTAAGATAATCCGTCGGCATTTTGATGGACCATTTCAGTGTAATGAATAATTAAAAAATCTTAGCTATAGAGTTTAAATGTCCAGCAGGCTAACTGTCCATCCAAATCTTTCATCTGTTGTAGCCACGATAGGGAGTCATGGTCTGCCACTAAGGTGAAGTGGGTCCCATACTGTAAAGGGCAAATATGCTTGATGGACAACAGGACAACCAGACAATCACATTCAGTCACGCTGTAGTTTCTTTCCACCCAAGTTAAAGTATTACTAAAGAATTCTAGGGTGATCAACTTGATTTGCATCAAAATGGTCTAGAATGGCCCCCATGGCCATTTCACTAGATTCAGTGAAAAGGATAAAAGATTTGTCAAATTTGGGTTTGCCAATATAGGAGCGGTAGCAAGGGCCTTCCTTAGAACATCAAAGGCCTTCTGTTGGGTTTCTTACCATTAGAACAAGACTTCTTTATGAGCAGATAGGTTAATATTCAGCAAGTTTGGCGAAAAGAGGAATAATATGTCAGTAATAACCAGCTATTCCAAGGAAGAGCTGAATATTGCATAAACTGCTCAGTCAAGTCATCTTCTTGATAGCAATCACTTGGTTGGGTAGTGGAGATATTCCCGCTTGGGCAACCTTATGCCTGAGGAATTCCACATTTGGTTTGGAAAAAAGCATTGAATGGGCTTCAATTTCAGTGAGGCAGAGAAAAGTTGTTCAAACACTTCCTTCATGCAGGCTAGATGTTAATTGAGAGTGCAAGAGAATACAGTCATGCCATCTTTATAAACTAACACATATGACATCTTCAAATCTCCCAGTAGGCAGTCCTTTGCTCTTTGAAACGTGGCCAGGTCATTGCATAGCCCTTGAGGCATGTGAATGGGCTCGAATAAACCTTTACTCACTATAAGGGCGCAATTCTCCTTATCATTCAGCGCAAGCTCAATCTGTAAATACACGCTGAAAAAATCCATTGTTGAGATAAACTGAGATTCAACTAAGAGACGCAATGAATCATTGATTCAGAGTAGTGGGTAACTGTCCTTTTGAATGATGGCATGCAACTGGAAGTAATTCATTACCACCTGATGCCCTCCTTCCTTTTTTTCACAAGCAGCAACTGTGAGACACAGGGACTTTGTAATGGTCTTAACGATTTGCCATCCAGAAGTTGCTTTAGTTCTTTTGTAACCTGGGATTCCTTGAACTTATATTATCAGTGGGGTCAAGAACATATTGGAGGGGCGTCGCCTGTAAGCACTCTGTGCTGCACCCCCTTCATTATTTTAAAAATTGTCTGTGTCTGTAGAAAGATGTCAGCGTACCTTAGATTAAAGCTTCTGCTTGTAACGCTTGCTTTGAGGAAAGCATTTCACATATCTCTACTTTGATAAGAGTTATTGTAGCATTTTCATCAATTATGAAGTCACGCAATGTCCAACACCCATGAATGGACTCAATTTGATTAAAGGATAGAAAACTAACATATGCGACAGGTCGGCTGCGTGTTATTTGCATAGGTTGGTTGGTAAGGTGGCCACCAAAATACTTGATGGCCCCCAGTAAGCTGGATCCAGCACCATAAGGTAGGTGAGGGGTTCCCATATGGCTAGATTAAGATCTCCCTAAATCTCAACAAATGGTCCAGTGATATAGTAATCTAGAACCCTAAAGTCCACTAAATTTGAGATTCTGGAGATATGGTTGCTCAGTTATTTGTATATACAGTCATCCCTTTCTGGGCCACAGCACCAGGTTGTGGCAATTTGGCCTTTGGCCTAACTATTCGGTATTCTAACCACTAGATGTGGTTTGGGTGTTCCTAGAAACAACTCTTGGGATTTCTCTTTCCTTTCTTCATAGGGAGATCTTTTATGATTAGGGGGATGTGATACCTAAAATATAAAAATAAGTCTGTATGACTTATTTGGGTATCAATTTAACCAGGAATTTGGTGCCTATGAAAAGGTCATAACTGTCTTTCTATAGCACAATTGCTTGGGCCGCCACTACCAGAGATTCAATCTGAAGCGGCAAGACGAGTAGGCTCCCTGAGAGAGAGTTCATTGAGGTCTTACGGTTCTGAAATCTAAAGTGTGGTTTTGATCCAAAAGAACCTTTATCCGTTTCACTAGTCAGGAGTAAATGATATTAACTGGAGATCAAGTATTAATTTTGGCCAAAATTTACACTTTATGGATAACTACTTCACTTTAATGACTTCAGTACGAGAATAGGGGAATTGTAAATTGAATTTCCTGGACGGAGAGGTCCAAAAAGGGCAGAGTAAGAAGAACTTAAACCTTAAATTATAAATAAGCAATCTGGAACTAAAATTAAGCAGTTTGGATAGAATGTAACATTCAGCACGTGGAGCAGTGATAGATTGAAAATGGGTCATGGCGTCATCAGCAGAGGGTGCATCACTCTTAAGCTGACTCAATTTTTTTCACCTCATCAGCCTTTTTCTGCCAACATGAGTCTTCTTGATGGCCAAAATTCCACAATAAGAGCAAGGATTGTGATGGGGTTTTGCACTTTGGAATCATCCAAGTGCAAGAATGTGAGTTCAGTTCCATTTGGTAGATGTCTGAAACACTTTTGGCTCAGGTAACTCTATTATAGATTCCTTTTTTTAAAGGATAGGGTTATGCATACTCTTGGCATTCTAGAAATAGAGCACAAGATTGGTACTTATCTGATATACTGAAAGGACGGCTGCAATGGCGTCATATAAGTCAACCTAATCACGAGATACAAGGACCTGGGCATCATGATAAAATCGCTTGTCCAATTTAATGTTGGCTTCCCCACATCTTTGGCGGTTTTGTTTGAAATCCTGTTTACAATAAAAAAGTAGATGTTACTTCTAAATTCTATAAAAATGCATCATTTATAGCCGCCCAGGTGGTACACATCTTAAAGTGTGGCATCATGATTTCCTGAGGCTTTCCATCTAGACAGGTTTGGATGTGTTGACATTTTTGAGTGATCCATAGCTTGTTCAATTGCACTTTGTACTCAAATAGATAGAATTGAATGATTCTAGCTTCAGACACGTACTTCTATTTAAATCTGGGTTTATAACTTGAACAGATATGGTGGAGTACAGACGTGGAGCATGGCCAAAATGAGCCGCGGTGAATTAAGTCCAGAGGGCCCTCCCAACCGCTCCTGAGGCGCCGCGGGCACCTCAGCGTCAATAGTGACGCTAAACATCGTGGTAGCCAGGGCTCAAACGTCCCAAGCCAAAAAGCTGGACTTCATGCGAAAACCCCTTGTAGACATCTTGGCCAACCAAGAAACCCACTGTCTACAAGGGGAAGAAGGATCCTGGTCAGCCAGGGTCTCACCATCACAATCAGTATGGACGTCTCACTGTGGGGTGATCGTCCAAAATAACAAAAAATTAAGCAATACAAACTCCTCGTCATACCTTCCTGGCCACGTCCTGGTAGCAACAATCACATGCCAAGAGGAAGCAATCTCAGTAACATGCATCTATGCACTGTGCACCACAGCTGAGAGAAAAAAATATCTAAAAACCATTCCAACACTCACCCTTCCACCAGATATCATCCTGTTGGGCGATTTTAACTGCTGGGATAACCCCAACATGGACTGATGACCTAACCCCAGGGGATACCCACCAGGGCACATCAAATTCCGCGCAATGAAGGCATCCCTTGGCCTACAGGATGCCCTCCCCCCAGATCACCACTCCTTCTCCACATGACACAGCCTAACATATGTAAGGGAGCACTCATATCAATGAGCCGCATCGATCACATCCTTGTTCCGCAATCCAAATAATCAAGCATCTCCAAATTTTCAACAAAAAAGTCAATTTTTCCGACCACCAACTTGTTTTGGTGCAGCTATCACTAACCCAAACCCACGCACAGGTGTCAACCTGGAGAAAGCTATACCCAGAAAACATAAACTTACCTGAAATATTTGACTGGGTTGAACATGAGGCCACAAACCCAGAATTCACAGCCCCATTAACTTTGGATCCCATTGTAACTTGGGCAAATTTCAAAAAGGAACTAATCAACAAAACCTGACATCTTGCATCACGTAGATACACCACTGACACAGCCACAATCAGGTGTACTTTGGCGGAACTGGACCACCTCGAGCTAAATACCCCAAGATATGGTTACAGCCTCAACTCATGACACAAATGGGCAGAAATATCCGCCCGCCTAAACACCCTCATCTTTGAGCACCAACATAGAATCAAAGTATCAAACAAAGGTAAGTTCATAAAGGAAGGCGAAACATGTTTGACATATTTCTTCCACCAATTACACTCCTGCAGCAACCAGCCCACATTCACACAGGTCCACAAGACTGATGGCACTGTGGCAACTGACCCTGAGGAGGTCAATGTGGAAATACACTGTTATTACACCAAATTATATCATGATACGCCGACAGACCCTCAAAAAATCATAGAATTTATAAATACCGCCAGAATACAAAGCACACTGCTGGACTACAATATACTAAATCTAATAACATGGGTGGGAGCTTTGGGATACAATACGCGGTGCACCACATAGGAAATGGCTAGGGCCTGATGGGATACCCTACAAATTTTACAAAAAATATTTTCAGCAAATTGACCCCTCCTATTGGTGTCTATGAACCAGTGCTTGCTGGAAACACGCCTCCTACCTGGTGGCCATGAATCATATGTCATAACCCTGTATAAGAAGGGTGACAAACTGGACCTGGCCAACTGGCGTCCAATTGCACTTTCTAATACTGATACAAAAATTCTAACAAAAATTTTAGCAGCCAGATTAGGCACAATAGCCTCTAACGTCCTGTCACCCAACCAGTTTGGGTTTATACCAGGGCGCTCAATCTGGAACAACATACACCCTGTTGCAAACATATGTCAGTCCAAAGCAACTGGAGCCCTGGTCTTCTTAGACCAGGAAAAGGCGTATGACCGCGTTAGTTGGCCATACCTAAAAAAATGCCTACACGATTTCAAACTCCCACCCAGATTTATAAACTGGGCGATGCTCCTTACAGAATTTGCAACCATGGCTGTATGCGGCCCTGGCTTCCTAACTAACAAGATTACACCACACATAGGGCTCAAACAAGGGGACCCCCTCATCCCACTGCTGCATAATTTTCAGCTTTGATCCACTCCTCCGCATAACTGACTCACGCCTCATGGGCATAACTGCACAAGGGCAGCCAACAGTCAAGATACTAGCCTTTGCGGATGACTGTGTGGCAGGTATAGCTAACAACAATGATGCCCAACAGCTGGAACGCACCCTAGAGGAATACTCCATGGTGAGAAACGCATCACTCAACAAAAGGAAAAAAGAAATCATTCTCTTAGGCAAGTACACTAACAACTGGGCTACAACACCAGAACCTCACACCCCCATACAAAGGAAAAACCCAAACATCTTACCCTTCGCATCACCTCCCACCACCACTCCTGTCCGCCACCTTGGGATATGGCTGGAAACAGGGGGATATGCCAATGAGACAATGGAAAGCAACCTACTACAGCGGGTATCCAACCGCGTCGCCTCCCTCAAGGGAAGATCCCTCAGGACTAACGGGGCGTGTAGCAGTTGCTAACTCACTCATCCTCCTAATACTATGGTACCCTGCCCACGCGATAGCCTTCTCACTCACCTTTATAACTTTAATCCGCGCGCTCATCAGGGCTGGCTGTGGCCCAGATCCCATCCTCCCATATGGATGGAAACACTCTTTGGCCCACGCTCAAGTGGAGGCATGGGACTAATAGATTTTGAGAGCCACGCCAACTGCATCCTGGGTACCTGGATAAAGGAAGTCCTTGCCTCAGACCTTCTGCAACAACACTGGTTTAAGGCAGCGAGGACCAACTTCTCACAGGCGCTCAAATTAACTAACCCACATAGCCCACCCAGACTATTATCATACCTTTCTAAACACCCTACTGCAACGGGCACGCATGGAACCCCCCCTCACTTCAAATGCATCCTCCAAGCCATCCGCCACATGGGGTGGACTATAGAGAACACTGGCACTGTGCTGGGAAGGGGACGATCCAGCCCCCACTTCAAATTAAGAAATCCAGAAACCCACCCCCAGAGATACATGCTTGCTACAGCCCTAACCATTGCTATAATCGAATACATAGATGTGTTGGACATTCCCTACGACTTAACCACACAGAAGGCAGTGTGGAAAATGACGCACCATTCAATCCTACAGCCGAGGGTAAGAGCCAACGCCTGGCGCTGTCTGAGAAGGACCTATAGGACGGCGGACCGCTCCAATTCCCTCCACGCAACCTGCGCAATATGTGGAGGGGAGGGCTCCCTATACCACCGCCTAGAAACATGCCCCCAACCAAAACCATATGGCGGGAAGTAGCAAGCCTGCTTAAGCTCCAAAACGAGCAAGAATTTTCTATCTCAAAGAGCTTCCTCGCGCTCCAGATTGAATCACCAATCCCATCTAACCTCCGCTCCCTAATGATACCCATTGCAATGTGGACAATTCACACCATTGCCTTAGATGCGTTCAAGGGCATGGTCCCAACCATCCATGGGGTTATCAACAGGTTCCACGTCCACTTATTGGAGCACTTCCAAGACTGGCTCTATGGATATATGAGGCCAAGGCAACAGGCGCTCATAGAATCGTGGTTCCCACTCTGGTTCCTCCACACAGACCCCTTCCTTCACACCTTCCCCATAGCGGTGGAAACCCCCTCAGAGTAGCACACCAACCCTCATACCTGGTAGTCCCGCTGGCAACAGGGGTAACCTGAGTACCCCGGGGTGCCCAATTTGATCTACCTTCACTTCCCCCCTTTTTTTTGTTGTTCCCACACATACTCGATAATGCCCGACCCTGGTCAGCTTGCCTCAGTTAAATAAATAAACTTGAACAGGTATGGAGAGGAAATAGATAGCTGGAGAAGGTGGTCACTTGATTTCAGTGGGTTCCATGGTAACTATATCAGTATGAGGAATAGCCTTGTCAAAATTGGCAGAGGAATTCATCCATATTGTCCTGGAGCAGTGTAACAGTCATTGATATGCATAAGCAGAGCTTTGTATCTAGATATCTTGGAGCTTTATGATCTTGGCGGATTATAGGGCTAAATGAGCAGAGAGAAAATCTTGTTTAGCATTAATTGTCTAAAGATTGGCATTCATATGTTCGAGCTGACAGTTTGCTTGATCCTGGGAGTCAATCAGGTTTGAATAGGCTTGATAGTCTTTGCATACTTGTTGTACAAGGAGATAAAGGTTAGATCCGAGTCAAGATGATCCCCTTTAATATTTATCTTTGCTCCTCAGGACACCAAATGTAGTTGTCACTCAAAGACTTAATCCAAGATTTGTGTTTTTCATCAAAGGAAGGTTTAACAGGCGGAGAGGATCCAGGAGGACCATGAAGAAATTCAGGCCCAGGGGGTCCTTGTTCTCCTTCATTCCCACTAGGTCAAGTTTCTCTGGGAGACGCTTATTGAATTATAGATTCTTGGATTGGTTGCATAGCGGTTATATTGCTCAACTGCTGAATCCAGGCAGCTAAGGCGGAGATTTGAGATTAAGTGGTTTTGAAATTCTTGGAGAATTGTTTGGTGAGATCAGACAAAGCGCGTTCCACTCGTTGGTCCAGTTGGTAGCTGCATGAATCATTTGCTGGGAAAGTTCACCTTGCAGGTATCAGATAACTCCAGTGTCAATCTGGGCCAAGTGATGTCGAATTTTGGTGATCTCATGGCAAATGTCCAGAATGGTATGTCTATTTTCTTAAATAAAAGTAGATGCAGCTTCATACAATTCAAGAAGTTGGGCGTAAATTCGATGAGCTAGTCCAAGTTTTATTGGATCTCTAAGTGGTTTAGCCCAGTTAACTTTATGTTATGGTGTAAAGCGGGGTAACCTAAACTGAGTATATTTCTGTTCAGGCTACTATTAATTCATTGCCAGGAAAATCGGGCGAGTAAAATAGAGGTATCACGCTGTTAGAAAGCTATGCTGAGAGGCACTGGCTGAATCTCCCACTAGGGGAGATAGTCACAGCTAGTAACATTAAGACAGTGTTGGTGATATCAGCAGACTGGATTTGGTAAAGTGAATCATCTGGCTGTAATAGTAAGAGTCATGATCAGATTGAATTCAAGCTTGAGTGTGAGATAGAGGCAATATTGGTTGTTGGTAATGGTCCATCTGGTCAAAATATGTTATCCTTCATATCGGTAGGTCTGTCATTGCTGGAATTATTCATCTGGAAGAAATGTCTTCACCAGGTAGCCTTGGAAGGACCTGGCAGAAAGCACCAGTTTCAGGTTTTGTTGTTTTCTTTGAAGGTCAGGACTTTCGAAGGCACTCAATTTATTAGTCAAATGTAGCTTCAGCTGAAATCTTTTAGGGTTGCTTCTTCCCTAAGGCAATCTCTCAAAGGAAATACGTCGTTGAAGCAATCTCTGTTTGCTTTGAACAGGCAGGATATCTGTTTAAAACAGGCAAAAATCTCTAAAATGTAACTAGTCAAAATCGAAAATTATTTTATTGATCAGAAGTCAGAGATATCTATAGATTTGCGTGAGAATTGGGATCACTTAGAATAAATTTTACAAGAGAGGCGGGATCAAGTCAGTTATGTAGATTTCTTGATTGGCGCGGTGGGATTTAAGGGTTTTCAGCGTACTTGGTATTCCTTGAGTACAACGTCAGTTTCCAATGACCTCCAGAAAGTCAAGATTTCTTCAGATATATCAGCGCATTTTACAGATAGATTGACGGATTCAGAAAGGGTTTGTTGTTTCAATCACTCTTTTAGGAGTTGATTATCCTTACCAATGTCGATATCTTTCAAAACAGTGGAGCCATTGGTCATGTGGCAACTTAGGTCTCATTCAAATGTCACCCATATCATTGTGATTCCTTTTTTTTGACAGCCATTGATGTATCTAAAACAAATTACCATGATAACCAATCAAGCCTTTCTTTTCTAGTTACAGCAGATGTAAGATCTTAATGAAAGGTTGGCCCAGTGGTATTGTAACTACACAACTATGACTTCTCTATAGTTCATTTACCCAGTGCGGTGCACCTAAATGCTGATGGTTGTCAGACAATTAGATCTACAACTAGTTGATAAGTGGTTTGATGTAAAATATCTCCGAAATTATAGTAATCCCAACTAACTCATAGCGGAATATTTTAAACTGGATTAATGATATTACTCCTAGCCCTCGTCCAAATAGCTTGGTTGTTATTTATATGGTTACACCAAACCCTTGGCTGAATAGGAGAACTGACATGGAAGTTTATAACACACTAACTTGAATTTAAAGCAACTTTTTAAAGGCAAACAACCCCCTTTTATAGACCTGAAGGGGTTCCAGGGGATGAAAATATTTTAATCAACAATCACCAACTAGGACATTTGGTAATCAGATGAGATGAAAATATTTTCAGGAAACCTGATTAGGTCAAAAATCAAATCATTACCACATGGATTTTCCAGACCTGCTGTTGACCCATCACCCAAAATAAAGCCCTATCAAAGAGAAATTTTTTTGAAAGTTCTAATATCCTGAGTTGATATTTATCCAAATTGAGTTCCCCTCTGCCTATTCTAGATTCCTCAATCCTCTCAAAATTTTTAGCCTCATAGTACCATAACTACTGAGAGCATTATTTTATTAAAGGATTGTTTTTTCTCACTAATATTTAATTTAATAAAATTATTAAATCAAGTTTATTTGTAGTCTTTATTTTCTCTTAAAATTCTTACACAGCTTTCAATAGTTTGAATACTCTTACAAATTTGAAAGTGTTGAGATACTGGGCCTATGCACCTGCGAGCAACATATTGACAGGATTTTAACAAATGATGCTCACTAAAGGGCCCTGTACACCACAAACTCTTAAGTATAATGGAGGAATTTTGGGTTAGGGTACCTCCTAACCTTTCCGATGAACATAACCAAGGATAGCTGCTTTAGAATAGCAACTAGTCAAGGTTTTATCACGCCTTAAAATCATTTTATGGCATACCTCTCCAGCTTCTCATGGGCTTCATCTGCTGTCCTTACTTGTACAGGAAGTAACCTCATCCCCTTTAAACCCCCCTTTAAATAAAAGTTTACCCCATGTGATGGTAGCATTGATTCATTATTATATGTCATTGAATCTGCCATGGAAAGAATAATCAATTACCAGAAATTAAGCACATCCTCCCTTGCCTAAGTCGCATGGAATAAGAAGTAATGGATCTGCATATGGACTCCTAGTACCTGGCTGGATGTAAAAAAGCGCTTATTGATTGATACAATTTTAATATGACTGGATGATAAGCCCTAAGACATTATGGTGGAATGGATGGAATCTACCAATTTTGATATGAGCTATGATTATTCAAGCACCTCGAAATGAAGCAATATTGGGCTTTTGGGAAATTGCCTTGATTTAAGCAATTATAAAATTAATAAATTAAGAGTTGATGGAACCAATGAGATACGGCGAATTAAATAACTAAGCCAATGAAAGCGGTATCATCCAAAGTCACTACAATATAAGTGAGATGAGATGATTGAGAAGGTAGGTTGTTATTAGTTTAAAGTGAGCGGAACAGTGAGGATCCTCTGTATTTATTATATTAG